>CM065742.1:5669739-5929739 GCA_033310375.1 Conus canariensis | reverse complement strand
GTGTATGAAGAAGAAGAAGAAGAGTTATAAAAGGGGGGCAATCCAACACCAATGTCTCTGTTGGGGATCAGGTGTCTCCATTTCATGTGTACAGTTTCCTTGACTTTGCCCTTGAAGTGGTATTGCTCAGAGTACAGGTCAAACATTTCACTGATGAAACAGTTCTGGGCATGAAGATGGTCACAGAGGGCTGAAGTTGTTCACTGATGTTCTTTTAGCCCTATACCCTAGGGGGGCAGCAGTCTGTCCTATACATATCTCAATGCAGTCTTTGTATGGGACCTTATTTAGAACTCCCTTACTCTATAACATTCAGTTATGACTCCACCCTGCATCTGTGCCAACCACCCAGGATTATGAACTCTATTCAGTCAGTTTCAGGACCTGACTGTAGTTCTCTCACTCATGAATCACAGTTCCTCACCTCAGCAACTTTATATTTCAGTGTGGTGCTGAAGACTGAGGGAATCTAGCTGAAATATTCAGCTAATGGTCTGCACTGACTCCGAGTCTGAAACACTTGACCACTAAAAAAAAAAAAAAAAGGATAACACATACTGTTTTTGACCTCACTTGACCTTGATCTTCCTTGCCCCGAGTGTGCTCATTCTTCCGGTGTCCTAGTAAAGTGCTGCGATAGCAACCTGATCACGCACAAATCACACCCAATCATTTCTTGCCTCTTTTCCATTAGTTGGTGGGTTTTTTGGCTGTTGTTGTTGTTGTTGTTGTTGTTTTTTAGTTAACTAATAAAATGATCCTATTCTGTACCTGTATGTTACTGTATATATATACTGTATATATGTACCAGTATGTATCCTGTTCTGTGCCTGTATGTGTACATGCCTCTACCTTCTGCCTTTCCTCATCATCCAATCTACAAACAGGATTTACATTAGTTATAATGGCATATATTCCTTCTTTTTTTTTTTTTTTTTTAGAGGTTCTAAGGGTGAATTTCTTTTTTTTTTTTTTTTAGCCCTATGCCTATTAACCAAAAACAAGCAATCAACAATGCTGATAAGGCTAACAGCAAAGGAAATCCTGGTCAAGATAACCTGGACATTTCACAAGCATGCCTTAGTATGTTGCATTTACATGGTGTCAGTCAGGTATGTATGTTTTGAAGGAGAAGGAACACAGGGAAGGCAGTGTCATATAGAAGAACTGACCGTGCTGTAGAGTTTGTTGTGTGTTGTGGTGTGTCATTTGTTGTGTGTGTTGTGGTGTGTCATTTGTTGTGTGTTGTGGAGTGTCATTTGTTGTGTGTTGTGGTGTGTCATTTGCTGTGTGTTGTGGTGTGTTATTATAGCTTACTAAACCAGTTGCTAAAAATTTAAAGACAGAGTAGGACAACAGTGCAGGTAGTGGTAGCAGTAGGTTTGTTGTCGTTGTTGTTGTTGGTTTTGTGTGTGTGTGTGTGTGTGTGTGTGTGTGTGTGTGTGTGTGTGTGTGTGTGTGTGTGTTTTACAGCAGTGAAGTAGTACTAATAGTGCAGCTGTAGCAGTAGTGACAGTAGTGAGACCAAAAGGAAAATCACAGGTACAGTTACATCGGATCACAGACACATATATATATACATAAAGATCAGAGATTGTGCTGGACTATTGGCTAACAAGTTCTAAACTTGCTTTTCCATCCCTACTTCAATGTTGAGTGTCTTGTTTCTTCTTCTGCGTATGCAGGCTGATACTCCTGCGGACACTCCCTATCTGGACAGCCAAGTATTAACCCCATCTACCCTACAAAGGAAGTGGAATTTTGTGTGCATGACCGTTTTTTATCCCGCCATTAAGGCAGCCATACTCCATCTTCGGGGAAGAGTGTCTCGTTTCAAATCAAACATTCCCTAAGATGGTGCCATACGAATTCTGTATGGACTGTTTATAGCTGGTTAGGAGGCAGAAACAAATCTTTACTAATTCTCTCTCTCTCTCTCCCTCGATCTCTCAGACACCCTTCCCCCTCACCCCCCCCCCCCCCCACACACACAAAGATCTAATAATCACACACACCGAGACATACACACATGCATGTGCATGTCCACACACACACACACACACACACACACACACACACACACACACAATAGCACACACACACGCGCACCCACACATGCACACACACACACACTCACACATGCACGCACACACACATGCACAAATGGCATCGCTCTCTCTCACAGACAGGGAGACAGACAGACAGACAGAGAGTCTCACACACACACACACACACACACACACACACACACACACACATGCGGAGTCACTCACTCACATGCACAGAGTTGTTCTTTTCTTCTTCCACTAATATCCAACTAGTGTGTATCGCCTTCACACCTTCATTGTTGCCAACACCACTATAAAACCATGACATGGAAGGTAAGGTATATCTCACAAATTAAGCCCTCACAGAGAGAGAGAGAGAGAGAGAGAGAGAGAGAGAGAGAGAGAGAGAGAGAGAGAGAGAGAGAAACACACACACACAGACGGACGGACAGATAGACAGACAGACAAACAGACAGAGATCACAAACTTTACCTTTGCTTACCCAAAAGTCAAAGCACGCGCACAGTCGACGGAGATTCCACCTTCTCTGATGTGGCATGCAGGTGATGCCCAAATGCAGGTCCGCAGTCAAGGCCTACTTTCAACTTTGGTCAACACAACAGCGCTGACGTCTTTTTTGCTTTTCTGTTTCCTGCCTGTAAGGACTGAGTCACAGAACTCTACTCCGAAAGGCGTGGCGATTTCTCTCCAGACAAGTTAAGTCAATCTTGAGTGATTAAACACGTCGTTTGGAAGAATCGGCGTGTTGAAATCATCTGCCGTAGTGTGCTGCAACGCATGTTAGCCTATCAGTCACTCGTCTGACAATGACAGACACAATCACTGATTGGTCGATGTTCTGTGTTGCCGCCCAGCTGTCTTCCTCTCCTGTCAAACTCTCCCCTAGGACAGAATGGGTTACCCTAACTCATCACTCCTAATTCCCCCCCCCCCCCCCCCCCCCCCCTCCCCCCCCTCCCCCGCTCCCCTCCCTCCTCTCTTGTCCGAATTGCCTCTAATCTAATCAAATCTAATCTAATCGTCGCAGCAACCACAACCAACAGCTGCAAAGAATCCAATGCCGTACTGACAACAGGAAGTATTCTTTCTTTCCGAGGACCGTTGTCGACTGGAACTCCCTCCCAGCAGATGTCGTAGAGGCCCCCTCCTACAACGCCTTCTGCTTGAGGGCATTGAGGGCCCTCCAGGCACAGTAGACCCCCCTCCGCCCCCCCCCCCCCCCCCCCCACACACAACACACACGTGACAAGCTCAAAAGTGACAAGGACTGAGAAAGGTTAAGTTTCTGTGCCTTGATGGTTGTTAATTAGTTTTGTGAAAATTTTAGCTTTTTTCCCTTTCAAACTTATTGAAAAATTCAAGTGTTTTGTAAGTACCATTATTATTCATATAAGCACTTATATAAGCACACACATATGCACACAAACATACTCAAACACACTCGCATACACACACACATGCACACATACGTGTGCGTGCACAAGCATAAGCACATACGCTCTTTCTTTCCCCATCTCTCTCTTTCGGCACGATTTTTTTTTTCCGTCTAATATCACGATTAGTGGAAAGACGTTAAATGAATCACACACACACACACACACACACACACACACACACACACACACACACACACACACACACACACACGGTCTTTCACTTTTTTTTCTTTTTTTTTTTTGATTCATGGCATACGGATAAGGACTGTGAGTACGAAATTCGACTAAAAGCACACACTGGCACTTCGCCAAAAATGTTAGTAATGGTCAAAGTTATGGCAGCTGAACATTAATGGAAGAAGAAGAAGTAATCTACCGCGATCGCAAATGGCTGTTCGTGAACAGTGTCAAAACAACAACAACAACAACAGCAACAAACGAAAAATCGATCACAAACTTAACAGAAATATAGCATGGAAGCCGCCTCAATGGAATCGTACGTTTACCTAGTCAATGACAAGGCTTCAGAAAGCTCCAGTGCTCAAACTCAGTTTCAAGAGAGTGACATGTTTGAGTCTATAGTGCAAATCATTATTGCTACTGTGTACAATGGTTCGCCCTTCCTCTGTGTTGTGTGTGTGTGTGTGTTGTGTGTGCGTGTGCGTGTGCGTGTGTGTGTGTGTGTGTGTGTGTTGGAATTTTTGTTTTTTTTACCTCCCTTGCATCCTTAAAAGGATCCTCAAACATAGGCTCAAAGAGTATTCCCTACATTTTATACTGGTTATACGATGATTTTTTTTTTCCCAGCAACTTATTTCCTTCCCACACATTCTTTTCGTTTTACTTTTTTACCCATCGCCGGCTGCCTTGGAGTGCTGTTGGACTCTATTTTCGAACCCTTGGTAAAGTGCATACTGCAGTTGAGTGTGTAACGGCTGCGTTTCAACCGTCACACTGTTCAACGTATTCTTGAAACACATCATGACTTACGCAATTGAAGATCACCTCAGCATAGTAGGCACAGGAAGAAGAGTCATCGTGAACCTTCAATTTGCAGGTGTCATCGACGGCCTGGCGAGCAGTGAATGGGAAGTCCCCAGGCCTGTTCTAAGACCGGATAAAACATCAACCAGACATGGCACGGAAATCAGCGTCAAAAAGACAAAACTGATGGCCAGCCACAACACCTCTATTACTACAGACATTATCATCATTATTATCATTATGAATACTTATATAGCGCCTATCCTCGGCTAGAGACCAAGCTCTAAGCGCTTTACAATCCACACTCGTTTACACTATGGGCTGCCTACCTGGGTAGTGCCGACTGAAGAGCTGCCAACTGGCATAACTCTCATATAGACATAACTCTCCTCGGCCAGAAACTAGAAACTGTTTAACGATTCACTTACATGAAATCCTTCATTAGCAATGAGGACCTGAACCATAAGTCTTCAGGACCAGCAGAAACAATATCAGAACTATGCAGCCAAAAACCTGTACGAATGGAAGGACAATAGCACCTGCATGATGCACAGGACCAGGCCCTTGCGTGCACTAATGTGTTCCATCTTCTTGACTGCATGGGGGACACGAATCCATATACAGGATCTAGAATCCAAGAAATTTAAATCACAAGTTACTACAAGACACTAAGCAACAGACGTGTTCGTCCATTTCACCAATCAACAGTGTAGTGCATCAATCCACCGAGCAGCACACCAGCCATACGGAGATCTGCCGATGTCTGTTAAGAAAGGAAAATCACGTTGGTGTCACCTTGTAACAAGATCCGATGGCTGAAACAGTCCTCAAGGGAACTGTCGCAAGAATTACACTCAGGGGGCAGAAGGAAAGACGGAGAGAAAAAAAAATATGGCCTGACAATCAACAATGCAGATTGGAAAGGGAAAATATTTGGAAGAACCCGAGCCTTGGCACACAGCCGAAAGAACGGGGGGAACATGGTGATCTGTTCTTCGGTATGGGTGCCCCAATGACTTCCCGGGGTGTTGAAGGGAGAAGAAGAAAAGTTCCCGCTGGCCCATGTTGCTGGGGGATCAACCTCAGGAGAGCACTGTTTGGACTTCGAACAAGTTGCTATTTTAAGTCAAGAGAATTTCCGTGAATGTGTCATTTCGCGTCGACCTTGAGTCGACAGAAATCGAAGCTCCGAAACTCGACACCGGTGCCACGAACTCGTAATCTTGGGGTTGCGGGTTCGAATCTCCGCCGGGCCGTTTCGGTACCGGGGGATTTTCCCCTCGGAGTTAACATTGGTTCTGACTCCATTTCCCATACAGCCCTTCGAATGAGACTATAAACCGAGGTTCCGTGTGTGAACGCACGCATAACATCATGCACATACGTACAATCCCATCACCAACTTTCGGAAGAGTAGGCCAGTTTGGCCGTTGGTATGGATGACACGTTACACATAGCATGCACCTCCCCGAAGTTCGAGTATGGCTAAAACAAAACAAAACAAAACAAAAAAAAAAAACGGTCATACACACAAAAGTGTCAGAATAATCAACTTGATGATTGTGGACACTACGGAAAGAAAGAAACTGCGTCAAGCGCCAACTGACGATGCCCGATAAGGATGACGTCGGTCAGTGTTGAGGCGGCCACACCACGGGGCTAACCGCCCGATAGCCACGAAGGTGTGTTAACGTCGAGTGACGACCATTTCTAGCAGTAATCGTTCTCACAGCACGAGCTGTGTGTGTGTGTGTTGTTTTTGTACTCCCAGTTCTTATAGAACAGGGAGTACTTTAGAATGGGAACGAAGGAATGCTGTGTGTGTGTGTGTGTGTGTGTGTGTGTGTGTGTGTGTCCGTGTGTCTGTGTGTGTCTGTGTGTCCGTGGTCAAAATGTGTTCCACTCACTCCAGACAAAACTACTGGACCGATCTTTCTGAAAATTTGTAGGTATGTTCATTATGGGCCACGGATGATGCCCGATGTTTTAGTTTACCGTTATAGCCGTTACTAACGGCTGTTACGGCCTGTAACGGTTTTTCTTCTTTATGGAATATCTCCGAAAGTACTTGGCCGACCTTTATGAAAGTTAGCAGGTATGTTTATTATGGGTCACAGATGATGCTCGATGTTTTAGTTTGCCCCGTTATAGCCGTTACTAACGGCTGTAACGGCCTGTAACGGTTTTTCTTCCTTATGGAATATCTCAGAAAGTACTTGGCCGATCTTTCTGAAAATGTGTAGGAATTTAATGGTCACGGATGATGCCCGATGTTTTAATTTCCCGTTATAACCGTTACTAACGGCTGTAACGGCCTGTAACGGTTTTTCTTCTTTATGGAATATCTCAGAAAGTACGTGGCCGATCTTTGTGAAAATTTGTATGTATGTTCATTATGGGCCACGGATGATGCCCGATGTTTTAGTTTACCGTTATAGCCGTTACTAATGGCTGTAACGGCCTGTAACGGTTTTTCTTCTTTATGGCATATCTCAGAAAGTACTTGGCCGATCTTTGTGAAAATTAGCAGGTATGTTCATTATGGGTCACGGATGATGCCTGATGTTTAGTTTACCCCGTTATAGCCGTTACTAACGGCTGTAACGGTTTTTTCTTCTTTACGGAATATCTCAGAAAGTACTTGGCCCATCTTTCTGAAAATTTGTAGGTATGTTCACTATGGGTCATGGATGATGCCCGATGTTTTATTTGACCAGAATAGCCGTTACTATCGGTTATAACGGCCCAAAACGGTTTTTCTTCTTTATGGAATATCTAAGAAAGTACTTGGCCGATTTATAAGCGGTTTGGATGATCTTGTGACAAATCGGAGCCTCTTTCCATATGTAAGTGATATAACGCTAAAAATCAATTAAGTTAAAAACCGTTATTTTGCCGTTGTTTCTTATATATATAGGTGCATTTTAATGAAATTTGGTATACTGAAAGGTTATCACACACAAATGACACTTCTGTATAGTGTTTCACAATTCGACCGTTAAAAACCGTTATTCTTGACATATTGTCCGATTTGGATGAAGTTCAGTATGTACATAGGTTTTAGCTCAGTGATGACTAAAATACCAGTTTCAAAAGTGCACATCGGTTATATAATCATTAAAACCGTTATTTTGCCGTTATTTTTTTTACGTATTGGTGGATTTTAATAAAATTTAGTATACAGAAAGGTTGTCACACACAAATGGCACTTCCATATAATGTTTCAAAATTTGACCGTTAAAAACCGTTATTCTTGACATATTGTCCGATCTGTATGAAATTTGGTAGGTACATAGGCTGTAGCCCAGTGAGGACTAAAATACCAGTTTCAAAAGTGCACATCGGTTAAATAACCGTAAAAACCGTTATTTTGCCGTTATTTATCTCAGAAGGTACTTGGCCAATTTATAAGCGATTTGGAAAACTGGGAGTACGTTTATATGCTTTGCATCTTGTTTTTTTCCTGACGTGCTCTTGCGAAATGTTGCCACATACAAAACGGATTCGTGATCAGGTGTTTTGCCCAGGACGCTCTGACAAGAACAATTACATTTTCAAGGATGTAACGCCTACTCATTTATTGACTTATTTATTTGTTTATTAATTTAAGTAGTATGATGTCATTGATAGGGTGCGTTCAGAAGCCAAAGTGTTTGTGTGTGTATGCATGCGGCCGCACGTGTGTGCATGTTGTTGTGTGTTGTGTGTGTGTGTGTTGGTGTGTGTGTGTGTGTGTGTGTTGGTGTGTGGTGTTGTGTGTGTACAGCATATCCACGTGTACATGAGGCTACCTGCATGCAATGGATGTATGATGTGTGTGACAGCATGTGCGTGTGTGTGTTAGCGCATGCCTGCAGTGTCTATAATATGTCAGATCTTGGTGTTGTCTGCACATGCAAGCTTGCACGTATCCGAGTCAGTATAGAACTTTTTCATGTGTCTGTGGAAGTGTGCACATGTATGTATGTAACTGAATGTATGCATACCACTGAATGTATGCATACCACTGAATGTAGTGCATACCACTGAATGTGTGCATACCACTGAATGTGTGCATACCACTGAATGTGTGCATACCACTGAATGTATGCATACCACTGAATGTGTGCATACCACTGAATGTGTGCATACCACTGAATGTATGCACACCACTGAATGTGTGCGTGATGCATGCCTTATTGAGGTGTACAAATGTGGGGGAGCGGAGAGGAGATGTGTATGTACATGTGCAACTGGATGAGCTTTTTGTAAGTCAACGTGAGGTCATCGAGGTTGTAAAGATTTTCAGGCCTTGACAGGACCAAACCCAGGACAGAAAACTGCTATATAGGTCTTTCGTTACAGATTTTCAGGCCTTGATAGGACCAAACCCAGGACAGAAAATTGCTGTATGGGTCTTTCGTTACAAGAGATTATTGTGTGGCACTGTTTGAGGCCAACTTATAAAAGAAAAATATCTGCGAATCCTGGAGGACCTGGTTAATATTTTGTATTGAAATGTGTGATCATGTAAAGCCATAATAATAAGTATTTCATGAAAATAATGAAAAAAGAAATAGTTAATAACTGAAAGTGGGAACTTGCTTCTGTTTGATGTTTGTGAGTCAATGGTACATGAATTTGAGTCGGACAATAATACGTTATGAAAACTACATCTACCTGCTTATTATTGTAATAGTAAATCTGTTTGTCTTTTTAGTCAAATGAAGTCAGAAGGGAAAAAAGTACTCCTGAAACTTGAAAAATTTCTGGAGAATGGAAAATCGCATAAATCTTTTTCTTCTTCTTTCTCTGTCTCTTTTTGTACTCCCAGGTCTTATAGAACAGGAAGTACTTTAGAATGGGAACGAAGAAATGCTGTGTGTGTGTGTGTGTGTGGTGTGTGTGTGTGTGTGTGTGTGTGTGTGTGTGTGTGTGTGTGTGTGTGTGTGTGTGTGTGCGTGTGGTCAAAATGTGTTCCACTCGCTCCAGACAAAACTACTGGACCGATCTTTCTGAAAATTTGTAGTTACGTTCATTATGGGCCACGGATGATGCCCGATGTTTTAGTTTACCGCTATAACCGTTACTAACGGCTGTAACGGCCTGTAACGGTTTTTCTTCTTTATGGAATATCTCAGAAAGTACTTGGCCGATCTTTGTAAAAATGAGCAGGTACATTCATTATGGGTCACAGATGATGCCCAACGTTTTAGTTTACCCCGTTATAGCCGTTACTAACGGCTGTAACGGCCTGTAACGGTTTTTCTTCTTTATGGAATATCTCAGAAAGTACTTGGCCGATCTTTCTGAAAATTTGTAGGTATGTTCATTATGGGTCACAAATAATGCCCGATGTTTTAGTTAACCGTTATAGCGTTACTAACGGCTGTAACGGCCTGTAACGGTTTTTCTTCTTTATGGAATATCTCAGAAAGTACTTGGCCGATCTTTGTAAAAATGAGCAGATACATTCATTATGGGTCACGGATGATGCCCAATGTTTTAGTTTACCCCGTTATAGCCGTTACTAACGGCTGTAACTGCCTTAACGGTTTTTCTTCTTTATGGAATATCTCAGAAAGTACTTGGCCGATCTTTCTGAAAATTAGTAGGTATGTTCATTATGGGTCACGAATAATGCCCGATGTTTTAGTTAACCGTTATAGCGTTACTAACGGCTGTAACGGCCTGTAACGGTTTTTCTTCTTTATGGAATATCTCAGAAAGTACTTGGCCGACCTTTATGAAAATGAGCAGGTATGTTCATTATGGGTCACAGATGATGCCCGATGTTTTAGTTTACCCCGTTATAGCCGTTACTAACGGCTGTAACGGCCTGTAACGGTTTTTCTTCTTTATGGAATATCTCAGAAAGTACTTGGCCGATCTTTCTGAAAATGTGTAGGTATGTTCATTAATGGTCACGGATGATGCCCGATGTCTTAATTTCCCGTTATAACCGTTACTAACGGCTGTAACGGCCTGTAACGGTTTTCCTTCTTTATGGAATATCTCAGAAAGTACTTGGCCGATCTTTGTGAAAATTTGTATGTATGTTCATTATGGGCCACGGATGATGCCCGATGTTTTAGTTTACCGTTATAACCGTTACTAACGGCTGTAACGGCCTGTAACGGTTTTTCTTCTTCATGGCATATCTCAGAAAGTACTTGGCCGATCTTTGTGAAAATTAGCAGGTATGTTCATTATGGGTAATGGATGATGCCTGTTGTTTTAGTTTACCCCGTTATAGCCGTTACTAACGGCTGTAACGGCCTGTAACGGTTTTTCTTCTTTACGGAATATCTCAGAAATTACTTGGCCCATCTTTCTGAAAATTTGTAGGTATGTTCACTATGGGTCATGGATGATGCCCGATGTTTTATTTGACCAGAATAGCCGTTACTATCGGTTATAACGGCCCAAAACGGTTTTTCTTCTTTATGGAATATCTAAGAAAGTACTTGGCCGATTTATAAGCGGTTTGGATGATCTCGTGACAAATAGGAGCCTCTTTCCATATGTAAGTGATGTAACGCCCAAAATCGATTACACAAGTTAAAAACCGTTATTTTGCCGTTATTTCTTATATATAGGTGGATTTTAAATGAAATTTGGTATACTGAAAGGTTATCACACACAACTGACACTTCTATAGTGTTTCACAATTCGACTGTTAAAAACCGTTATTCTTGACATATTGCCCGATTTGGATGAAGTTCAGTATGTACATAGGCTTTAGCTCAGTGATGACTAAAATACCAGTTTCAAAAGTGTACATCGGTTATATAACCGTTAAAACCGTTATTTTTTTGTTACATATTGGTGGATTTTAATGAAATTTAGTATACAGAAAGGTTGTCACACACAAATGGCACTTCCATATAGTGTTTCAAAATTTGACCATTAAAAACCGTTATTCTTGGCATATTGTCCGATCTGTATGAAATTTGGTTGGTACATAGGCTTTAGCCCAGTGAGGACTAAAATACCAGTTTCAAAAGTGCACATCGGTTAAATAACCGTTAAAACCGTTATTTTGCCGTTATTTATCTCAGAAAGTACTTGGCCGATTTATAAGCGATTTGGAAAACTGGGAGTACGTTTATATGCTTTGCATCTTGTTTTTCCTTCCCCCCCTTTTTTTTTTTTTTTTTTTTTTAAAGTATCTGTCGTTCGTAAGTGTATGTACTTTTGTGATTTAATATGTATACAGAAATCTTTATTTTTGATTTGCTTGTTTGTATATTTGCTATCCTCAGTATCCCAAATGCAAAGACAGGATTCCAAATTCAAGTTTGTGTGGGTTCGTGTGCATGTGCATGTGCATGTGCATTTGTGTGTGTGTGTGTGTGTGTGTGTGTGTGTGTGTGTGTGTGTGTGAGAGAGAGAGAGAGAGAGAGAGAGAGAGAGAGAAACAGAGTGAGAAGGAGTGTGTATATGCAAACACTTGTAACTTTTGGCATAATTTGCTATTTCGCTCTCAAGTTCATGTAAAGCTCAGATTGTGTACTTTGATTTTGAATTAATGTCACTTACTGAAGTCAGAGCACATTGCAGTTCAAGCTAATCTAATGATAACTGGGGTTTCCCATGGCAGAAAGTCTGGTACTGGACTTTAGGGGTCTCTGCTTTCGACCCTCACTTGCATTCACATATATCTTCTACCTGTATTTTTTTTTACTTCCATCAAAGGAAAATTATTTAAAAAATTAGTTCCTGAAATGCCAAAAGCACACTCATAATACACCTAATAACCTTGGTATTTACTGAAAGAAGCTTGCTTTGAACAGATGCTGGGTAGTGAGCTTTTGAACAGGAGACAACAAATGCCAGTGCCACTCTAGGAACCATCCCACAGACAGAAGTTTGTTCTAGGCAGTCTATCTGGTGGTTGTCATTCTGGGACCACTGATTCTACACTAGTATAACTGTATTAGCAATGAACGCTTCATCTGTTTGTCTACATATGCCACCGTTCATTCAATGCTTATATACATCTAAGCCCCTCACCCAACCCTCTTCATCCACCAATCCTCACACACACACACACACACACACACACACACACACACACACACACACACACACACACACACACACACAACACACACACACCACATACACAAAACGCACAAAACCCAGAACTTTTTTTTTCCAAAGTATATTATAAACACTCTTCACACTTTACAATTATACAAACACAACTTAATTCCTTCATAAATGTGATTTATGCATTATGAAATTCTCTTCACAATTTAAAGGATATCTACAAATAATATGTAATTCAATCACTCACAAAGAATCAATATACAATAATGTGAATATCCCTGACAACATTCATTTAACTAGGATGAAAGGCTCTGGCTTAACAAAAAAACATATTTCAATACAAAATGAAATGTAAAATGTACACCATATAACAAGTGAGAAACAATACTAACACAATATCAAAGTCATGGGCAAACATGGTTTTTCCTGTGAATTTTATTTGATGACAAAATTAAATGTACAATGTATACAATCTAAACAGTGACAAACAATAGTAATACAATATAAAAGTCATGGGCAAACATAATTCATTCCCTATAAATTTCTACTGACTTCAAAAACTCCAATATGAATCTCTGCACACACACAGCAAACAGAAACTGGTGACACGTTTTTAAAAAAAGAAACGGTTTTTAAAAAGCTTATATAGTAAATACACAACACAACCCCCAAAAGTCCTATTTTAAAACTGTGCTTCTAAAACTGTATTTCATCACCTTTCCCTTTTCCTGTGCATGTTTTGCTGTTGGACTAATAGCACAGTTTTCTCACACCACTGATTCCAGCTGCCCCGAACACAGCCACACTCAGGCTCATCCTGTTGCTGCCCCAGCTCCAGAAGTCTACAGTGAGCTATCACAGGGTACCTGCCTTCACGCTCCCTTCACGGTGCCTGTACTAATCTCACCACCGCCACCTGTTTGCCTTGGCCTGTGGTCAGACAACATTCCCCCCACAGGGGAAGGCCTCCACAGCATCCCTTCACCCACACTCCTCATCAGCCTGCCGACCCCCCAGACTTTGACACGTGCTGACCAAAGCCCGGGATGTTGAAGAGAAATCAAAACAAGACCAGTGTATGGATTTGACATTCTTTCCTCACAAATGATGCTCAATGAAGAGACCAATGATAACGTTATGGAATTCCATTTTGGTCCCAGACATTAAAGGACTTAAATCAGTTTGGTCAAGACTACATGCTGCTGGCCTTACTTTCACATTTCACTCAAGCATCAACCATGCTCCAGAGGTACAGATTACTTCCTGCTGTCAGGATGAAGAAATCTGAGGAATATTTTCAGAAATGGATATGATAATGAAATTTGACCATGAGGTCCTGGTCATCCACTGGATCCAGTATTATGCTCAAAAACTCCAAAACTAAAAAAAAAACCTATGATCCTGAAATAATCATTTTTCCCGTACAGCTTGTCAAGACCTGGGACATATGAGAGCCATGTCCGTATCCCCATCTCATGTGCGCTTCTGATTTGCCATACTCGTCATCTTCACACTCTCCAATTTCTTTTGTCATCTTCATTAGTTGAAAACTATGTACAACGCTGTACTTTTACTTATGTTATTAGAAGCAATTGTGGATGGGGTTGGGGTGGGGGGGGGGGGGGGGGGGGGGGGCTTTAATACCTTCAGTTTGTTCAACAAAACGTGCTGGTCAATTCTGTAATTGCTGGCCGGGACAAGAAATATAAGAAAGAACTCTTGATAGATGACAAGGACTTTTGATGCAAGAGTTTTGAGCAATTCTTTGTATCTGCTTAAACCTGTGAAGACATTAAAAAAAAAAAGAAAGAAAGAAAACCCCCACCTCATTAACACGTGATTTCAATCATATCCAGGTCAATGTTCGAATGAGCAGAAGAAAAATGTCAGACACTGACCCAATCAGTGTCGATACGAATCAGGATGCCTAAACTTCATAGTTAAAACGCCTCCAACAATTATTTTGAAAAAGACATTGAATGCCTCATTTATGCCAGAAATGCAAATTGTTATGAAGAAAACAAAACAGACAGATACTTTGAATATCACCTTGGAAAAAAAAAAAAAGCATAAGATTTTACTTCAGATATAGAGACAGACCTCAAATTCTAGGAACATGGCCAAAGTTCATCTTGTGACCTCCCTTGCAATAGCCTGCATTGGCCTGCCCATGAGACGCTGCGCCAAAGGCAGCGTTCATTGATGCTGAAAAGGACTCAAACAACACTACTTTGTTCACTGCAGAGATGGTGACCATTATCCCAGTTAGACTGAAATCGAGGATTCTTATAACAGAAACAATAACAACACAAAATAAAACAAAACGACATCCAAAGGAAATTGGAAATGAAATGAGGCAGGGAACAGTAAACAGGAAACAAGTAGGGTAACTTTTGCTCCCATAAGAAAACCTAACACAGAGTAACTTTTATTCAAGACTGGCACAGCCTTTTGAAAGGCTGTGCCAGTCTTGAATAAAAGTTACTCTGTGTTAGGTTTTCTTATGGGAGCAAAAGTTACCCTACTTGTTTACTGTTTATCCAAAGGATAGGTTTTAAGGCTTTGTACCTCAACGTGACACAGTCTGCTTGCTGCATCAAAAACCTGCAATGTGATCGAGAACGCACATGGGCTGTAGGCAAAAAGCGGATTTCACCTCTCTAAGAAAGTTATAAAGTGTGCCTTCAGCTGCACCAATGGCAAAGACTTTGGAAGAAGCCATTGTTCTTGCAGGGCTTGCTGGACAGGGGTACTGGGCCAAATCGTTCTGGCTGCTGATGCTAAAGTGGCAACTGACCAAGGGATGGACCCCCACATCCATCAAAAAGCTGGGTGGTGGCAAAGTAGAGAAGCACTTTACTTATTTCATGTGCACTCCAAAGCGCTATCTGATTGAAGAGAAAATCAGTGGTGGTTGGTTGAAAAAAAAAAGTGACTGGCACATCAGAACCCCCCCCCCCCCAAAAAAAAAAAAAAAAAAAAAAAAAAAAAAAAAAAAAAAAACCCACTGCCAGGCCAGAAGGCTGAATGAGTGTCTTTCGACTTTACTAGGTGGTTGAAGGTGCTCCATGCTGTACTCCAAAATACCTGGAAGCATTTAATTTCACCAAATGATTTTAAAATAGGAACAGAGCTGGAGGCATTTCGTGCCACCAGTTGATTACAAATAAAAACACAGCTCAACTAAAGTGACCTTAATCCTAAGAAAACTGTCTGTTTCCTTCATTAAAATTCCATGCATTGAACAGAGTGTCGGTACAATTTTCTAAAATGAATAGGTTATAAATACATCGTACACTGTAACACTACATAAAACATTTGTGCCAGAATGAGTCTTATGCATTGTGTAAAAGAATTTATGCATACAAAAAAGTATGTGCTAAACCAATTAAACAAACAAGAAAAGGGTGAGGGGAGGGGTGAGAGTACATCTATAATCATCATAAATACTTCCTACTGTGACAAGATCATACTTCTTGACTGCACAAATTTCATACTCATATAGGTGCTCCATCTCTCTCTCTGTCTCTCTCTCTCACACTCACACACACACACACACACACACACACACACAAGCACACACATATACCATACAAGCACACTCACACACACATGCATACACACAAATCAAATGTTATCCAAAATGCTTCATCCTGCATGAAATCATCATCTCTCTGCAGTCCATAACAATCCTTTTCACTCTTTTAGTTATAAGCACTTTGGTAGCAAATACATTTTCAACCCAAAAGACTCACCAATGTTTCAAATTGTAGCCTTCAACTTAAACAAGATGCAAGACACCACAGCACAGCGCTAGGGAACAAGACTCACAGCCACAAAGAATTCATGGCACTGATCAAGAGTGAAGGGATACTGTGGGCCTTTTTTTCACCCAGTTTTTTTCTGTTTCACTGCAGAGCGGCCAACCACGCAAGTCTTTTTCAGGTCGGTCACTACAGAATAAAAGAGGAGAGAGGGAGAGAGATCTCAATCTGGACACTTGACATCCTTGGGTCAGATAAAACTAGGCTCTACTGGGTAGGTCTGTCTTTCCATCAAGTTAATCACATTCTTAAAAAAAAACTGGATAAAAATCATCTAAAAGAACTACTGACGCAACAACAACAATAATAACACCATTAAAAAAAAACCCCAAAGTTCTATGGACAGCTAGCACCCACTGCAGAAGATAAACTGCCGCTGCCGACAGGCCAGATCCCCGCATAAACAGTAGCATGGTACAAATGGCAACGAGAGAAGAGCATGAAGAAAGACTCTCTAGAACAGACAGGTGGATCAGCAACAAATGTTGCATCCCAGTGGACAACAGCGAAGAAAGATAAGTGGAAAAATTGGCAGACAAAGAGAGTCAAAGAAATGGGGAAATCACAAACACAGAATTTCCCAGGGGCAGGGATACATCCCCAGCATCCCTGAAAAAAAAACTGTGGACTCCCCCCCCCCCCCCCTGGATAACATCAAAGACAGAGGAGAAAATGGCGATCAGAGACCATGATATGACAGACGACAGCATCAGCACAGATATTTCAGAAGGCAAGGACACAATCAACATTGAAAGACTCCTGTATCCTCAGAGGGGGTCACCACCTGGTCATGAGAAATCGGAATCATTCGACAAACAACTGGAAGACTGGCCAACTTTTGTCAACTTTTTTTTTCCCTCTTTCACTCCGCACAGTTGGATTCACTCTGTGCACCTGTCCATTGGTAACAACTCTTGTAAACATGTTTCTCTGGCCATGGGAGTGATCATACGCAATGTCAGTCACTGCAAAAGGATCCTGAAATCAACGTACATGAAACAAAACAAAATAAACACATGAAAAACAAGGTTACAATCCAAAACATACAGAAAGTCTAATCACAATTCCAAGAAGTTTGTTCTCCACTAACAGCAAAACAACATATCAAAATTACACAATGAAAGATATATGTATTTATGAACTACATAGACATAAGATGAACAAACACTGTCCATATACTGGACACATGTAAAGCATACAAATATATAGAAAAAGTCATGTATTCCACTAAAAATAACATATAAAATGTCATGTCACTAGTGAGCTGTTGGAATGGACAATATACAAAAGACACTTTTTTTTTCTTTATGTGTAAGGTTGGAGTTACCTACGATTTCTGTTTACAACATAGGAATCATGTTCTTTTGCCATCAAAGTGGGGATTATCAATTGTCATAACAAAGTTTTATTAGCATTTTGGAGCATTTGTTGTCCCTCTCTTTTCAACTGTCTGCAAGATTCATAGTTAACTTGTTGACTGCCTGTGAGTTGTTACCTTTCAGTATTCAAAACACAAAAGCAGACCCTCCGTGTCGATGCCTATTTCATTTCTCTGCAGTGAGAACAGCTCACAGTAAACAAAGAACAGGCCTATCCCTCACAGTAAACAAAGAACAGGCCTATCCCTCACAGTGAACAAAGAGCAGGCCTATCCCTCACAGTAAACAAAGAGCTGGCCTATCCCTCACAGTAAACAAAGAGCAGGCCTATCCCTCACAGTAAACAAAGAACAGGCCTATCCCTCACAGTAAATAAAACCACGCTTGTTGCTCACAGTAAACAAAAAAAACAGGCCTATCAACAAATTGTCCAGACACAACTTAGAAGTAAGCCATATTTCCCATGTTGCGTATTCCATGCATCCTCTGAAAGAAAGGCTGCGCCATGCCCCTTTACATAGGTATCCACGTCGTCCATCCATCAACCCTTTTTCTCTGATGCCAATCCAACATAAACCTCCGCTGACCATGACAGGCATCGTCCACATGCTTGGATCATCAATGAATGTCAGAAACGCCCACTTTACACATGCAAGCTTTACCAGAGCTGTGATCAGACAAGCACTGGCTCATAGCTGATGCCTGACCTACCTCGGGAGTGTGGGTCCTCAGTCACCCATAGGATCCAATGGCAATACTACTGGGTCTCACCGCTTGTCGTTGTTGTTGTTGTCGTACCCTGACTAAAAGACTCCAGGGATCATCCGAACAGCCGAAGCACTTGAACCCTATGGTAAAAATGCATCAGCTGGGGATGAGAACATTACGTGTGTGACTGTTTTTGATTACCCCGCCACATGGGCAGCCATACTCCGACTTCGTGGGATTTTGGAGACTGATAATGTTATGCTAGGAGCTTGTCACAACTGAAGACAATCCCCGCTAACTATGCAGAGCATAACATTTGATGTAGCCTTGGTGTTCTAGCCTATGTCAATTGGTATGACACAGCCTTAGGCCAAGGCGGACCGCTTGTCTATCACTGAAAAGAAATATAATCAGCTCGCTCTCTGACTGAGTGTTTCCAAACACTCCCACCTTTGGTTCATTAATCAAAATTGTATGAAACTGCTCCAAACAGGTTACTCATCAGGGCACTATCATGTCACCAGAACAGGTCCTTCAGAGTTGCGGACAAGGCAATCATGGATTAATCTCCATTCATGACTGGTTGCGAAAGAAATTAACAGAATCCAGCAAGATGTTGTTCATTGCCACCAGAACTGTCGAAACATGGAACAAGAAACAGTCCACAGGGAGTGGCCCCTTTTCAAAGGAACTGCAAAGGGTCAAACATGACTGGCTGAATTCAGTCGTTGAATACGTTGAACCAGTCCATTATCAGGGGACTGTTAATCTGTGAACACAATACCTGGATTCTGTCTCTGTGTATGTTGAACCAGTCCACTATGACGGGTCTGTTAGCCTGTGTACACAATACCTGAATTCTGTCTCTGCATATGCTGAACCCGTTGATTATCAGGGGACTGTTAGTCTGTGAACACAATACCTGAATTCTGTCTCTGTATATGCTGAACCCGTTGATTATCAGGGGACTGTTAGTCTGTGAACACAATACCTGAATTCTGTCTCTGTATATGTTGAACAGGTCCATTATCCGGGGACTGTTAGTCTGTGAACACAATACCTGTAGTCTGTGCACACAATACCTGAATTCTGTCTCTGTATATGCTGAACCAGTCCACTGTCTGCTTAGCAGACAGTTTGTCTTGAGAAACAATATTATTTCTTTTTTTTCTTTTAAACAGAAATATCTGTACACAAAGAAGTGTCAAACCTGATCAACAAGGAATACACAATGAACATTTCAAAATGACAATGCAGTACAGAAGCAAACACTTCTAGCAACACGACGTGTTCAAATGTGACCACCACCACCAAGCAAAGTCAAGAAATGGCCCAGCTGTCTCCGCAGACAGCTGCCCGGCAGGAACCAAGGGGTATCAGTCGACACCTCCACACACCCAACACCGCAATGCTGCACATTTCTCATGGTCTGCTATTTCAAACAGGAACACTCTTCTGATTTGAAATCAGAAAATAATGAAATCAATGTCAAAGACAAGACATACGAACACTATGCTTACATTGGACCACAATCAATTAGAAATGAAGAACAAGTACAGAACACTTCATTAATGGATTACAGACAATACAAATCATATGTTAGAATTTCACTGTTTTGAATACCATACTTTTTTAATGGACTGAGATAAAAAAAAAAATGATATGCAACCTGCAAACGATAGTCAAATACATAAACAAAAAAAGGAATGCATAACAAGATGCAGGTCTTTCTCTCCCTGTTGTAGTTTTTCATCATCTTTCATTATTATGCCAATATTTTTTCCCCTAAAATCAGCAAAACCAATCACAGCAGATGTTACAGTTTAGACAAACCACTTTGTTCTGATCGGGCAAACATTTGTTACTTAAAGAAAAACTAAGTTGAAAGGAAAGAAACACCTTTCAAAAAATTGAAAAAGAACATACAAATATATAGAAACAAGCAAATGCAACTGAACACATCACGCATGTCCTGCTCCAAACTGCAAATAAACAACAAACTTAACACTGTACTGCTAAAATATAAAAAGCAATTCGGTTTTCTTTTCTTTTTCAAAAATAAAATGGAACATCAAAACAAACTGTAAATAAGTGCACATATACCGAAAGGTAACAGAAAACTACAACAGACAATTCTCTTCACCCCATTCTGCGCCATCACAAAAGTAACAATTGACGAGATATACACCACACAGAAAACCCGCATCAAACTGCTGATTGGAAAAGAATAAAGGAAGTATTGTTCCTGAAACAGAAGAACCATTTTGGTTTAAAAAAAAAAAAAAAAAAAATATATATATATATATATAGACACACACACACACACACACACACACACACACACACACACACACACAAAAGACTGGATGTGAAAAAAGCCAACAGAGAATGGAGAAAAAGCAAAAGACAAAAAAAAAAATCGCAGATTAGAAATCTTATTCTTGACATGAGCAGTTTAATTAAATATCAACTCAAATTAAAAAAAAAAAAAAAACAGACCCCCCCCCCCCCCCCCCCAAAGTATAATAAACATAGACATATATAAATCTACATAGGAACTGGTAAGCTGAGAGAACATGCTAAGATGCTGCATTTAATACAATCTGTTTCACACCATCAGCTGTTCTTAAGGCAACTATAAACACAAACCTGAACCCTGTTTGAAAAGACGAATGTTAGCTTTCCCTGCTTAACTGTTCTGTGACAATATTTTACATCATTTTAAAGTGAAGAGATCGACTGGAAATGTCACATATGTCTTCATTACAGTGGACTGCAGTCACTGAATTACACACAAACTTTGTCTCGCCTGAATGTTACTGCATCCAATGGATTTTTCAAAGGTGTAACCAAACATGTAACAGTCAAACCAGAGCAGCAGTTAATTCTTTGTGTGTGTGTGTGTGTGTGTGTGTGTGTTAAAATATCAGTATGAACTGGTATGGGTTGCCACAAGAATGATATTAAGACAGAGAAAAAAACATTCAGTGTGTATGTTCAAGCAAGAGATGATAAGAGAGAAAAACAAAAACATACTGACCATATCTGTAAATGTGCACGAAGCACGCATGTGATGTTCATGCATTTCTATAAAAATCACTCAACCCTTTCGCATTGATAATAAAAACTAATAAATCTTTCAATATGGAATGCTTTGTCAAACTGTCTGCTTACAAAACAATGCTTTCAATGTAACAGGTTTTTCTCTTAGCGTTTTCAGACAGCAAAAACTGTCACTGTGGCCAATAAAAACAAAGTGTGACACAAGTCTCTCCACTGTACATATAATATGGACAAACTTTTATAAACTTTTGAATCTAAACCAACGAAATAAGAATCTCACACAGAAATTATAGTAAATACTTCCATTATTCTCATAAAGAGGAAGTTGAAATCACACACACACACAAAATTGATAAATATTTTGATCTTATATTTGTGACTTAAAACACAGGACATCGATGGAAAATATCAGCAATTGAGCAATAAACATATGGATCATCTGTACATGTTGTATACATCTTCAAGCATTTTTTTTTCTTCATACTCATGCTGTACCTTTAGTTCTCTTCTCTTTCATAGAAATAATCCCAAATGATTCATTCAACATCAAGTCTTGTAAACGAAAAAAAAAATGCATTTCAAGAATTGTGATGATTCTCATGGTGACTGCAATCTTGTAAGTATTGTTTTGTGCATTTTTGTACGTGCGTTCGTTTTCAGTAACATCTGAAGGAGGTATTTTTGTCAAGAATATTAAATCATTATTGTGAGTTTATTTGTATTTTGCTTTAACTTCACCACAGCTGTAGGGTTTTCCAAACCAGAACTCTGGGGAAAGGAGCATCAGTATCACGGAACAAGTGTTTTGGATTTCAGCCTTGACAAGCGTGGGACTGCTAACCAGGAAATCACAGCATACCCACATGCAAATATACCAAATGTTAACAAACATACATACAAAAAAAATAGAGAGAGAGTGAATCTCCTTTGATGTCCAACATTTTGTAACAACGGCCTCATAAAACACAGACAAGGTACTTATTCATCAAGGTATTACCACAAATGTTTATCATTACATATACAGACAGCACACACACACACTACTGGTCCACCAATGCCCCAAACTCCTGGCTCAGAAATATCAGGCAAACACACTGACAAACCCTTTCACCTAAGTAACAGGAAGTCAGTCAAAAAACAAACAAGCTGACAAACCCTTTCACTTAAGCAACAGGAAGTCAGTCAAAAAAGCACAAGTGATAATGCAAGTCATGTTCTTTGATCAGTATGTCAAAAAGTCAAATAAACAAGAAAGGTAATAATGCAAGTCACTTCATTTGATCAGTACTTTTTGGCATTATTTGATCAGCAAAGTCACTCTAATTGTTCGTTCACTTCAATTGCTCATTCTTCTTGGCGTTTTTTTTTTTTTTTTCCAGCAAAGTCTTTTCTTTTTCATTCTTAGCCGTTAGGCATTCATTATTCTAAGCTACCTGTTGACTGTTGTCATTAAATGGCTCACGATGCTCTGGTTAGATTCGCATGATGCACTTCAACCCAGTGCCTCTGGTGTCTGTATGACCGTGCTAGTGAAGACACAATACCACAAATCTAAGTGTCAAATCAGCATGAGTAGTATCTCTTCAGCATCTCTGTTTTTCTCATGTATGACTGCGTGACCTCCCCTGTAAGGCAGTTCTCTGGTGTATACTGTCCACACACATCACAATATCACAGCCAAAAGAGAGAACACACTTTAGGCTTCTCCCATTTTCACAGCCACACTTCCACTCTTAAACCACCATTCATAAGTTCAGGCCAATGTTCCTTCACTCTCCCACGGTAATAAAAAAACACACAAAAATCAAAACTGTCTTTCAGCAAAATACAAAATTAATCTTAGCTGTTAGTCGGAATACTACAAAATCAAACCCAATTCATGTCCCATTCATAAGTTCAGGCCAACGTTCCTTCACTCTCCCACGGTAATAAAAAAACACACAAAAATCAAAACTGTCTTTCAGCAAAATACAAAATTAATCTTAGCTGTTAGTCGGAATACTACAAAATCAAACCCAATTCATGTCCCATTCATAAGTTCAGGCCAACGTTCCTTCACTCTCCCACGGTAATAAAAAAACACACAAAAATCAAAACTGTCTTTCAGCAAAATACAAAATTAATCTTAGTTGTTAGTCGGAATACTACAAAAATCAAACCGAATTCATGTCCATACGTTTCATTAAAAAAAAAAAAAACTTCTAAGATGGAGACAATCAATGTCTGGCACGATCATCGATTTTGTAAGCAGCTGTACAAAGGTCACACCAACAATCTTTGGACTGAAGCTGATAACTGAAGACACCCACAGTGAGGAACAATCAGCAGGTGGGTCACCAGAGGCAAGACCTTCACACGGCCCGACGCGTCACCCTCACACACCTGTCCCCGTGCTACGCTTGAGTTGTTTTAGTGTGTTGTTGACTCTCACGCTCAGCCGGTTCTCAAAGTCGTAGTCTTTGTAGCTGTCCTGTTGGACGAAGGTAGAGAGAGAGAGAAACATTGTCTCTGTACAAGAAAGCCATGAGCACATGGACTAATCAATACGGGAAGTGGGGTAGGGTGAGTTACGTGCGTGCGTGCGTGTGTGTGTGTGTGTGTGTGTTGGCTTAGCTGGTCTGCCTACTGTAAATGACAATGTCAGAACAAAATCCCCATATATAGACTCTCCACGACCAAAAATTTATCTTCAACCTTATCATAAGCAGAGTGTATGTGTTCTAAAAGTTCTTATGAAACCAGGACAAAAATCCTAAAAACTAAGGATGTCTGAGAGCTATGATGTAGCATCTTTCAATAATGCAGGGTCCAACAGTCAGGGGTATTATATTAGGACATACCGACAAAGTCAATGAACACTACTGTCATGAACAAGTGTCACAGCAATGCCACAATAAAATGTCATAGGGAACATAAAGACAGGGTGTCCCTGACAAGGTAGACTTGTCATAACTGACAGATCAAGTCACAAGTCATGAGAGACCCTGTAAAACCAATCCTACCGTCATCACACTCCATGGGTTGATAAAAGACCCATGTAAAACCAATCCTACTGTCATCACACTCCATGGGTTGATAAAAGCCCCGTATAAAATAATCTCAGTCATCACTTTCTGAACATCAATGAAAAATCACGCACTCACTCACACACACTCACACACACACACGCAAACACACAACACACAACACACACACACACACACAGGGCACTGTGACTGAATCACACATATAAACACACAGAGAAAGAGTTAGAAATGGATAAGTTAAGAGGAGCCAATCGCAAATTTCATATAACACTCCAGATTATGCAGAACATTAATTATTCACTGATTTGAGGTTCACGCTCCTCTGTGCGTTAACAACTATCAATGGTATTACACATTTCTATTGTGCTGCTCACCTAACTTATACATGCCACTGACTGACTTCTGCTTGTTGGCCTATAGCCCCCCCCCCCTTCCCCCGCATTCTAGCCACGTGTCTACACTTCGTTAAGTTGCATCGCCAAGTGACAGATTTGCTCATGCTCTTTTGCATAGCCTCTTGTATACATGGAAGTTAAACCACCCTGAACAATCACACCAAGTCAAACCTCCCAGAGGGACGTGTTCCTGACATCTGCAGTCAAATAAACAATGTCAGCAGTAAAATAAAAGATGTCTGCAGTAGAACAAGAGAAGGATCATGTTGACAGACAGAAAGACTGGTCACGCCACTTCACCTTTATCAGCTGAAGATGTTCTCTGGCTGTGGACTGCATCTGAGGAAAGAACAAAGTACGTCTGTTTCACTGTCTCAGGGGAAATGACAAAGCAAACACTTAATCAGCTGTGAAATTATCTGCATTCTGAAGACATACACACAATACTAAGTCTTTCTCTCTTTTTCACACACACACACACACACACACACACACACACCACACACACACACACACACACACGCACACACACACACACACACACACACACACGCACACACACACATTTTATCAAAAAAAAAAAAAAAAAAAAAAAAAAAAAAAAGAGAAACCCCACCAGACATGAGTTAAAGAAGATACAGTGGTATAGTCAGAGTGACAGAAAAGGAAAAAGTCACAAGCACAACATTTCCAGTAAAGGACACACTTTACTCTAAAACAGCCCCCCCCCCCCCCCCCCCCCCCCCCCCCCGACAGCCGCACAATCCCAGGCGAAAAAAAATGGACTGACAGACAGAGGAGAGACACAGATGCCAGAGCAGCAGAGAAACCCAGACAGCCTACCTCCGGTGACTTCATGTAGATGGCAGCCAGTTCAAACAAGGCAAACGCTGCAACATGGGCGTCTTCCTTCTTCCCTTGGTGCCGAGCCAACGCCTCCTTCAGACACTGACACACAGCACATGCACGCACTGATGAACTAAATACAGTAAAACAGCACGTCAAAAGAGGAAAAATAATAAAAATTATACACCAGTAACTGGAGGGACTACGGTATCCAAGCACCTCAGCCCCTCTGACCTGTGTCCACACCTATCCCCTCTTCACAATGAAAACAAAAGAGAGAGGGAGAGAGAGAGAGAGAGGGAGGGAGGGAGGGAGGGAGGGAGGGAGAGAGAGAGAGAGAGAGAGAGAAAGAGAGAGAGAGGGAGAGAGAGAGAGACCCAAAAAATGTATTCAACTGGATATGTTTTTAGACAATATTTCAAATCTAAACTGTAGTATTTCCGCAGACACTAAGATGAATTACTGTGGTTGAAATAATCGATATCATGCCAGTTTCTTCCTTATTTTTCTGCAAACGGTTCTGGTTCTTTTCCCGCTGCCACAGAGCAGTTCCTTACCCATCACTCACAGTGACATGAAAAGGCCAGCTTAGCTCCGTTCTATTACTGTAGCCCTGTTCACCGCATAGGGTCTTAACAGGACTGTGACCATACAGAGACGAAGGAAGCCCTGTACTGCAAAAATCAACAAAAATACTTAAACAATCAAATACAAAGCGTACCTGGAAGGGAGAGGTTTCACTGGGATTATTTAGGTTTCATGATGTGAAAACACTTGCATGCCAAAACTGATGCATGCAAAACTGCAGAATTCAGATGCTAGTGCTTCTGCAGTTTTCCAACAACTATGAATGGCAGTACTTCAACACTTCAAGTTGCCAATGGGTGGGTGCATGATCATGTCTTCCCATCACTCAATTGTAAAGAGTGGGTTTATCATCATGTCTTCCCATCACTCAACTGTAAAGAGTAGGTTTATGATCATGTCTTCCCATCACTCAACTGTAAAGATGGTATAGAAACTGAGTGAACGATATTGACTGGATGACACGGAAACGACTGAATGAAGCGCCAGCTGGCAGCTCTTCAGTCGCACTACCCAGTAGGCAGCCCTTGTTAAACAGTGTTGATGAATAAGTGCAAATGTGGATGTAAGCGCATTGAGTTTGTAACAAGAAATGCGCTATATAAGTATTATACATTATTATTATTATATCATCATGTCTCCCATCACTCAACTGTAAAGAGTAGGTTTATGATCATGTCTTCCCATCACTCAACTGTAAAGAGTGGGTTATGATCTTGTCTTCCCATCACTCAACTGTAAAGAGTGGGTATATCATCATGTCTTCCCATCACTCAACTGTAAAGAGTGGGTTTATGATCTTGTCTTCCCATCACTCAACTGTAAAGAGTGGGTATATCATCATGTCTTCCCATCACTCAACTGTAAAGAGTGGGTATATCATCATGTCTTCCCATCACTCAACTGTAAAGAGTGGGTTTATGATCATGTCTTCCTATCACTCAGCTCTAAATAATCATAAACATTTTCAAAAATAATTTCTCATTCAGTGATTGCTCAGTTATAATCAAGTGAATATTTTAGAGGAGGATAGCAATATGGGGAGTTTGTATTATACTCCCTGTTTGGCTAGTATACTTACCATGTCAGACCATAGCATTCCATGGCAGTTAGTCAGCTCTGCCAGGCCAAAATTTTTTGTGGCTAATGCAGTAATTAAATAAGACAGTCACGTGACACCCACCCTACTTCCGCCGTAGGAAGAGGCCGGTGTCAACTTCCTGTACCTCATTCGTCGAGCCCTGCGCGCAAGGTAACCCCGAGAACCTTGGCGTTAGAGGGGAAGGTAGGGCGGGCATTAGAGTCTGACATGGTAAGTATACTAGCCAAACAGGGAGTATAATACAAACTCCCCATTTTGGCGTCATATACTATACAATGTCAGACCATAGCAGAATTTATCGGAATAGGAGGGGGGCGAGTGCCCTAGTGGTTCTTGGGTTAACTGATATGGCTGCATTAGCTGCCACAAAGGAGATCCCTTTAGAACCATCAGCCCTGGTCATGCGGATGTCTCTTAAATAAAAGTTTATAAAGGGATTTTCCGAACGCCAGTAGGCTGCCTCTAGGAGATGGCGCAGGGGGTCAGAGTGCTGGAACGCTGCGGAAGTGGCCAGGGCTCTGACCTCATGGGCCCGAGGGGACAAGACGGGGAGATCCTTGGACGCCTGGGTGTCGGCAGATCTCACCGTCTGGGAAAGACACCTAGAGATAGTGCCAGCAGAGATGTCTTTCTTATTATTGGGGTTGGTAGAAATAAGGAGACGTCTCTGGGAGGCGCGCCTGGGGCGCGAACGTTCCCAGTAGTGTCATAGACACCTAGAAGGGCAAGATCCATGTCTCCCACACTCTACCGCCTAGGATGTCCGCCAGCGGGCGGATGACGAGGTAGGGCGAGGGACTACCTGGTTCCAGATTCTAGCTAGGAATTAGGGAAGGAACTTAAGAGAGACAGAGCCGTCCCTGCGGAAGGCAATGTTTTTGGGGTCCCCGCTGAGGTCATTCTCAAATGAGGGTCCGCCGAGCTGGCGGATGGTCGTGCAGATGGCCGACCTGTAGCCCTGTATGGAGCTAGCCAAGAGCTTGGGGGGGAAGGATAGGTAAGATAGAAAATTTCCTATCTGGATACTGGAGGGGTGATCATGGGGAACAGAGTTTTCTGTGCACCATGAGACCCATTTCCCCCATCTGTAGTCGTAGAGGGACTCCATGCTAGTCCTGCGAGGAGCCGTCGCTGGGTCCTGGAGGACCTGCGTGGCCCCCGTCCCCGTCTGGGGTTGGGATGAGGGCGACCCGAGCGGGGTTGCCTGAGCATGTCCCACTGAGTGTTCAACTGGAGGGGTACATGGGAGAGGGACTTGAGGTCCGGAAACCAGAACTGAGTGGGCCACATGGGGTTATGAGGATAGCCTGGGTCGTTCGAGTCTCGCCTTCCTGATCACCTTGTGGAGGATCGGGAAGGGAGGAAAGGCGTATGCTATGAGGCCGGTCCAGGCTAGGGAGAGGGCGTCGATTGCATATGCCTGGGGGTCTGGGACGGGAGAGACACACACTGGCAGACGATGACTGAATCGGGTGGCAAACAGGTCGACCGTGGGCCAAACCAATGTTCCCACACCGAAGCTAGTGAGAGCCAGCTGAGGGTCTATTCCGTGTGGAGGACGGACCTGGAGCGGCTGAGAGAGTCTGCCAGGATGTTGTGCGTCCCCGCTAAGTGTCTCGCGCGAAGGGTGATTCCATGCGCGTGACACCAGCGGAGGAGGGCCTCTGTCCGGAGGGAGAGGCTGATGGAGCGTGCCCCCCCTCCCCCCCACTGTTGCTATAGCAAGACACCGAGGTGTTGTCCGTGGGAAGGAGAACAAGTCGGTGCAAGACCAGGGTCTGGGGCAAGTCTGACCGCCTCCAGTTCCAGGATATTGATGTGGAGATGGGCAGTCTGTGGGTCCCACACCCCCCAAGGTCTGACTGCTCTCCAAATGGGCCCCCCAGCCCGAGTTGGACGCATCTGTGTAGAGTTCCAGGGCCTGGTTGGGAAGGAGATTGGAACTCTGGGTATCAGAGTGGAGGGGCTGAGCCACTCCTAAGTGGCCCAAAGGAACCAGGGCCCGAGGGGAATGGTCTGGTCCAAGTGGTCGGCGGTCTGCGACCAACGACAGCGGAACTCCCTATGTCATTGACGCCAGGGACCCTGCCTAGGGGAAAGAGGGATGAGGGACTCCATCATCCCCAGAAGGGAGGAAGGTGTCCTGGCCGACGAGTGGGAGGATAGCAGGAGGAGGGGGATGAGGTCCACTATGCGAGTGGACCTCTCTGGGGTCGGGAGAGCTGCATGGGGATCGTGACTAAACTCATGCCCAGGAAGGAGACCCGCTGGCTGGGACTGAGTTCGCACTTGCTGGGGTTGGTGACAAACCCTAGTGAGGAACATAGGCGCAGAAGTTTGGATGAGTGTGGGCTTGACACTGGGCCTGAGAGGGAGCCAGGACGAGCCAGTCATCGAGGTACACCAGGGGGCGAATGCCCTCCTGTCTGGCGAGGGAGGCCATCTCCTTGACTACCTTCGTGAAAAGGAAGGGTGCCAGGGAGAGGCCGAAAGGGAGCACCTTAAATTGGAACACCCGCCCCCACCAGACGAACCGAAGGTATCGTCTGTGGGAAGGGTGAATGAGGAACTGAAGGCAAGTGTCCTTCAGATCTATTGAGGTGGCCCAGTCCAGATGGTGGGTGGAGTCTCTGATCTGGGCCGGGGTCTCCATCTAGAATTAGGTGGGTCTGAGGAACTTGTTGAGTGGGGAGAGGTCGAGGATGGGCCTCCAGCCTCCCGAGGGTTTGGGGACCACGAACAGGTGAGAGTAAAACTGGGGTTGGGCTGGGATATCTCCGTGATAGCCCCTTTTGGAGAAGTTCCTCGACTTCCAGGCGAAGAGCCTCTGCCTGGGCAGGAGGGGGATCGCTGGGGGAGGGAGGTGGAGAGGCTAGGAGAGGGGGGCGTTCGTGTGCCCAAGGCAGACGGAACCCTTCCTGTAATACTGCCACTATCCATGGGTTGAGGCCCATACGTTGCCACCGGTGGGCGTGCCGGGATAGGCTGCCCGCCAGAGGGGCCGAGGGGCTGGGGAAGGGCAAGATTACTGCCAGTTCCTGCTCCCCGTAGGTGAGTCTGCCAGTCACCTCCGAGGCCTTGCCTGTTGGCCGAACCGAAAATTCTGCTTGGGGGGGGGGGTTCGGTTTCGGCCTAGAGGCGGTACTAGGGCGCCTGGTGGGCTGTGCGGTGCGAGAGGGTGCCTGTTAGGGGTGAGGCTGGGGTCTGGAGAGGGGCTGGGTGGAGCGGAAGCAGGGTCCAGCAGGGTGAGGCTGGCGAGGGGTTTGACTGCCAAGGACACCGCCTGCCTGCGTTCTTAGACTGCGTGGGTGGTGACCGCAGTCGCATAGTCGCCTTGAGCGACTGCTCCTGACCCGGGATGCACCGCAGGGCCGCCTTGAGAGCCGGGGAGAGAATTGACTGTGACAGCACAGCATCTCTCACTGCCAGCAGGCAGTAGAAGTGACTCCTGGCTGCGCTGTCCGCCGCAACCGAAAGGTGATGCGCTATCTTGTTAAAAAGAACCGCATCAGGGGGTTGCCAAACAGGCGAGAGTCTGTCTCTGGGTGTGCCTTAGAAACATGAGCGTCTGAAGACACAGAGACAGTGCCGTCCTCCTGTGACCCGAGCTCCTCCGCTCGCTGCAGGAGCATGTCGATAAAGGTATGTCCCGCGGGGGTGTGAAGGATACCAGTCCTGGCAATCCTGTCCCACTCCATCAAGTTCTTGACAGAAACAGTGGTGGATGTGGGGTGGGGGGAGGTTGGGAGTGAGCCGGCAGTCAGCAGGGGAAAGGCAATATCCCTGGTGACTGGATTGGCTGAGAAGAGAGAGAAGACGCCCGCGGGTCCTTGAGGAAGGATCCTACTGGGACCGCGTTAGGGGAGACAGAAAGTCAATCCCCGGCGGAGGGACGGCCTGTATACCCCTGGCAAGGGTTACCGATCTGTCCCACAAGGAGGTGAGGGTCTGGGGGGTGGCTATCCTTGGCCGAGATCACTGGGATGGGGGGGGGGTGGGGGCATACCGGTCAAGAGAGAGAATGTTGTCAGAGGGAGGGATTCCCTAACAACAAGTTCAGGTCGCCACCGTTCCATGATGGAACATGGCCAGACTGGGGGAGGGAGTCCTCTACCCCGTCCTCAGACTGTGGGGCAAAGTGTTCCTGAAGGGGATGCTCAGATCCATCTTCAGGAGGCAACAGCAGGGGTGCGTGGGAGTCCCAACCTAGCTGGGTAGTAGTAGAATGCCAGGGCGGGTCCCTGGTGGCTCCATAATCGGCGGGCAGACTAGTGGGGGAGCGCCGATCAGACAGCGCCCGAGAGGGAGGAGGACCCAGGTCGAGCCAGCTCGAGAAGGCTGGATGCCACATTCGACCGTAGATGGGAGTCACCTTGGGTATCGCTTAAGCCACTGGTCCCTCTCGGGGGTACAGAGCCACCGGTCCCCGGGGAGTACGGCGGGCTGTGGCGGCCCAGGGCAGGATTTCCTCGGGGACCTGGGTAACCTGAGGAACCTGGGGGGGGGGGGGGGGGGGGGGGGGGGGGTAGCGAGAGAGTGTGGTCTCTCGTACCCGCCCCGGGGAGTGCACTGCCTCCTGCATCTCCCGGGTGCGGTCCGTGCCGGCCCCCTGCGTGGCAGGGGGACGGTGGGTGGCATGGTTGCCGAGCCCCCTGGCCGCATGAATGCGGACTGGGATGGCTGCGGTGATGTGTCCACCTCAAGGATAGATAGGTTACCCGTGGTCCCGCTGGTCAATCCTCCCCCGGAGGAACGGGACCGCAGACGTTGCCCAAGTGGGGAGCAGAAGAAGTCTGCTTCCCAACGTCCTGTACCCCTAGGGGAAAATGCGACAGTCGATTGGGGTGGGTCGACCGTCGTGGGTAGGGCGCAGATCCGACCCAGTCGATGCCTGCGGCCGAGACCCGGAGTTATAGTTTGTGGGGGGGTACCACCAGAGGCTGGCCATAACTCCTCCACCGGAGTGCTGACGCTCGTGTCGGGGTGGTGGCTGCACTCGGACACGGTTGGGGAGAGCATGATGAGGCTGCGTGACGTTAGTGGGGGGAAAGCTAACGCCACGAGGCTCATATGTTCGAGTGACGGGCGGTGATTCCGACCGCGAGTCATCACTCGTGCTGGTTCGCACCTCAGCAAGGTTCCCCGGGGGCCAAGGGTCGCGAGACGCAGCATGATAGAAGGGTGTCTCCGTGTGCGACTGAAGGCGAGGCGAGGTGGCCGGAGAAGGAGATGAATTTGGATGAGAAGTTTTGGAACAGGCTGGTCCTTTGAGAGCAGCCTTGCCTTTAGATTTTTGGCAGTGTCAAAAGAAAAACAGTTCGAAATAACAGCCGACTGCTTACTCGCCTTCGGGCGCAACGATTGTGCGTCCGCCGGTCGGGCAGAGGAGGTATGATAGGGATTGTCGCGCGTCCCCTGCGCGGAACCCTCCTCCACACCGGCCGTACGTTCATCACAGGTGCGAACGGATTGTCCCCTGGAATTGACAAGTGGGTCCTCCGGGGCAGTGAGCGACTCCTGAACAGAGGAGCGGCTCGACCCATTGGTGTCCTTCACCATGTTGGGCACTGGTGGCGGAACAATCACAGAACACACGATCGTAAAGAGGAGACGAAGAGGTAGATTGAGGGATAGAAAAGAGCTCGATCAACCTTGTGAAAGGCACTGGTAATGGGAGAAATAAAGAGTAAATCAAGCGAAAAAACGCTTGAATTACCAAGGGAACAGTACTAAAGTACTGTTAGATCGAGGATAACTCGATCGTACCACGAACGCCGGTAATGGCCGGTCGAAATCAAAATGGCGGAGGGGACCGGCGAGGAGAATGGAGGCCGAGTGACCGACGAGAAAGATCGTCGACTGAAGGCGGTGTAATAAATGGGATCACCGAAAGGGAGCTGAGAAAGGCTGAATAGAGGGGATGGGTTCCGAAGAGGAACGAATTAGAAGTCCCGGCAACGAAGTTCCGAAATTGAGAACGTCTGGAAAACAAAGTCGCGAGAGCAGTGAAAGAAACATGCTAACGCGAGGAGCGTGGGATTAAATGAATAAATAAAACACGCAAACCAAGGCCTCACACGGCGAGGGTATAAGGCTTCAGCGTGCAAGCCACAACAAAACAAATAAAAGAGCAAACACAAGGCAATCTTTACAGAACGGCAAAGAAAAGGCAAGACAGAGCACAAGACTTATCTTGCTTGGACGGCAGGCCGAAGAAGAATGCGGTACAGGAAGTTGACACCAGCCTCTTCCTACGGCAGAAGTAGGGTGGGCGTCACGTGACTGTCTTATTACTGCATTAGCCACAAAAAAATTTCGGCCTGGCAGAGCTGACTAACTGCCGTGGAATGCTATGGTCTGACATGGTATAGTATATGACGCCAAAAACATGTTTGTGTCCCAATTATTTTAGGACAGCTCTGTCCTGTAAAGAATACCTGAAGGTTTTCCAGTGTTGCACTGGTTTGGGATAGCACAAGATGAGTGGTTTTCTGCTGATTGTCAGTTAACGTTTTCTGGGACTTCTCTTTCCACCACAACAGAGCTGCTGGAAGCCCTTGTACTACAGCATAGGAAGTTGGAATATTTCTGCCTTCTCCTTAAAGTATCAGTTTGATCCAACCAGATAATGTGTGTCTATTTTGTTGGTCTGGTTTCAAGCATACAATCAACAGTTCTTTTCCCTTTCTGCCAAGGTTTGCTTCTTGTCAATTGTCTTCTGTGTGCTACCATACACAGTTTTCCATTGAGAAAGTCAGCAAGATCCAGAGGTTTCAAATGAGATCAATGCTAAAATTGTTTTCATTCGCCACTGTGCACAGTTGTACATGAATGTTCTGACAATATCATATAATCAAACTGATATAGAGCAGCTGTTCCGACAGTACTGGAGATTTCTTTTCTTGGGATGGGTGATGACAAGTCACTGCTTGTGGGTCCTAGCAACTCTCCAGTACTGAACTGTCTGAGTGGGTTCTAGAACAGATTTTGTCGGATAGACATGAAATACAGTGTTTTTTACTAGCAGCTTTTTTTGCCTGAGTAGGTAGATGAGTCCAATTTTCTTTTTTCCAGTGAAGGGAGTTGGGGATTTTCAGCTTCCACATGTTTGTAAAGCCTGGGAAGGTTTGGGGAAGAGGGGGGTAAGAAGGGCTCCGACTGCACCGCAATGTATTGTTCTCACTGTTCATACTGGACTAACTGGGGACAATACTTCACTCTAGCTGAGTTTTCTCGGAATTCAATTTTTTTTTTCAGTGGATTGTTTTCATTGTCCATTGAAAGCACCCCCTCAATAGGTGGAAATAATGACAACGGGAAGAATTTCATGCCTGAAAATGAAGTGAACTCTACCCTACCTGGTCGGGAGAGCTGCTACTGAGATCACTCCTTACTGCTGAACAATTTAGTCGTGGGGGAAAACAAGTGCAGGCTGAAAGTTCTTCCATCATTATATAAATGACTTGGCAAAGATTTGAATAAAAGAAAGAAAAAATGGGGGGGGCGGGGGGGGGGAGAGAAGAAAATGAGAACATAAGATTAGAAAAAAATATATCATAAATACTAACTCTTCACTGGCAGCATATGGGAACCATTGCAATCCCTCTCCTCACTGCCTCATTTACATGACTGAACTGCCTTCTCCCTCACCCTGGGCATGACAGCAATGTTACAGGACATGTGTAACTCTCTTCTCCTCATCACCATGATGATCATGACCGACATTCAGCAAGTTCCGTCAGTCTCACATCCTACACACAGGTACGCTCCTGATTCACTTCCCTTGAGCCAAACTCTCTCACAACCTGCGCCTTCATTCTGCCTCCTCCCTCCCCATTCTGATTCAGACCTCTCTAACTTCTCTCTCCCATCTGTGTCACTCCCTCCTGCCTCCCATCATTCCCTGAACATCCTCTTTCTCTTCTCTCCCTTCACATCCACAGCTCTCTCTCTCTCTCTCACTTACTCTCTCTCTCTCTCTCTCGCTCTGACTCTCACCTGCACAGCCATCTCTGTTTCCTCCAGTTCTTTGAAGACAGCTCCCTCCAGCAGACATTTGAGGTGGAATATTTTGGGATCTGTCTGCATGTCGCAAACTGTGGACCAACCATCACAAAGTGGAACAATCACCCAGTTGAATTTGTCACCACTGAAGAGTGGGAACTTGAACACACAACTGTGCATGCATGGGCAGACATGAATAACTTTGTGCATGTGTTCATGTAAGCAAACATTAGCAATAAAGCATGTACACACAGACATGTAAAGGCATATATTCACACATTTTACATAAACACACTCACACACATAAAGAACCGCTACACACATACACTCTGAAGAACATAAAAGACAGATGCACATAGAATCACATGCATCAATGTACACAGGATCACATACACAAATACACGCAGACCAACATATAAAGATGGACACAAAATCACAGACAAAGATGCATTCAGAATCACAGATACAGATGCACACAAATTCATTCTAATACCTCCCCATTTCCTCCTCACACAATCATACACAAAGAGGCACACTTTACAACACAATTTTGCAGACTCATAATTTTTCTAAAATCTATCACACACACACAAACACACCGCCACCATCACTACCATTTCCTTTCCCATCCAATCCCCCCCCCTCCCCCCCCCCCCCCCCCACACACACACACACAGACATGTGGGCGTGCACACCACACACACTTTGGAGGAGGCGTCGGAGGTCTTCCTGGCTGCAGGTGGGCAGCGTGTGCCAGATGAACACCAGCTCCAGCGTCAGCAGCCGGCAGTACTCCTGGGTGGGAGCCTCCTTCTTGAACTTGTCTGCCTGCAGATGAACAACAGGACACAAGATTTACAGCCCTTCAGTCACTGACACAGTGTCAGCCTACACATGAACAACAGAACACAAGATTTACAGCACTTCAGTCACTGACAGTGTCTGCCTGCACACGGGAAACAGGACACAAGATTTACAGTACTTCAGTCACTGACAGTGTCTGCCTACACACGGGAAACAGGACACAAGATTTACAGTACTTCAGTCACTGACACAGTGTCTGCCTGCACATGAACAACAGGACACAAGATTTACAGCACTTCTGTCACTGACAGTGTCTGCCTACACATGAACAACAGGACACAAGATTTACAGCACTTCAGTCACTGACAGTGTCTGCCTGCACATGAACAACAGGACACAAGATTTACAGTACTTCAGTCACTGACAGTGTCTGCCTACACATGAACAACAGGACACAAGATTTACAGCACTTCTGTCACTGACAGTGTCTGCCTACACATGAACAACAGGACACAAGATTTACAGCACTTCAGTCACTGACAGTGTCTGCCTGCACATGAACAACAGGACACAAGATTTACAGTACTTCAGTCACTGACAGTGTCTGCCTACACACGGGAAACAGGACACAAGATTTACAGCACTTCAGTCACTGACAGTGTCTGCCTACACACGGGAAACAGGACACAAGATTTACAGCACTTCAGTCACTGACAGTGTCTGCCTGCACATGAACAACAGGACACAAGATTTACAGCACTTCAGTCACTGACAGTGTCTGCCTGCACATGAACAACAGGACACAAGATTTACAGTACTTCTGTCACTGACACAGTGTCTGCCTGCACATGAACAACAGGACACAAGATTTACAGTACTTCTGTCACTGACACAGTGTCTGCCTACACATGAACAACAGAACACAAGATTTACAGTACTTCTGTCACTGACACAGTGTCTGCCTACACATGAACAACAGAACACAAGATTTACAGCACTTCAGTCACTGACACAGTGTCTGCCTACACATGAACAACAGGACACAAGATTTACAGCACTTCTGTCACTGACAGTGTCTGCCTGCACATGAACAACAGGACACAAGATTTACAGCACTTCTGTCACTGACAGTGTCTGCCTGCACATGAACAACAGAACACAAGATTTACAGCACTTCAGTCACTGACACAGTGTCTGCCTGCACATGAACAACAGAACACAAGATTTACAGTACTTCAGTCACTGACAGTGTCTGCCTACACACGGGAAACAGGACACAAGATTTACAGCACTTCAGTCACTGACACAGTGTCTGCCTGCACATGAACAACAGGACACAAGATTTACAGCACTTCAGTCACTGACAGTGTCTGCCTACACATGAACAACAGGACACAAGATTTACAGCACTTCAGTCACTGACAGTGTCTGCCTGCACATGAACAACAGGACACAAGATTTACAGCACTTCAGTCACTGACAGTGTCTGCCTGCACACGGGAAACAGGACACAAGATTTACAGTACTTCAGTCACTGACAGTGTCTGCCTACACACGGGAAACAGGACACAAGATTTACAGCACTTCAGTCACTGACAGTGTCTGCCTGCACACGGGAAACAGAACACAAGATTTACAGTACTTCAGTCACTGACAGTGTCTGCCTACACACGGGAAACAGGACACAAGATTTACAGCACTTCAGTCACTGACAGTGTCTGCCTACACACGGGAAACAGGACACAAGATTTACAGCACTTCAGTCACTGACATACTATCTGCCTTCACATGGGAAAAGACACAAGCTTTCTATTATTTCAGTCAAAACCCTGTCTGCCTACACATTGGAAACAAGACACAAGCTTTACAATACTTCAGCTACCATTACCACATCTGCTTCACATGGGAAACAAGACGCAAGCTTTCTAATACTTCAGTGACCATTACCGTATCTGCCTACACATGGGAAACAAGACGAAAGCTTTCCAATATTTCAGTTACCATTACCGTATCTGCCTACACATGGGAAACAAGACACACACTCTTCAATGCTCATGTCACTGACAGCTTGTCTACCTTTACAAGAAACACATATAAAGTTACTTAGCCATTATAATTAAACAGACATATGAAATTTTTACAAATATGTTTTCTTCAGGTAGTACACATATCAGACATAAAAATGTGCGTAACAGTTCTCCCTGGACAGCAGTCAGCATGAGACAGACCCAATCCACTCTGACACATATTCCTCTGATTTCCTCTCATTTCAGATTCATCCACTCTAAGACCACTTCGCCTACGAAGCTGAGAACTGAAGGAAACAGGGACACAAATCAAGCAACTGAACCTTACTCATTTTGTGCAGTAGTCATCAGTTTGGGATGCAGCGCAACGGGCAGATCTTCCTCTGACATGATCAGAAAGGACCCGCTGCCTTGAATCTTATGCAGTTACCATGCTGTGTCTATGGACTCTTTAACTCTCAACAGGTTTTGAGATTTTTGCATTTTGCATGACGGACATTCTTTGTTTCGTAACATTCTGTGCATTATTTCTAAAACAATAATATTTTTGTGATGAATGCGTCTATTTCGGGTTTTTTTTAGGCGCTATATTGCTTCAGATAACAAAAATGTTGTTTTAGATACCATAATTCCAGGAAGAAAACCGTTGATCACTGGTGATCGAAAATTCAAGGGAAAGAACTGAAGAGAGTTAAGAGATCCCATAACAAAGTCCAAGTCTGAATCACTGTCTACAGAGTCTTACAAATTTCAAGACAATTAAAATCTGAATCTCTCTTACACACACACACACACATATAACTGACCCTTCGTGCACAGAACATTTCTATCTGGTTGTTTTTCCTTTTCATCAAGGACGAAACCTCCTGGAAAATCTTGTGTGACTCCTGAATGAATCCTTGGGATCCCAGACACACTGAAAATGGAAAAAAAAGCGATGACAGTAAACGCTGAAAACACGATAAAGACGTTTCTTTCAATGGTTGATTAATAGGCTCATGATTAATATTCAGGACAGAGAAAAAGGGAAGAGGACCACGCCAAGAATAATGGATGTATTCACAGCAGAAGAGGGGGCCGGAATAGCTTAGTTGGTAGAGCGCCGGACTTGTGATCCTAGGGTTGTGGGTTCGAATCTCCGTACAGGGGGATTTTTCCCTCGGAGTTAACATTGGTTCTGACTCAATTTCCCATACAGTCCTTCGAATGAAACTATAAACCGAGGTTCTGTGTGTGAACGCACGCACAATATCTTGCACACACGTAAAATCCCATCACCAACTTTCGGAAGAGAAGGCCAGTTTGGCCGTTGGTATGGAAGACACGTTACACATAGCATGCACCTTCCCCGAAGATGGAGTATGGCTGCCTTAATGGCGGGATAAAAAAACGGTCATACACCCAAAACTCCAGTGCCTGTCTATACAGGGAGTGTCCGCAGGAGTATCAGCCTGCGTACGCAGAAGAAAAAAAAAAAAGAAAACAGCAGAAGAAAATCTGAGGTTTCCATGTACCCACTGACAATTATTTATAACTGAATGAACAGCAGTGAGGTCCCAGTCTCCCCTTTCAAGCCATCTCTTACTGAGCCACTGAATTAGGAACCTGCCAGGGCTGAACAACCACATGGACTGAACCATCACACAATGATGGATTGGTTCTGGTGAGCTTTGCATCCACACCCTGCCAGCAATCAGCCAAGACACTGAAGACACCGGAGAAGGGAAAAGAAAAATAATTTTCAAAACCCGCAAAGGGAAATGTTCACCTGCTATTTTGTACAGATTAAAAAAAAAATCGTAATTTTACTCTGGAAGAAATAAGTTTTCCTACAGCAAAGAGTTGGGTTTTTTTTATTTTAAGAACTTACCTATCGAAACAAATGCCTTATTCATACAGCAAGGGAGCTAATCAAGTTTCCTGTTAATCAACATGCGCAGGGCATTTGTCTGGACAGGTATGCCTGAGAAAATGAATTTTCTGTTTCACAGAGTAAAAAACTTTTTGTTTACATACAATTACTACAATTCAGTGACAACATGATCAATATCCTTTTGCTCTTACAAATGTGAAAGTAAAATCGTATCACCATATTTCAGAAGAGAAAGCCAGTTCGGCTGTTGGTATGGATGACATGTTACGCATAGCATGCATCCTGCGTGAGAAATGGAAAGAATGAAGGAAGTAAGGAAATTAAGCGAACAATATTGACTGGATGACACGGGAAACAACTGAATGAAGCGCCAGCTGGCAGCTGTTCAGTCGGCACTACCCAGGTAGGCAGCCCGTTATGTAAATGAGTGTGGATTGTAAAGCGCTTAGAGCTTGGTCTCTAGCCGAGAATAGGTGCTATATAAGTATTCATAATAATAATAATAATCTCAATGAATTTTGAGCAAGATGGGCGCTGAATGATTCAACGCCCATCTTGTACTGAATTCAATAAGGTAAGTGATCGCTTGTTCTTCATTTTTGTTGTCCTGTGTGTTGTTTACCTTGCCTAAGAAGACCTAAGAGGTCGAAACACATCATGTTTTGTTTCGTAATTTATTTGTTCAAGTTTGGCGGATACAGTACTTATTTTTTTCAAAGATTTGTTTAGATTTCCACCAACAGTCCCCTCACCTTGAAACTCACTAAACCATTCAAATTTGTGCTTGCGCAAAAAGGAAATAATGTCCAAGTTCTCTCCTGCTGCTCATTATTCATGCTTAGGCTACGGGATGAATGCACTCGAGTTCAATAAAGATCTGACCAGTCACGTACAGGCAGATGTGTGCGTTTGTGACCAGGCCTGGCCACTGGGCAGAAAGAGTTGGGACAGGAAGTAACTGCATCAAAATCTTTTGGGTAGATACTCAGCTTTGCGTCTTTTGTCTGGAATTATACAACCTCTGCATTTACCTGCTAATAACAATGTAAAAAAAATATGACTTATGACCGACAGCTGGAAAAGTGTGAAATGTATGTTCTATATTGTGTGTGCGTGTGTAGGTGCGTGCATGCATGCATGTGCACACTGATATTCATACAAATTGGTTGTAAGTATTTTATGCAAAATGTGCCCTATTTCAACCTACAACCGAGCTGACATAAAGACTACAGGAAAAAAAACAGCATTACCTGCCATCAGGTAAGAGTAGTAACACTTGGACCACTTGGATTCCTTCTGCAATCTGCACAGCATAAATCAGACAAAGACAATCAATCACACTATCAACCAATCAGCAATGCAATGTTCGAGTGCTTTTAAATCAGTCAGCCAACACAACGGCTTTAAAGCAGTAAGTTTAATGGCACATAACATGATGAAATATTTCTACTGGAATTTCAAAAGGTAATATCGCCTAAGAAAAACAACAACATCAAAGCTTAAAATACAGAAATGAAAGAAGTTTATCAATTACAGAACAAAACAAAAAAAATCATTCCAACGAATCACCATTAAAAAAAGAAACAGATAAAACTTTTGTGGCTCTTTGTCCCCTCGTCCCTTGCTGACCTCTACGTTGAAAGTCATCCATGTTGGGCATGTTCACCGGGAATCCTATTCATGGACATGGTGATGGAAGACATTCACTCCTGTCACCATGTTGGGCATGTTCACTGGGAATCCTATTTATGGACATGGTGATGTCCTCCACAGGAAGACAATCACTCCTCTGTCACCATGTTGGGCATGTTCAAGGGAATCCTGTCTATGGACATGGTGATAACCCTCCCTGAAGAAGACATTCACTCCTCTGTCACCATGTTGGGCATGTTCAGGGGAATCCTGTCTATGGACATGGTGATACCCTCCTGAAGAAGACATTCATTCCTCTGTCACCATGTTGGGCATGTTCAGGGGAATCCTGTCTATGGACATGGTGATACCCTCCTGAAGAAGACAATCACTCCTCTGTCACCATGTTGGGCATGTTCAGGGGAATCCTGTCTATGGACATGGTGATACCCTCCTGAAGAAGACATTCACTCCTCTGTCACCATGTTGGGCATGTTCAGGGGAATCCTGTCTATGGACATGGTGATACCCTCCTGAAGAAGACATTCACTCCTCTGTCACCATGTTGGGCATGTTCAGGGGAATCCTGTCTATGGACATGGTGATACCCTCCTGAAGAAGACATTCACTCCTCTGTCACCATGTTGGGCATGTTCAGGGGAATCCTGTCTATGGACATGGTGATACCCTCCTGAAGAAGACATTCATTCCTCTAGGACTGTTTACCTTTTAACAGCCATTCTGTCGAATTCTGCACATCACTACCAGTCAATGACCGATCCATCCTTACTTGCCCACAAAAGGAGACCCAGCTCTCTTCCCATTCAGATTACTGGGAGAGCTTAGAGCATTAAGACGTGGTGTTTAAAGGTACTGCTTAAGGAACAGTGGCCTCCATTCACACAGAGTTTAAATTCAAGCCCAAAAGTTTTAAAACCTTAATTTTCAATTCCTGATGAGTGTGATTATGAGTGATAGTGACAGGGGATTATCCATGTAACAGGACTGTGGATAGTGAAGTGTCCAGGTGTAGTGACAGGGATTATCCATGTAACAGGACTGTGGATAGTGAAGTGTCCAGGTGTAGTGACAGGGATTATCCATGTAACAGGACTGTGGACAGTGAAGTGTACAGGTGTAGTGACAGGGGATTATCCATGTAACAGGACTGTGGACAGTGAAGTGTACAGGTGTAGTGACAGGGGATTATCCATGTAACAGGACTGTGGACGGTGAAGTGTCCAGGTGTAGTGACAGGGGATTATCCATGTAACAGGACTGTGGATGGTGAAGTGTTCAGGTGTAGTGATAGGGATTATCCATGTAACAGGACTGTGGATAGTGAAGTGTCCAGGTGTAGTGACAGGGGATTATCCATGTAACAGGACTGTGGACAGTGAAGTGTACAGGTGTAGTGACAGTAATAGGGGATTATCCATGTAACAGGACTGTGGACGGTGAAGTGTCCAGGTGTAGTGATAGGGGATTATCCATGTAACAGGACTGTGGATGGTGAAGTGTCCAGGTGTAGTGACAGTAATAGAGGATTATCCATGTAACAGGACTGTGGATGGTGAAGTGTCCAGGTGTAGTGATAGGGATTATCCATGTAACAGGACTGTGGATGGTGAAGTGTCCAGGTGTAGTGATAGGGGATTATCCATGTAACAGGACTGTGGATGGTGAAGTGTCCAGGTGTAGCGACAGTAATAGAGGATTATCCATGTAACAGGACTGTGGATGGTGAAGTGTTCAGGTGTAGTGATAGGGATTATCCATGTAACAGGACTGTAAACGGTGAAGTGTCCAGGTGTAGTGATAGGGGATTATCCATGTAACAGGACTGTGGACAGTGAAGTGTCCAGGTGTAGTGACAGTAATGAGGATTATCCATGTAACAGGACTGTGGACAGTGAAATGTCCAGGCGTAGTGATAGGGGATTATCCATGTAACAGGACTGTGGATGGTGAAGTGTCCAGGTGTAGTGACAGTAATAGAGGATTATCCATGTAACAGGACTGTGGATGGTGAAGTGTCCAGGTGTAGTGATAGGGATTACCCATGTAACAGGACTGTGGATGGTGAAGTGTCCAGGTGTAGTGACAGTAATAGAGGATTATCCATGTAACAGGACTGTGGATAGTGAAGTGTCCAGGTGTAGTGATCTGGGATTATCCATGTAACAGGACTGTGGATGGTGAAGTGTCCAGGTGTAGTGACAGTAATAGAGGATTATCCATGTAACAGGACTGTGGATGGTGAAGTGTCCAGGTGTAGTGATAGGGATTATCCATGTAACAGGACTGTGGACGGTGAAGTGTCCAGGTGTAGTGATCTGGGATTATCCATGTAACAGGACTGTGGATGGTGAAGTGTCCAGGTGTAGTGACAGTAATAGAGGATTATCCATGTAACAGGACTGTGGATGGTGAAGTGTCCAGGTGTAGTGATAGGGATTATCCATGTAACAGGACTGTGGATAGTGAAGTGTCCAGGTGTAGTGATAGGGGATTATCCATGTAACAGGACTGTGGATGGTGAAGTGTCCAGGTGTAGTGACAGTAATAGAGGATTATCCATGTAACAGGACTGTGGATGGTGAAGTGTCCAGGTGTAGTGATAGGGATTATCCATGTAACAGGACTGTGGACAGTGAAGTGTCCAGGTGTAGTGATAGGGGATTATCCATGTAACAGGACTGTGGACGGTGACATGGTCCAGGTGCTGCTGAACCAATAAAGACGGCACAGAAACCAGTGTGCACTCAGTTTGCATGCACACCAAACTACAGTGACACTGTGTGACAAGACTAAGAGGTGGGTGCTTGGCATCCATCTTAATGATGACATTCCCCATTTTCAGAAATGAAGTGACTGGCTACAACGGTTTGTTATCAACTCCGCTCAGACACAGGTGACAGACCCAATGGCGAGTTTCCATATCAACCCCGCTCAGACATACTTGACTGACCACAACAGTTGATTATCAAGATCAGCCCCACTTAGATAGATTAGGTGAATGAATACAATTGTCAGTTATCCATGTTAGCCCCACTCAAGACATATGCACAGCAGATTTGTAGACAGAATTCAGCGTGACTGGGACTTGCATGGTTTCTTTGGTGATTTCTTTTTTCTTCTCTAAATCAGCACCAAGATTATAATAAGTTTTTAAAAAATTATAAAAAAAAAAAAAAAAAAAATTTAGCAGCTATGTGTACGTTGTATAACGAAAGAAGAGTAATTACAGGATTAAGCAACTACTGTCATCAACAGGAGACCATAGCAGATGGTGTTCATGGTATGTTGGATCAGAACAGGCACCACTGAACACAACATAAGTGACAAGCAGCAGCCCGCCTTGGCTTAAGGCTGTGTCAGGCCAACTGACATAGGCTAGAACACCAAGGCTACATCAAAATGTTGTTATGCTCTGCATAGTTATGCGGGGGTTGTCTTCAGTCGTGACAAGCTCCTAGCATAACGTTATCAGTCTCCCAAATCCCCCAAAGTCGGAGTGTGGCTGCCCATGTAGCGGGGTAATCGAAAACGGTCACACACATGATGTTCTCATCCCCAGCTGATGCATTTGTACCATAGTGTTCAAATGCTTCGGCTGTTTGGATGATCCCTGGAGTCTTTTAGCCACGGTACGACAACAACAACAACAAGCAGCAGCTGGGCTAACTCACGACAACTTGATAACCTATAGGTATCTCCCTGCACACTGGTGGTGCCATGACTGCAGCAAGACAATCCATGGTGTGGCTTTTACTCTGGAACCAAGGAACAAGCAACACAGGAGAAGTCACACTGACAAGCTTAAAGAGATGGAACCAACCAGTCTCTCAGACACAGATTCTGAGAAAACCTTTAAGACTGACACACTAGGAACATTGCTTGTGCCACTGGCTGTGGGGTGACCTTTTCCCCTGACTTATTTTATTATTATTATTTTTTTTTTTTGATTTGGCCTGAACAGCTCAGTTGGTAGAGTGCCGGACTCATAATCTTGGTGATCCTGGGGTTGCGGGTTCAAATCTCCGCTGGGCCGTTTCGGTACAGGGGGATTTTTCCCTCAGAGTTAACATTGGTTCTGACTCCATTTCCCATACAGTCCTTTGAATGAGACTATAAACCGAGGTTCTGTCTGTGAACGCACACATAACATCTTGCACACACGTAAAATCCCATCACCAACTTTCGGAAGAGAAGGCCAGTTGGCCGTTGGTATGGATGACATGTACACATAGCATGCACCCTGTGTAAGAAATGGAAGGAATGAAGAAAATAAGGAAACTGAGTAAACGATATTGAATGATGGGGACTGGATGAAATGGGAAACAACTGAATGAATCGCCAGCTGGCAGCTCTTCAGTTGGCACTACCCAGGTAGGCAGCCCGTTGTGTAAATGAGTGTGAACTGTAAAGCGCTTAGAGCTTGGTCTGTAGCCGAGAATAGGTGCTATATAAATATTCATTAAAATAATATAATATATTTTTGTGTGTGTGATGGTGGGAGATTGATTGGAGTGGTAACATATTTTTCCCCCTACCTTTCAAAGCCTTCCATGCTTTTGTCCCAGTTCAGTTTGATGAGGTTGAACCAGCCTGAGAACAGAAACAACATCACACAGAACTTACTCCTCCTGTTACAACCACATCACACAATAAGCTCTCACTTCCAAAGAATCCACACAGAATACAGCTTCCAAAACTGACAGCAAATCACTTGCACTGGCAGCTAAACATTCAGCAATCCAGTGGACTGCTAATGTACTGGAAAGATGAAAGGCCACATGTTATATATATGGGTGTGCGAGGAAAGTAGAATGGCAGATGTTCCTGCAATAAATTACATGTGAAACAGCTCGCTGGTGTCACAAAATAAAACTTCACATGCTCCTCATACTTCAATAAAGGCCACCAGCTTTTCATACAACCCTGTTAACAAGCCCTATGCCCATCCAGTGACAGTGTATCATCTTTAATTAGTTGGCTATACTAACCTACACTGCCCAAACCCTAACTCTTTCTGCCCAAACAGTTACTCGTTTCCCACAAACACCTAGGTTCTCTCTGCCCAAATACTCATTCATTTCCGACAAACAAACAGGCTCTATCTGCCCAAATACTTCCTGATTTCACACAAGCACAGAACTCTTTATCTGCCTTGATACTGATTTCAGAAAAACACATCAGCTAATTCTCCTAAGATAATTGTTGATTTCATCCGAAAACACCTGCTCCATCTGCTCAGATAACCACTGATTTCATACAAATACACCCATTCTATCTGCCAATATATTCACCTACAAAAACACTGTCACTCTTTCTGCCCAAATACTCACTTATTTCATGCAACAAATCCATCACATCTGCCAAGATATTCACTGATCTTATACAACAAATCCATTTTATCTGCCCATATATTCACTGTTTTCATACAATAAATCCATTTCATCTGCCCAGATATCCACTGTTTTCATATTTTTTGTAAATCCATTTTATCTGCCAAGATATTCACTGATCTTATATATAACAAATCCATTTTATCTGCCCATATATTCACTGTTTTCATACAATAAATCCATTTCATCTGCCCAGATATCCACTGTTTTTCATATTTTTTTGTAAATCCATTTTATCTGCCAAGATATTCACTGATCTTATATATAACAAATCCATTTTATCTGCCCAAATATTCACTGTTTTCATACAATAAATCCATTTTATTGCCCCAATATTCACTGTTTCATACAGTAAATCCATTACAATTGCCCAGATATTCAACTGTTTTCATATTGTAAATCCATTTATCTGCCAAGATATTCACTGATCTATATATAACAAATCCATTTTATTGCCAATATTCACTGTTTTCTACAATAAATCCATTTTATAGGCCAGACCTGATTTCATACAGACACAGATACATATTGATTCCAAACAGCAGAACATCATCCAGTTGCCTAGTACTGATTTCACACAAACACATTCATCACCTGTCTGCAAAACACTTCATCACGGGTCTACCAAACACAATCATTACCTGTCCACACAACCACATTCATTACCTGTCTACACAAACCATGTGACTATCTGCTCCTGGCAAAAACAATCACTGGCTTCCTGTAAACAAAGACACTTGAACTATCCAGATGCTTTCACAAGACGCAAAGCACCTTGAACTATCCAGATGCTACTGATTTCACACAAACAAAGCATCTTGAACTATCCAGATACTGATTTCACACAAAGAAAGCATCTTGAACTATCCAGATACTGATTTCACACAAACGAAGCATCTTGAACTATCCAGATACTGATTTCACACAAACAAAGCATCTTGAACTATCCAGATACTGATTTCACCAAACAAGCATCTTGAACTATCCAGAATACTGATTTCACACAAACAAAGCATCTTGAACTATCCAGATACTGATTCACACAAACAAAGATCTTGAATATCCAGATACTGATTTCACACAAACAAAGCATCTTGAACTACCCAGACACCACTGATTTCATACAAACAAGCACCTTGAACTACCCAGAACTCACTGATTTATCAACAAAGCACTAGAATACCCAGACACTCACTGATTTCATACAAACAAAGCACCTAGAACTACCCAGACACTCACTGATTTCATACAAACAAAGCACCTTGAACTACCAGATACTCACTGATTTCATACAAACAAGCATCTGAATTATCCTCAGAACTCACTGATTTCATAAAAACAAAGCACCTAGAATTACCCAGACACCACTGATTTCATACAAAACAAAGCACCTAGAATTACCCAGACACCACTGATTTCATACAAACAAAGCACCTAGAATTACCCAGACACTCACTGAATACATACAAACAAAGCACCTAGAATTACCCAGACACTCACTGACATATACAATACAAAGCACCTAGAATTACCCAGACACCACTGATTTCATACAAAGCACCTAGAATTACCAAGACACCACTGATTTCATACAAAGCACCTTAGAGAATTACCCAGACACTCACTGATTTCATACAAAGCACCTAGAATACTAGAATTACCCAGACACTCACTGATTTCATACAGACAAAGCACCTAGAATTACCCAGACACTCACTGATTTCATACAAACAAAGCACCTAGAATTACCCAGACACTCACTGATTTCATACAGACACATCAGCTCAATCTCCCGCTGCCCTTTGGCCTCCTCATAGGCTCTCCTGTACATCTCATAGGACAGGTCCGTTTCTCTCTGGGGAACAGAAGAACAAACACTGAAGATATTTCACCTCTTCCATGCTCAGACCAGTATAAATACTTTACACCATGTGTACCTGAAGAAATGCCGCGTTATCAAATACATTTGATCAGGGTCTTTTTTTTTTCTCCTTCATAATCATAGGCATGTTCAAACAATGGAACGGGACACAGTCCCACATTCACTACCAGCTGTGTACCTTGCACACAAAAATAAACTCCGGCATGCAAGCAGACTTAGAAATCTGCCCACAATCTTACCTTATTTGCGTATTATTTTACTTTTAAGTTTACTTTGAAGCAGTGTATTCTAACTTCCCAGTATCTGGCCATTCCTATACTTCTGTAGAGGGAGCCAAAGCACTGGCATTTCACAGGAAGTTACCAAGTCGCCAGAGTGGAAGCAACGCTACAGGCAGCTTGTGGTCCAAGTGTCTGTTGCTGCTCAGCTGCTTTGTGCCACGTGCATGGGTCTGCACACCTAAAAGTGGAAGGACTTTAGTATCAGCATGCTAACTTCTGGAGAAAACGGTCAGACAGTTACAAGAAATGCAAGTTACCAAAGAGACTCTGTTGCCCTTTGACTCCACAAACAGTACTGTTGTTTTCTTTTTAACTGGACACAGCTGGAATTATCTCCCTGTGACTCCACAAGGTGGTGTTAGCATCCCAAGATGCACTGTGGAAGAATAACCAAAAGCTATTGTCAGTCCTATTCCTTGCATTTTCAAAGTCTATTCCTTCCAGGTTTTTTAAAGTATCTCGGCTCACACATAACAAACCAATACTCTGGCATTTGTAGGGTTTGAAAATATTCTTGCACTTAGTATACAGGGAAGAAACACTGGGTAAACTTTGAGGCTTTGGACACACACTTAGTGTGACAGCGGTTTCAACATTTTCTACATCAAACGATGTTTCTACAAAAAAAGCACAAGTCTTGGTCAATGTTATACCCTTACTTCTCCATAACATGCACTGTTCACACAATGATCTTCATTCCTTATTCTCTCCACTCCCCAGGAGGCTCACGAAACTGGATACGTAAGGAAGTCTTCTTATACAGGAGGCTCACAAAACTGGATACGTAAGGAAGTCTTCTTATAAAGTGATATTTATATATTTAGTGGGCTGGACTTCCATCTTCTGTTTGATTTACCCGTTGCACAGAGCCAGATGATGGTTAATAAACACACGACTGAAATGACTGTTCATCCAAAAACTATGAAGTCCATCAACCGCAATCTAATAGTGTGCAAATTTTTCATGACCACAACCATTTGCCTTTGTGGTCATTGGACACAACAGTCACTGCTTTAAGTGTTTTTGGCAACACAAATGACTACAAACTTCCTCTCACACACAACCAGATGATGTGATGGGCAGTGTTCATCACTTTTGGACTTGCAAGACTTTTCCACAAACTTGCCATAGGATGATTACATCATTCCTTGGAAACACACACACACACACTTACACACACACTTCTTCGTTAGTACTTACATGTGTTCATCTAATCATGGAAAATCTGTCCTCCTTAAACAGTCAATATGTTAATGTTCAACATTCAAGGCGTGGTGATTCTCAGAACAGCTTGTACCTTCAGGCTCAGTCTCTGGCCCAGGTTTGTCTGCTTCAAAGATATTGTACTTCCAGCAATTTGACTGCCTCACAGACATGCACTTTGTTACGGTTTGAGCCAACTTACCACCATAACTGACCCCAGCAGAAGGCAGGGGTATCGACACTAGTCCATCAAATGCGTCAATGAACTGCAGTCAAAAGACAGCCAAAGTGATTCATTCAACTTGATTTTATTGGAGAACTGTGTATTCCTCAAGTGACTGTGGTCCATCAACTGTAGATATTCATGAGACTGGCCCCATGCTCTATATTCATCATTTTCACTTATGCAATGTCTTGCATCAAACTGTAGGCCCGCTCCTCAGGGCTGTGGTGTCCAGTATTTTGGACCTGGGATTTGACATATTACTTGGTTTTTAATCCTTGTAGATGTGTGTCTCTTTTTAATCCTTGTAGATCTGATGCTCTGTTTTCACATTTTCACCTTCTTCTTTCTGGACAAATTTTATTCGATTATTTTAATCAAAATTCTTAGTTTTCCCTTCACCGGAAGCTCAACTTGACTTCTGAGCAACAGAACTTTCACCAGCTCTCTACGTACCCTCAGCCGGTGTATCCGTCCCCGGAAAAAGAGAAAGAGAGAGGAGTTGGGGAAGGCTGCTTCCTTTTCTTGAATGATAGCCTCGGCATCAGGGGTTCCTGCAGGAGAAGACAACCTGTGCTGTGTCAGTACCCTCAAGGTAACTATCGGTTTGTATGTCACAACGTAACAATACATACAGCCAATCTTCTTTATTCTTTCCCTCTCTCTCTCTCTCTCTCACGCACACACACACACACACACACATTTCCCCCTTACTGCCCCCCCCCCCCCCCTACCCTCCACCCCCACAACTCACAATCATCTTTTCACTCCTCTAATCAGCATCATAATCGCCCTCATTGATGGCTCAAGCTCGTGGGAACAACAAACACAAAATCCACAGAATGGGAAAACAAAAGTAAATTATCCATATTCATAAGCTTACTAACAAAGGGGCATATTGACCAATCACCTCCACTGTAGTTGTTGGCCCCATCCAGTGCAAAGAACGGCCGCAGGACGGTGTGATACCACAGCAGACCCAGCGTGGCCAGTGGCGCCTTCATATCCCTGGAATGACTAGTGTAGTGCAGACACGCCAGACCCACCTCCCGGTCTCCCTCAAAGCCCAGGAACTCGATCAGCTTCAGAATCTTTGGGGGCACCATGGACACACACAGCTGGAATGTTCCATACCCAAAGTTCACCGCCCCCAGCAGCCTGGCCAGACTTTCCTCTGACAGACACGCAGCACCACCAACGTCTCCGTTTGGCTCCGACGGGCTGGACTTGGCTGGTGATCCCTGGGACTGTGTGGAGGGAGTGGACGGTGTTGAACTCTTGGATGGACTTCCTCCAAAGGTTTCTGACGAAGACACAATAGCATCCTGAAAACCGTGGTTTGGGTCTTCCACAGAGTTTTCCTTCCACTGTATGCCTGCCTCCAGTTCTTGGATTTTGTTGGTGGACATTTTTTCTTTGAGGCCTGTTACTTCGTGATGGAGCTTGTCGTATATTTTCCAGGCTTTTCTCAGATGCCAGCCTCCTTTGATGTAGCTGGGGATGTCCTGGTTGGTGAAGATGAGGATGGCCTGGTACAGCAGGCTGTCTGCTACTATCACCTGTCGCTGGATTCGATCTTCCACACTCAACGTGTCTGCCTGCAACAGAGCACTCCGTAAAGAACACAGATTGATATTACACTTCTATAAATCCAGCACAGCACAATAAAACCATAACACCACACAAAACTCAACAGTATAATGACAAGTTAGTTTTAAAGTGAGGTGACTGCAGGCAGAAATTGAAATAAACTTGAAAGAAAAATTACTATGCTGCCAAATGAAAGAAACAAACAAATCACAAGACAAACACAGCATGCTTTGACCTCTTTGGTCTTCTTCAGATGAGATAAAAAAAAAACAAACATTCAAAACAATGAAAACAAAGAACGAACAATCACTTATCTCCTCAAACTGAGGGCAAAATGTTCCACATCCATTTTACACCCAACTTGATACTCTTGACACCAAACCTAATGCTACAACTGTTAATACACTCAGGACTTCACCTATAAAAATACTTAACATGCTCAGGACCTAACCTATCATTACTACTGTTAAAACTCTCAGGACCTAAGCCTCACATATCGTTACTACTATTAATACGCTCGGGACCTCACCTATCCTTAGAACTGTTCATACACTCGATATTTCATCTATTGTTACAACTGTTGATATGCTCAGGGCCTCTGTCATAACATATGTTAATACCATCAGAGTCTCACCACAATCATTACAACTGTTAATATGCTCAGGATCTCACTTTGTATCTACTTTTGGTTTTGAGTTTGTCTGCCCAATTGTAATATCATTAAGTACCATTTTCGTTTTTTAATAAATATAAACGAAATACTAAAAACGATTTCTGGGATTTTTTTGCTTTTGTATAACTTACTTGTTGCGCCATTTGTTTGTTAGATATGTTGTCTGGTTACCTTTGCGTCATTGTCAATCTGTTTCATTTCTGTATATAGACCAATACTATAATGAAATGTTCAAATTACGTTTTAAAAGATAATGTCCTAAACTTACCAGTTTCTTTTTCTTTGTGAACTTGCGCTTGAAAGATTTGACAAAGCCATCAGACACTTCACATCTCTTCTCTGTCTCCTGCAGAACTTTGAGTGCCTCCGCCAATTTCTCTTCTTCAAATGACATCAATGCTTGCTGGAAATAAACGTCATTAATACATGACATGAATAATGCTTTCTGTTGCTAAAAGTAATTGCAAACAAATCAATTTCAAAAGCTGTTTTTTAAAAATTAAACTTGCACGCACGCACGCACGCATGCATGCACGCACGCACGCACACACACACACACACACACACACACACACACACACACAACACACACATGCACACACACACACACGCACGCACATACACACACACACACACACATACACACTTGTAGGTTCTACTGAACAACTTACCAGCCAAGCAACCGAAGACTAGTTTGTCATGTCAGAACACATTATTCCGGTGTCTGTCATGACAGCAATGGAACAGTACCTGTTGACTGCTTACACTGAACTGTTTGACAATTTTAATCAATTCCACATTTCTTCTATGCACTGCCACACAAACTTATTTCAAGCATAATAAAAACTGCATTTCGATTCTGATTAACATGGCTGGATGTCTCCCTGCTCATGTGTTTGCATGTGTGCCTCATGTGGTAGTCCACATAACTTTAGATCCTTTGATCCAAACCTACATACTGCATCTTTGGAAAAGTCCACACTTCTCTGTTCAAACGAGGTGACTCAGACCCCTCCCCTCCTAGATCTAATTGGTTGTCACGTTCCTTTGACAACCTGTCACCCGAAAATAGTTGAGATTTATGTCCTCATAGCGAAAGCTTTTAGGGACATGTCTTTCATTCACGGTAGTCTTTAAAAAACCACCAAAAATATGCTGTGGCTGGACTCTCTAAACAGCCAGGATAGGCCCAAACTGGCAGAGTCTCCACAGGTTATAAGACTGGAAACAGTCCACTGCAGTGAGTACAACTCTGACCCTGCTTTATGCCACAGAGGGGAATGTTATCGACACAAACCTCACAGATCCTGTGTCAACTTCCACTGACTGACGAAGAGGAAATGTGGGAGATATCCAGTTTCCAAGTCTAGAGACTATGCATTGTTTGTACACATGCTTTAGATCTTAACAGGATAACCTTATGCCCATGCTTGGTCATTCCTGTTAGCTTGGTAAACCCTGTTAAAATGATTAATGAGTACTGTTGATGGTCTAAAAGCTTTGTGGAAGGTGACCCTAATTAACATGCATGCTTTTCACATTTATGTTCAAATCACTCTAGCATTTTATAATTATAGAAAACATTTTCCGAGTCCATCTATAAGGGCACAACACCTTCCACCCCTGCTTATCACATCAAAGTGGGGGCTCCTCCAGGTCAGACAGCAGAAGGGCATTTATGATTTACTGATTCAACAGTGTGTGTGTGTGTGTGTGTGTGCGTGTGCGTGTGTGTGTGTGTGTGCGTGTGCGTGTGTGTGTGTGTGTGTGTGTGAGTGTGTGCGTGTGTGTGTGTGCGTGTGCGTGTGTGTGTGTGGGAAGAGGAAAGGCTCTCCATGCACACACTTATATTGAGAATGTATGTATGCAGGAATGCATTTGTATATTTGGTTTAACTCACCTATCATACACAGGTAAAATGATGTATATTTTCCTGAACTGTTGAATCGTTCTTAAGCTTTGAAAAGACCAAACGAAGACTATAATTGACTATAGATAAGACTTGTCAACTAAAGGAGACATTTTGATCTTATAATGCCTGAAGCTCACATTCCTCTGTTGTTTGCACATTGTTTCTTCCTTTTTCCAACCTGATGATGTGACTCACAACACTGCTTTCAATATCAAAGTGAATGAATTGCATTGTGTAAGCTAACGGTTATGTCCATGTCTTTGGCTAGTAACCAGATTCACACACACACACACATACATAGCTGGTGGCACACAAACGCATACCCGCATGTATGTTACATATGAACGCATACACACAAAAATATACATATTCATACACAGACATATTTACACACATACACACAAATATCACATATATTCAAGTGTTTGTTTACATCATTAAATAGTTTACAACTAGAAATGAGGTGTTCACATACACTCCACATCTGCAATCTACAGCAAGGTTTTCATCAACTTGTTTTCTGATATGTTTTACTAAAGCATGGTTGGAAGTAACATACTTAAATAATCTGTAATCTCTTAAACATCATTCAATTTTGATTAACACACACACACACACACACACACACAGGGAGAGAGAGGCACCATACGTAATGAGTGCCAGAAAACAGACAGAGTGTGCATTCCTTATCAGTGTTGGTTCAAAACTGTGACAGTCTGATCCACAGACTTACCATGAAGAAAACGAAACTGTATCCAGAATGCATCAATGGACTCTCCTCTCTGCACACAAATGAATAAAAAATTGACTTCACTTTGCTTTTCAGTTAAAAAACTATAATATATATATATATATATATATATATATATATAATATATATATATATATACAGATGTGTACATTTTATCAAAAACAGTTGTTAACCCTTTAATACTCAGCAATAAGATTAAAGAAAACATATATACGTGTCGAGAAAAAAAAGACAGAGAAAAGTGGGGAAATATGGATGAAATTAAGGGCATTCCCATGTAAATATCAAACCCATCACTGGCAGCATACCAAAAAGAGACCCTGTCACATGAACAGAAGTTTGTTTCACCCGTCTTTCAGTGTCCACAGTCACCTTTCACCTCCAGAGTGAGACTCAACAGCACGACTCTTCCTGCTTGTGCGAATCCACTTCAGCTTCTTAAAGAGACACAATTTTTATGTTCTCTCACCTCTGTGAAGAGCAAGTCACAAAGATCACGGTATCGTGTCAAACAAAGTTTGGATGGATTGAAACTTTCATTTCTGGGCAGTCACTAGCTGTAAAGCACTCAACTGAGAAAGTATGGGGAGAAGGGGAAAAAAAAAAAAAAGGGGGGGGGGGTGGGGGTGTGGGGGGGGGGTGGTCATTATCTTACTCTGATTGCCTTTTCCTTCCTTTTAATGTGAGGAAACAGACACATGAAACAGTGGCTGCCTGATGATGACCACAAATGTTATCCACTAAACCTAAATCTTATTAACATACACCTCAAGTCTTTTTTCTCAGTAACCAAGATCACTAAAAGAAAAACATGATGAGGATAAGGAGAGACTGAGAAGTAATGAAGACTATATAATCATATTTCACATTTATCTATGTGCCAGAAGTTGACAGTGACTTTTTAAAAAAAACTAATCAAAACACCTGGTTTATTTATTTATTTTTTTAAAGCTGAATCTAGAAACGAATACTTCCAATTCATAACAGAAATAAGTTTGGACCAAAGACTTAATTGAATGTATTAATTACTTGAATCATAGCAGCTACTCAATTCACTTCCTTTGAAAGAGGACAACTACATACTGTTCATGTTTAACATGGTCACTTACTGAAACAGAAGTACAGAAGACCCTGCAAATATACATGTATGTTACTAAAATATATACATTTGATGGTAGGAGATTGTTTTATAATTGATCAATCATTTTATGAGTCTTTCCTTCTTTTTTTCTGAATAATCAACCCCCAAAACTAAGTATGTCACATGTAACTGTAAGATATGTTATAATCATTAGAAATGTGTACAAACCTTTGCTTTCAGGTGCTCTACAGATGGTTACAATGTATCATTTAAATTACTCTTCATACTGCAGTATAAATAATTGCAGTTTAACTTCTGTGTTGTATTTCATTCATATTTTTCCAAGTTCCATTAAATATCTTGCAACTAACCTATGTATGACACTATTCCTTAATGTAGCAGTGCTTTTCAAATATATACACACACTCTCTCTCACTCTCTCATGTATCATTCATTTACTGACACACACACACACACACACACACACACACACACACACACACACACTAAATACACAGAGAGTGTCATACACACAGACATACAAATACATATGTATGACATGCTGTCAAGCATACACACACACACACACACACACACACACACACACACACACATTTGATAGACGACCACACACAGTGTCCACAAGATGAAATGTATCATCAGAGCAGATGTACCTTTTACCATTTATGACTGGTTAAAACTGCACAAGAACTAAGAAATATTGACTAAAGTTTATCTCATGCCTTTGCTGCCAGGGTAAGATGTCCCATGGTGAAAAAAAAATGAAGCTCTTATGATTACTTAAGGAAATACTTACAAACCTTAACAAAAAGCAAAGAACGTGATTTGTTTACAAGGCAAAGTCATGACTATTTTCTTACAGCAGACTACAATTTTACATCACTGGCAGATAAAGAGAAACAAAAAAAAGAAACAATCAATCAAAAGCCAACAGTCACATTAGATTTAATCCATGTTCAACAAACTTCCGCGTATGAAATACTTGAAGCAATTCCTTGTACAATGAGATGAATGGACCACAGTATGATATAGTAGTATTGCAAAGATATGGGTATGAAAACGCACTACTTTTTGTCGCAATCAAATGAAATTTGTCAAAATGATAGTTCAAATCTTACTAGACGAATTTCAGAGAGAAGATGGAGACACTGGATAATATATATTTTGCTTTTTACACAACACACTCTAGAGAACTGATGACTGCCATTACCAGCAGAAACTCTAATAAACAGAAAGCTCAAGGCTTAATTAAGGTATAACATAATTACGGTAAAAGGCTCAATTCACTTACTTGTATTTCTCAAATAACAGAAAAGCTTCATCAAAGCCATTATTTAACAGCATGTTAATTCCTGTAATGGCAGTTTCAACATCGTCAAATGATGCTTGCTCAGAGTCTACGTTACTCAGAACGGTCGGTGAGTTCGGCCCTTCTGCCATTATCTCTTCGGCATCGATTGTAAGGCTCAATTGTTATATGTTGTGAAATGGTTGTAGAGTGGTACCAAATTACTGCCAAAATGCTTCAGACGGTCGCCATTTTGTATCATCCACAAACAGCACAATGCTTATTGGTCGCTTAAACCGGAAGCAACGAACTCCCCCAAAGAAACTTCTTTCAAAATGCCGAAGCGGTTTGCGAACGAACCATGGTACCACAGATCAGACGCTCGTACTAGAGCCATTAATCGGTCTTTTCTCCTCTTCTAGTAATAAAAAATGTTTTGTGCTTTTATTGACAAACGCAAAGCAAAATCCTGTAAGGCATTACGCTGCATGGAGGAAATGAATGTGAGAGTGCTTGGTTAGGTGGGTAGGGGGTGTGCTGGTAGGAGGGCCGCTGCGGCGGGGGTGCCGGGGGGCGTCACTAGGATGCCTGCCCGTCACCTCACGTCCTCTGATCCAGTTAGGCTAATGGGCATGGAGTGTGTAAATGTGATCCGGAGTAAATGTTGTGATCTATTCATGCAACTCGAAGAGCTATTTCAAGCCCACATAGGAAAAAGAAAAGAAAAGGATTTTTTTAAAGTCGGGCAGCCGGTTCATGGAAACCCTCTATTCTGTGGCAAAATAATCAGTGTTGATTGTGGCCACATAACAGAAGAAGAAGAACCTGTTCAACGTGGTATACATAACAAATAATTGAATAATGGTTGATAAGGTGCATAAGAATATTCAGTCATGTGTCTCCCAGAATCATACAATGTAGGCCTATAGCTTTTTTTTTTTTTTTTTTTTTTTTTTGGCGAGAATCGGGAGTGTACGTCAAGATGAAAATCAGTCATCAATTTTGTCTGTATTATATCTGAATGATCTTTAAAACATATATGATTGAAAACTCAGCAGAAGGGCATCTGTGGAGTTATGCCCTGCTTGCGACCCGGCCCCCTTAGAATGTAAGCAGTTCAGTGCCGTTCCTCTATCTTTTCTTCTGTTGTCAAATTTTCCCAGGATCGAGTTTTTTCCTGCTGACTCATAGCTAGATAACGGACTTCAGACAATAATCCAGAGGACGTCCGGGAGAGACCGGATGATACTGGAAAGGCCAGACTGACGGGCTTAGTGGACTGGCTCCCCACCTTGCCTTCGTCAAACTTATTTCCATAACCAAAAAATGAAAGATGCTCCCAGAATCCCCCGATTTTCCATCGGAGCCAACCCAGTCACGGCTGCAAATGTACTATGAGTGATGAACAAGTTGAATCCCCGTGTGTCTGTGGAGGGCGATTCTCTACTGAGTACGGCATGGATATCGAGAGAACGAAAAAAAAAAAAGGGGTGGGGGGTGGGGGGTGGGGAAGGCTGTATGAAAACTGATGAATATACAGCAGCGCACTTCGCCAGAGTAAGACGTCTGTAAACCAAGGCCAGGATTCAAACAACAGCGCCAAGAACATCCACGATGATTCTTCAGATACGGAATTTGCACAGGCTCTCAATGCCAAACGCCAAAAACTTAACTTGCCACTGCGAGTGCAAAAGTGGAGTGGGAGATTTTAAATGTGCTGATAGGAAAGAACACACTGGAGTGCAAACTGAGCATAAACTAGCTATATTTGGAGACATTTGTGTACAGAATCTATAGGGACGGCTATGGCGTGAAACAACCAAAGCCGAAGACACGTCCACAAAAATCCAGACGCAAGTCAAAGATGGATAACATCCTAAAGAAAAAGGGGAATCTAAAAAAAAAATTAAAAAAAATAAAAAATAAAACAGATGAAGGCTGCCTCAGAAGCTGAGAAGAAAGGGTTGTAGAATCTCAGGGAAGACATGAAAGCACAACACAGTGACCCTAGCAAATCAGCATCAGCAAAAAGAAAAGAACCCAAGATGGCTTCTTCAGATACCCCTTCCAGTTTGCCAGAAAACTGTTCAAGCAGCCTTTTTTCTTCCTCTTCTTCTTCAGCCTTCGACAGCTACGCAGCTACAGCTGGACCCCAAGGGTGGTGGCAAACTCGGCCGTCCGGCGGAGATCGCTGGCAGTTCCCCAGAGTTTTGCCTTGAGATCTGCCCCTTCCAGCCAGGCTCGCACTCGTCTCTCATCATTGAGGGGACAGTCCTGGAGGACATGTGCTGGTGTCTGGTCGGCTTGTCCACAAGGACATGGGGCTGAGTCTGCGGCTCCTATCATCTTGAGGTGGGCATGCAGGCCACAATGCCCAGTGCGCAAGCGGAAAATGATTGTTTGGTGTTTCCTCTCCAGTGTGTGGATGGGGTCTTCGTGTGCCTCATAGCCTTGGTTCATTTTAATCCAGTCAGCTCTGAAAGTACCACGTAGGAGTGACCTAACTTCCTCATATGTGGTAGGGGGGCTGGCTGGGGGAGCTGGCTTCCGGCTTTCGCCAATCGGTCAGCATGCTCGTTTCCAGGGAGACCAACATGGGCGGGGACCCACTGGAAGGTAGTTGGAGCTTTTTGGGTCAAAGTGGCAAGGGAGGCCTTAAGGGATCAGAAGGTGAGGATTGGGGGAGTCAAGGGCCTGGAGAGTGGACATGGAATCAGTGAAAATGGCGATGCTGGTGCGGGATCTTCCACAGGAGGAGAGGAAGTCTGTCACTTCTTTGATGACTAAGACTTTGGCTCTGAAGTTGATACAGAGCTTTCCTCCAGGGACCGCAATGTTCCTACAGTCTCCATCAGGGAATCTGATATGTACTCCACTGCCTGCATTGTGTTTGGCTTCCTCGGCTGATCCGTCTGTGTAGACATGGGTCCAGGAACTGGGAGTGTATGTATCTTTAATCATGACCTGAGCTCGGGCTTTGAGAACTGGAGGTGGCTGATCTCTGTTGGTGATTCCGGGAACACAGAGGCTGATGGAGGCCTCCATCTCTTGGTCAAACTTCCAGTCAGGCATGATGAGATCTTGGCAGGAGGTACCTTCTGTTTGAAGGATGTCAGTATGCTGGTCTCTCAGAGCCTTGTACTGGTGGTTGTGGCTCTGATCTTTGAGGCGATTCTTGGTGTGCTGCAAGAGTCTTTGATGGAGGAGGTGCGAGGGGAGGCGACGCAGTTTTTTACCCTGCATCAAGGCGTCTAGGTCGGAAGATGTCCACACTACCAGATCATCTGCATGTAGACTGTTGGAGATGTGCTTGGGGATGCTGTCTGTAATGTCGTTGATGAACGCCAGAAACATTGTTGGGGACAGCACATCACCCTGGGGGACACCCTCTCTCAGCTTGACCTTCCTGCTGTGGAAGCCGTCCAGTTTGACCCTTGCAGTTCTGCAGAAAAGGTAGTGATGGATCCACTTATACATGTTATCACGCACTCCGGCTCGAAGAAGTTTCAGTATGAGTCCCTCTCAGAGCCTTGTACTGGTGGTTGTGGCTCTGATCTTTGAGGCGATTCTTGGTGTGCTGCAAGAGTCTTTGATGGAGGAGGTGCGAGGGGAGGCGACGCAGTTTTTCACCCTGCATCAAGGCGTCTAGGTCGGAAGATGTCCACACTACCAGATCATCTGCATGTAGACTGTTGGAGATGTGCTTGGGGATGCTGTCTGTAATGTCATTGATGAACGCCAGAAACATTGTTGGGGACAGCACATCACCCTGGGGGACACCCTCTCCCAGCTTGACCTTCCTGCTGTGGAAGCCGTCCAGTTTGACCCTTGCAGTTCTGCAGAAAAGGTAGTGATGGATCCACTTATACATGTTATCACGCACTCCGGCTCGAAGAAGTTTCAGTATGAGTCCCTCCTTCCATACTTTATCAAAAGCTTGAGACAAATCGAAGAAAACAGCAAGGGTTTTCCTCTTTTCCTGAAAGGAGTTCTCATTGTCCTGGACTACGAGGGTGAGTTTATCTTCTGTGTTGCGGAATTTCCTGTAACCCGTTTGCGCGTTTCTAGGAAGTGGGTAAGTCGGCGGCTGACCATTCTTTCCAACAGCTTGAATACAGTGCTTAAGAGGCTGATGGAGTGGTAGCTGCTAGGCTCTTTTTCGTTTTTCCCCTGCTTCATTATTGGGATGATCATGGCTTACTTCCAGATCGGGGGCACGACTCCTCTTCTCCAGCTTTGGTTGAAGATTTGAAGCAGTACTTGTCTCGAGACAGGGCCAAGGTGCTTCAGCATGTCACCAGTAACGCCACCAGGCCCAGGGGCTTTCTTTGACTTCAGCTTCCTGATGCTTTGCTTGAGCTCCTTCATGTTGAGGGCATCCTTCATGCAGCTGTTGTCTGCTTTGGTTGGGTCTGAGAGCAAGAGATGAGTTTTTTCTTCACAAACCTACTTGATGTGCTCTCGGGGCACGTGGAGTGTACTGACTTCTCTGTACTGCTCTGCAAAAGTGTTGGCTGCTGCTTTTCCTGTCTTGAGCTGTTGGTTCTGGTCTATGGCTGTTTTTCCTCTGCTTGGGTTGTCTTCGTTCAGATTTTTGACCAGCTTCCATAGACCATGCATGTCTGTTTCCATAATTCATGGAAGCTGTCTTTTCATGCCAGCTCTGACGGGCTGTTTGCAGTTTTTTCCTGGAGAACAGAGCTTTGGCTCTACTATGGGCTTATACATTTTCATCAGTGGGGGAGCTTTCCATCTCGTCCCTGGCTTGGTTCAGGGTCTCGTGCAGGACGTCAAGCTCAGATGCCCAGTAAGGCTTGTAGTTTTTGGGCCTGCCTCTGGGAATGGCTGCATGTGCTGCTTCCAGCACCACCTTGCTGAAATTTCTAGCAATTTTGTTGACATCGTGGTATCACAAAAGAGCAGCCTTTTGGAACTCATGAACTCAGGAAAACATATTCGGACCTTTAGAGCGATGTATCACTTGAACTCAGGCTTAGTGCAGATTGCAGTGTCAGAGAAAAGTTCACAAGCCATCAACACTGGATGAGATCAAGAAAGTGGTTAAGAAAGTAAAAGCTAAATATTCGCCTAGACTGAATTGAATGCTATATTTGCTGTACAAGAAATGTCCCTAAGTCCTCCATGGCTCCATAAAATGATAAGATCAGCATGGAAGAAGTTGAAGAACGCCGACTAATGGATGATAGCTGATGGAGTGTACATTCCCAAAGAGTAAAACTGGGGTGACCTCAACCAGTTTAGACCTCTGAACGTCGAGAGAAACAAATCTTCATCTCTGTCATGACAGCCAGACTGACTAAACACCTGACAGAAAATTACTTATTGGATTTATCAGTCCAGAAGGAGGCATCAAAGCGTCTTTGGCTCTATATGTCTCTGTGATTTGGGAAGCAATCCAAAGAGCTAAGGCAGAGAAACGGGACCTCGACGTCGTGTAACTCGATCTGGCACATGCATATGGACCGGCTCCTCACAAGATTATTCAACTGGCCCTCAAGAGGTATCTTGTGCCAAAGAACACCAGAGAACTGCTGAGGACACAACAGACAGGAGAGCAGTGGCAACAGACTGGCTTAGCAATGGGCAGTGCAGTCTCTCCAGTACTGTTTGTGTCGGCAACGGAGGTAGTCTTGAAAGCAGCCATGAGCTGCACAGGTTCGGCATTCCTCGGAAATGGATACCAAATGCCCCCTCTTAAAGCCTTCATGGATGACATGATAGTGCTTTCTACCAAGGAAAATGAGACACACGAAATACTGAAACAGTTAGACAAATTAATAGCTTCATCCATGAAGAATTTCAAGTCAAAGAAATCACAAAGCCTCTCCTTTCGGAAAGGAAAAGTGGCTAAAACCAGTCATGTTCACTACAGCCAACCAAGCCATCCTAACTTGGACAGAAGAACCAGTCAAAACCCTAGAGAAGTAGTATGATGACTCATTGAAAGACACAAAGTGAGGAGAGGGAATCAAACAAATGGCAGAAGAAAGTCTGCAGACAATAGACCAGTGTGGGCTCCCTGGTAAACACAAGGTCTGGTGTCTGCAGTTCATGCTGATCTTGAAGTTTCTCTGGTTTCTACTGCTATTCGATATCAATACTAACACAGGGGATTGAATGGAGGCCAAAAGCAACAAATACACAAGAAAATGGCTTGGGGTCCCACTTGGTCTCACTGACGTTGCACTCTACTGCCGCCAAGCAAAGCTGAAGATTCCTTTAAAATCCATCCTTGGGGAATACCAGTTGTGAGTTCAGTCTAGCCCTGGCAGAAATTGGAAAGTTCGGAAGACAGTGGACGTGGCGGGGGCCGGAATAGCTCAGTTGGTAGAACGCCGGACTCGTGATCCTGGGGTTGCGGGTTCGAATTTCGGTACAGGGGGATTTTTCCCTCGGAGTTAACATTGGTTCTAACTTCATACCCCATACAGTCCTTCGAATGAGACTATAAACCGAGGTTCCGTGTGTGAACGCACGCACAACATCTTGCAAACACGTAAAATCTCATCACCAACTTCCGAAAGAGAAGGCCAGTTTGGCCGTTGGTATGGATGACACGTTACACATCGCATGCACCTTTCCCGAAGATGGAGTATGGCTGCCTTAATGGCGGGATAAAAAAAAAAACGGTCATACACACAAAACTCCACTGCCTGTCTATACGGGCAGTGTCCGCAGGAGTATCAGCCTGCGTACTCAGAAAGAAAGAAAGTGGACGTGGCAAGTGAAAACCTACAAGATCAGGGAAATAAGAGGTCACTCACAGACCAACAGACAGGGACTGAGGTCAACAAAAATTAAATGATGGTCAAAGGCGAAAGTGAAAGCAAAGAGAGACATGGGAAAAAAAGAGGAGCTGAAGAAAGAAGAGGACGCCAAGAGAATCCAGAAGGCAGTCCAGCAATGCCAACAAGGATAGTGGACTACGTCGGAAAACGCACTGCAAAGAAGTCTCACCTGGAATGACAGATGGCACATAGCACCTCTTAGAGACAGCTTCATCCTCAGATCTGTGTATGACTCCATGCTCTCGAACTTAAACTGATTAAATGAGGGAAATTAGATGATCCTACGTGTCTACTCTGTCGCGACAAACAAACAGTGGAACATGTCCTGAGTTCATGCAAAGCAGCGCTAACAGAGGGAAGGTACACATGGAGGCGCAACCAAGTGCTAAAGAAGATCACACATATGGTTAGCACTGCCGGAGGAAGCACTGCGTCACCAGAAACTCCAGTAACGAAGTTCTACCGGACAAGAGGCCACAAATTAGGGTCTGGAACAGCTGTGACATCAAGAGCATGGAAGCAGGTTCAATGGATGGAATGGATGACTGGGAATGCACTGTAGACCTTCCAGAATTGGAGAACCATCCAGAGATCATCAGGAAGAGTGGAATGAGACTGGATATTTTTCTCCACTCAGGTTCATTAAAATAACTGATTCTGATCGAACTCACTGTGCCACACGAAAGCAGAATGGAGCATGCTCACATCTACAAGACAGAGAAGTACGTAATATAGCCAGCAGGTCCCAGTCCTTGCCATAGAATTTGGAGTGTGGGGATTTGTAGGTTCATCGGCATGTGCTCTCATAAAACATCGCTGGATTTCTGGTAAGGAGACGACCAGGACCTTGAAGGCAATAGCAGAGGCAGCTGAAAAGAGTTCCAGTTGGATCTGGTCGAGGAGGAGCTAAAGTGAACTTCATACGGCTTAAACGTCCCAACTTAGAACAAGTGTTCTTGATGTGGATGAGACATCCGTCTAAAAAGGCATGTCTTGAGACGCCCATCCATCCAAAAGTTACATGTTCGAATCCCGACAGCGCCAAGAAAAAAACCCAAAGAAGTTGGAAGCAGAAGGGCATCTTGATGTCATGACCTGGATGCGGCCCGGCTCTCTTAGATTATAAAGAGTTCAGGGCCGAAACACTTGTCTGAGGGGGTCTCTTCTCTGAAGACCTTCTGCTGTCAAGTTCTCCTTAGGGTTTCTTCCTACTTTGTATGAAGTTGAAACATACATGATTGTAAATTATTGTTGCTGAGTATTTACATTGGATCCGAAAAAACAGTCTTCGAGAGACATTGTTTGATACTATACTCTTATCAGAAACACCACAAGATTTACAACAATGATTACATGCCTTGTCTAAGTGTTGCCAGCAGTCGCATTTAGGGGTAACTCCATCAGAAACTAAAGTAGGCTCAGTTGTTTTTCAAAAGAGAAAAGAAAATTGTAAATTACAATTAAGGTATGAAAACGAAAATCTGGATAAGCTAAATTCTTTTAGATATAGTGAGTATAGATTTCAAGCCGAATGGAGATTCTAAAAGGCCAGGAAACTGTTTTGATATGGGACAAAATGCCATGTTTTGCTCGTAGAAAAAAAAAAAAAAAAAAACGAAAGAAAGAAAGAAAGAAAAAAAAAAAAAAAAAAAAAAGCCAGAAAGCGAAATCTTCCACCTGCTATAGCTGAGATACATTTGACAAACTTGTTGAACCTGTTTTCTCGCACTGGTTGTCATTTGGGGATTTGAAAACTAAGCATTGATTGAACAACTACCACTCAAATTTCTTACATATATTTTTCCTTTTAATTGAAGTGCTATGAATTCACCTGCTTATGGCAAAACAGGAAATTTCCCATTAGCTATAAAAGTTAAAGTTAGAGTTATCAAATTTTGGGCATCTTATGAATTTCAAAAAGTGACACATTTTTCGTGTCGTATATGCAGCCATACGCTCACTTTATTTTATTTATATTTTTTTTTAACGGATCGGCTATAACCTCAAGGTGGCTGAATGGCATTAAAGAAATCTGAACAGAAACTGGTTATGAATGTGTCTGGAATTCACAGAGCTTCATTACTTTATCTTCTTTGGGTAAGTATGCAGAAAACAGTCTGAAGAATTTATTTATCCAATGTTGGCAAGTCTTTAAAAACAAATAATAAATGCCTTATTTACAGACATTTGAAATATGATTTTTGCAGAAAACAGTATATACAACTTCCGTTCAGTATATTATTGCCTTTATGAAATTTTGTTCTAGTAATCATAAGTTTGAAACAGAAAAAGAACGGTGACATGGACTGCCCAGAGAAGAAATAATAGATATGTGCAGACTGCAATACGAATTTTGTGATTGATTGCCTAAAATATGCAGCTTTACACAATCAATTTCTGCCAAACCGCTAGGTTTACGTCACCAGTTTCTTGGCAAAACGCTCTCTGAAAGTACGTTCGATGTTTTAACCTTTGTAATTTTGTGAAGTAGTACTTCGAAAAAATGTCTGCTGAATTTAAGCAAGCACATCAAATTAAGCATGATACCTTGACCAGCCTCCTTGGCTGGATGAAATACTTTCTTGATCATTCTTTTCTTTCTTTCTTTCTGCGTACGCAGGCTGATACGTTGTGTGTATGACCGTTTTTTTTTTATCCCGCCATTAAGGCAGCCATACTCCATCTTCGGGGAAGGTGCATGCGATGTGTAACGTGTCATCCATACCAACGGCCAAACTGGCCTTCTCTTCCGGAAGTTGGTGATGTGATTTTACGTGTGTGCAAGATGTTGCGCGTGCGTTCACACACGGAACCTCGGTTTTTAGTCTCATTCGAAGGACTGTATGGGGAATGGAGTCAGAACCAATGTTAACTCCGAGGGAAAAATCCCCCTGCACCGAAATTCGAACCCACAACCCCAGGATCACGAGTCCGGCGCTCTACCAACTGAGCTATTCCGGCCCCCGCATTTCTTGATCGAAACACGTAAATATTGTCCATACATTTTCATCGATGCAGTTAGTGTGACTTCATTTTATTTCATTTTATATTTTCAGTTTCATGGTGATGACCATTTGCTGCCTGTGTCATTATCTTCCATAGCCCAAAAGGGGTGAAAGGAAACAGAGATTGTATTGTATGATATTGTAATTTTATTTTTAGTATTGTATCATGTTGTATTGTATCGTAATTGTATTGTATTATACCATGTTGTATCATAGGGTAGTGCTTGGAAAAGAAAAGTTTGTTAGCAAGTTTTGCCTTCGTCAACTCTGCTCGGCATTGAAAACTGTTGCAAATATGGCATAGACCTATGGATGTTCAGTCTTTGTTGATCATACTCCATACGCCCTCAGCGAATCAATGCAGCCTCTCCACAGTGAAAAGAAAAACGAAAAAAAAAAAGCATTTTTGTACTGTGGTTTAAACACACACACACACACACACACACACACACACACACACACACACACCTGCGCTTTGTTTACTACTGCATGTACTATGTATTTGTGTATCTGATTTTCCTCTATTATTATCACCAGTTTACGTCCAGCATGCACCCAAAGCGGTTACAGAATAAATCAATATCTTTGAATATTTGTGTGTCTGTCCAGAACCACTCCCACCTCCCTCGTCTAGCCTGAGAGAGAGAGAGAGAGAGAGAGAGAGAGATTCGTTACTATTCGGCAAACGAGGTGCACCAACCAAAAGTGGAAACCACAGACGCACTCATCCCGGTTCACGCATGCGCAATACTTTACAGGCGGAAGTGCAGCAGAAATGTGGCGAGTGAAAACAGGGAGTAGGAAGGGAAATTTGGGGGTCCATGTAAACATACTCGATGCCTGAGACAAAGGAAATGAAACTGAAGGGTCAAGTCCTCTGAGCAAAAGAAATTAGTGTCAGAATTTTTTTAATGTTAGAAACTGTAGACGGCGGAGTATGTTTGTTCTGTCGATCAAATCAGCTTAATCATATTTCGCCGCATAAATTTATTAGTCGGCAGTTGAGCGATCGAAACCAATGCCATGGCGGATGCGGTTGAACAGGAGGACAGTGATGTGATAGAAATCACCCCAGCAGAAGACTATGCCCCACAGAAGGTAAGTGACGGTTTATAAATGGCAACGACCTATATACAGATCATCATGATCATTCAATGATTCACATGTATTGATTTGAGAGTTTGTAATCTCATCATCATGGACGTGGCATTAAATCTTTCATCATCACGATGTAGTATCATTCCAGCTGATGGTTGCATTATATAATATATATATATAATATATATATATATATATAAACACATGTGGAAGAGTGGGGGGGGTGGTGTGACCGAGATTCTATACTATCACAAATGTAATTCAATGGGAAATGACAACTGCATACAGAAGAGGACAGGGATGAAGGAGGAAAGCAATGGGGAAGACTGGATGGGTGGGAGGAGGGCTGGTGCTTGTCTAAATGTTTCAAATATGGGACTCAAAGTCTTCAAGGTGATGACATTTGCACAAATGGAAGTTGATTCCACTCACTGATGGTATGTTGACAGCATGCCAGCCAGTTCTGCCTACCATTACTTTAGAGTATTGAGAAGACAGCCAGTACATTAAAAAAGAAAAAAAAAATCTGAAAATTTGCAAGGCTTTACTAAGTAGACAGAAGTTGTGAAGTGGGAAAGCTGTTCAAGGCATGAGACAGAGAGAGAGAGTCGGAGTCGGAGTCGGAATGTTTTAATTGATCAGGCCATTTTCATTTGCCCATACAATGAGACAGAGAGAGAGAGAGAGAGAGAGAGAGAGAGAGAGTCTCAATATGATAGAGGGACTGACAACAATGATTTGTACCTCGGTCTTCTTGCATCAGTGCCATTCAGGTCCGTCAGTGCTATTGATATGAAATGGCTGGAACCAGAAGCTTTATTTGTTTTGGAATTTAGAGAGGATTGTTAGATCACATACAGATGTAAAGGCAATGCTGTCACTTCAGATGTGCATGTCATGTTGGAAGTGTACTAGCACTGTAGCAGACATTAGACAGATTATGCATGTTATTAAGCTAAGATCTACGGCAGTTGTATGAAATGATAACATTACAGTGATTGGAGATGGAACTAGAAGGACATTCATTGATAAATCAGTGCCTGTAGTACTTATAGACAGAATCACAAAACTCAATGACTGACAACAGATGGGTTACCAATTAGCGGAAACCATCGAAGTCATGCAGATTTTCTGAGTGAAGCTATGCTGCTGTGTGAGATCTTCCCCAAAGTGTGGGCACTATTCTCGGTTGGGATCCCAATGAGAAGTAACCATGCATGCCCCCTTAACACACTGTGCGCCTTGGTGTATGCATGCATCTTGTGTGGTGTGTGTGTGTGTGTGTGTGTGTGTGTGTTGTGTTGTGTGTGTGTGTGTGTGTGGTTGTGTGTGTGTGTGTGTGTGTGTGTGTGTGTGTGACACTGTGCATGTACGTGTGTGTGTGTGTGTGTGTGTGTGGTGACACTGTGCATGTACGTGTTGTGGTGTGTGTGTGTGTGTGGTGTGTGTGGTGTAGAGGACACTGTGCATGTACGTGTGTGTGTGTGTGTGTGTGTGTGGTGTGTGTGTGTGTGGTGTGTGTGACACTGTGCATGTACTGTGTGTTGTGTGTGTGTGTTCAGTGTGTGTTGTTTGGTGTGTGTGTGCATGTGTGTGTGTGTGTGTGCTTGTGATGGTGTGTATGTTACTATGTTTGTGTGTGTGTGTGTGTGTGTGTGTTGTTATGCTAGATGAAAATTAGCCATTTAGCTTTTGTGCATGTTTTGATCAAACAAAAAAAAACAGTAAACATAAAGAAATGCCAAGAACATGAACACACCACACACACACACACACACACACACACACACACACAACACCCCACACACACAAGTAACCATTGGCACTGCAGAGGCTACAGTAGTCAGCAAACGTAATTCAGTGACGGCATATTCTGCTCATATGTGATGAAGGCCTAAGAGAGAAAAATAATTGGTTACCATGTTATCTTTCCCATTGTCTAAGAATGTGTTTTTAGAAAAGAAAATGGAAGATAAGGGTCTTGTTTCCACTTTTCACACATTCCTCAACTGAACTAAGATGACAAGCTTTCTGTCTTGATCTCTGACTGTTTTCTCTGTCTGTCCCTCTCCACCATACATGCATTCCAAAATAAATCCACTTCCTATAGATTTACATTAAAAAAAATAAGAAGAGGGAGTGGATCTGTCGTTTCCATGTTGACCAAACACTACATGCTGTGCACACTTTTTGTGTATAGACCATGGTTTTAGTTTGACCCAGCAAGACGGCACTGTGCTAAAATTCTGTTATGAGAAAAACTGGAGTGGGAGGTTGGGAGAAGGGGGAGGGTAGAGGAGTTGTGGCAGTGAAGGTGTGAAAGTGAAGTGGGAAAGAGGGAAGCATGACTCAGCTATCTATTCAATTCACTGACGCAATAAAAAATTCGTTGCCCTGGGGACAGGTGGGGAGAAAATTTCCACTTTTCGTCCGCTTATACATTAAGGGATGTGCTATAGTTCATGAACAGTAGTTGCCATGATCAAGAGTACTAAAATCATTTTTAAGAAAAAAGGCATACAAAAATGATTGAAATGACATGCAAATGCCATAAGAAATTAACTATTCCCAAAACAAGTGAATTGAAAACTGAGTAACGAAGAGTAATGAACTAACAAGTAACACATGAATAAATTACCAAGAGTGCAGTAACACAGAAGTTTAAACAAGAAGCATGGTTGTCTTTTTCGTTTAGAAATATGGCTTCATTGATTTATTTACTTTTCTTTTCATGTTTGTTCCTTGAACAAACGACTTGTCTTTTAATTCTGAAATTTTATTTTGTGTTTTTGTTGCATTGCTTTAAAACTACACATCATTTGTGATGAACCTTATATGGCCGTATTGGATGACCAGACAGTAAGCAGCATGACTTGATTTATTTACCGATTGATTTGTTTGCTCACTTGTCCCATTTTTTCTTGTCTACCTTTCACAGGCACGATCTTGTATCAGCATGTTAGTTTCCCAGATCATTCTTAAAATGGCTTTGTTCCTGGCAGGAACAAAATTGCCAGTGTAAATACACACACGCATGCACGCACGGGCACACTCACACTTACATACACACACCAGACAAATACTAACTTCTAGAAAATTACATAATGATGATACCTCCAGCAAGAATTTACAGGAGCACGCATTAAAGTGAAATGAGCATCTTCATTTTTGAAATGTCAGAAGTTATGCTTGCTTCACCTCCATGAATCTTTAACTCTCAAATGAAGGTCTAAAAGTGAGCATGCTTTTATGATACTGGATATAGTCATCTGGCTCAAGACAGCCAAGGCTTAAATGATTTTCATTTAAGAGCGAATGTTTGTCTTCCTTGATCATTGATGACTCACTGGCAAACAACTTTGTGGTGTCATTCACTGACAAGTCTTACAACCTGTGGCAAAAAGCAGTTCAAGTCTTGGGAATACGATGCAATGAAGATGGTTTGTTCAAACCACATACCTCTGCTGATGAGTGAAGATCGTTTGTTCAAATCACATACCTCTACGGATGAGACATCTAATGAATAACAACACTGTGTATTTTTTCTTTTATACCCTTTTCATGATTTCACCTCATGTCATTTTTTCCTTCGAAAGGTAAATACCCCCATTTCTACCTGATGTAAAACACTGCTATGTGAAGTTATGAACTCTTGTGAAATTTTGTGATTATCACAATGAGCGCAGTCTTTCATACTCACACACACACACACACACACACACACACACACACACACACACACACACACACACACACAGAACATGTTGATTCATACACATATAGATATACTCATTTATACACATATGCATGCACACACACATGCACATATGCACACATGCACGTACACACACATGCACACACACACACACACACACACACACACACACACACACACACACACACACACACACACACACAGAGGCACACAGTGTATTATGCACTACTTCTAGAACCGCTTTGCATGGCTGTTCGTCTCTGGGCTTAGGCCGAAGAAAATGCCTGCACTTTTTGAAAGATTTTACACAATGATGTAACTTCATGCTAAAACTCTGCACAATTTCAGTGGTGTTTGTTAACTGGCCAATTTCATATTGTGCAATAAAAAGATTAGGCAATGCAACACATAAAGTGAGTTTGCAATTATCATGGTGTATGTGTGTGTCTGTTTGTGTGTTTGTGTATATATGTATGTGTGTGTATATGTATGCGTGTATTTGTGTGTTTTTGTGTGTTTTGTGTGTGTGTGTGTGTGTGTGTGTGTGTGTGTGTGTGTGTGTGTGTGTTTTGTGAAAATCATCTGGCTAGTAATGTTAAAAACTGATTCTGTTAAGTCAGCTGAGGTATATGGGCCTTGACCGATAGCCTTGTCCTAGCTTTCTCACCTCCAAATCCAGTGGCTGGTCAATCGAAAATTTAATGGGTATGCAAAAGCAGTGACTTAATAGTTTATGACTAAAGTGTATCAACTGATCCTGTCATGCACTTCCGCTGAAATTCTTTGAAGCCAGCATGAAATGGTTCATTCACAGTGTTTACTTTGTCATGGTGAAAGTGAGTTCCCTTTCAAGGAAACAGTCAAATGACTGGCAGGCTGTTAATCTTTTCAAATGTTTGATTATAAACATGTACCAGTTGAGGAACACACACATGCTCAAGCACACACACACTCTCTCACACACACACACACACACACACACACACACACACACACACACACACACACACACACACACAGGGGCATTATATGCACATGCAGTGCAAACATGAAGGTGCGAATAAACAGGCACTGGTGTGCATGTGCATTCATACACAGAAACACTCACACATGCATGTATGCACAGTATGTGAAGATACAGGCACTGGCTCACGTGTGGTCTCATGCATAGATACACACATGTACACAAGCATGCATACATGCACATGCACGCATGTGCACCTGCAAAACACCTTAAGCATGTATGTGCACATACACACACACACACACACACACACACACACATATACATACACTTCCACATGTGTGAGTGTGTACACATACATACATACATACACAAACACACAGGTGTATTGGTGCAGTTACACACGCATTCACAACACACACACACACACACACACACACACACACGCACATATCCAGGATATATATCCTTCTTCCCATCCACTTCCTTCCCGATGCCAACATAGACATGCTGACACAGCACGCCCATAAACACACACATTCACACACAACACACACACACACACACACACACACACACACACACACTCACATACTCACACACACACACACACACACACACACACACACACACACACACACATCACACACACACACACACACACACACACACACACACACACACACACACCACCGAAATTGAATGAGCCTGTACAAAGCAAAAATCCTATGGCAGTATGTTGCTGTAGTGGGATGCTGTTTAAGTGGGTGTTTGTTTAACTGGACTCGCTTACCTGAAACTGTCTACTGGCTGTCACTGAAGTAAACCTGCTCCAATGAGAACTAACAAACTGGCTGTAGCTTTAGAGAGGTTGATGTGCCAAGTATGTGTAACCAAAAGAGAAATAAACTTCCTACGTCTGTAACACCCTGTCCATCCATGTAATGAACTTGATCACTTTATAGTCTTGATTTCTTTATTATAATGCCTGTTCCGAATGCCTGTTCCTCAGGTAATCTTGAAGTGCTTTACTTAAAACCTAAAACAGCTGTTATAATGATGGAGGCTTATTGAGTCCTTTTTCTCTTGATGAACAAAAGCACTTCACATCAGCATGCAAAAATCATGGAAACTAAACAAAGCAGGTAACATAACACAAAGAAGGAATCCCCCTGCCCTCCCATCCTCTCAAAGACAAAGACAGCCCACTGCATACAGATTCTCAGACTTCTGTATATAAACACATCAGTTGTAAAATGAATAGTACCAGCTGAAGGAATCCATCCTCCTCCCCATCCTCTTAAAGACAAAGACATCCCACTGCTTACAGATTCTCCGACTTCTATACAAACACATCACTTGTAGCATGAATTGTACCAGCTCTCTCCTCTCTCTTTTGCACACACACACACACACACACACACACACACACACACACACACACACACACAGCACACAACACACACACACACACACACACACACACACACACACACACACACACACACACATGCTGTCACTCTTTCCCTCTCTCTGTCTCTCTCTCTCTCTCTCACACACACACACACACACACACACACACACACACACACACACACACACACACACACACACAGAGAGATTCCCTCTCACCCTTCCCTTTCTCCATGGCCATTCCCTCCTACTCTCCCTCCCTCCATCTCTCCTGTTCCTTTGCATATTACACAGGTGTGTGCATAAAACAAGACACACTCAGTTATTTACAGTGTGATTGATTGCATGATCTGGTAAAGATGTGCTGTGCCCTTCTCTTTTGACTGTAGTGTCTTTCTTGCTCAGTGTAACCCTTATTTACTGGGTACTGTTAGAATAGGGCCTACTCCAAGTAACGATGGTGTTTTCCTAACATAACTGTTCATGTTTCTCTCTAAAGACTGAAGCTTGAGTTCAAGCAGTTTCATGAAGATTCAGGCAGGTTAACTGGTAGAAGAAAATTCTGTTTTTGAAGAAATCATGGATACGTGATGTGTCTGCATGATTTTGGGTTGATCATCTAAGTGCTGCAGGCATAGCAAGTTTTCCAGGTAAAATGATTTTGATGCTGTATTGGGGGGTTTTCTGTCTTGTCTGACTCCCATCACTTCTGTTCTTTCACCAGTTTTCTTTTCATTCTTATCTCTAGTAGTTGTCTGGAAGAAACAGGTATATAAAACAAAAACAAACAAAAAATGCAAGAACGAAGATAGCAAAGTTACATATCCATGTGAACTGGTCCAGCTGTCGGTTCAACTAAACAAATCAGCTTACACAGCGAGTCACTCCCCACACACAGGGTCTAGTGTTAACTTAGTTCAGAAGTTTGAATTGGCCAGGCTAATAATAGATGAGATGGTTCTTCCGGTTTGACTGGAGTCATGTAAGTGGATGTTGAAAGGTAGATTACATGTCATTGAACAAAGAATCGGGGTGGATGGAAGGATCAGTGATTCATTAGCAACAGTGCTGTACCATGCAGGCCGTCAGAGAGGGAGGAGGGATGGGGCAAGTTATGGAGTTTGGACTGGGTGTTGCTGTGTTTTGGGGAGCTGGAAAGAGTGACGTCAGAGTAACGCCAGTGGGGGAGGCACGGAAGATGAGTCAGGAAAAAAAAATGGGGGGGGGGGGGGGGGGGGGGGGGGGTGCTTGTGTAAAGGTAAAAAACATGGACGGCAGTACGTTAGGCCTACTGGTAGGTGGAGTTGTGAGACGAAAAAAAAAAGGAAGGAGGGAAAGGGCCAGGGTGAAGGATGGGCTGGAAGGGAACGGGAGGTGCTTGGGGATGGCGGAGGGGAGGGCCACAGCAACAGATAGGGGGAAAGGAAAGCAAAGGAGGCCAGGTGGGGGGGTGGGCGAAAGGGAATAGGGCGCCCTAGAAACCAGAAGGGGATGGTGAGTAATCTGTGAGAAATATTACCTGCATGTGAAACGGTCTGCAGACGACGCTTTTTCCACGCTGAACTCTCGTCTGCCCCTCAGAGCGGCCGCGGTGCCCGCCGATCTACCCTGCTGTGGTTGCTGTTCAAAAGCTTTGTAGCGTGTGCGGATCCATTGTATAATGCGCGTATTTGTGGGCGGTTCTGGTCAGTTTGGATTATTTCCTCCAAGTGATGTTGCCTCCCGCCGTGAAAGATCGATTATGATTGTGGTTGGAAAGTCTTTTTGACCAGTTTGAAGGATGGTTATTAGTCTATAACTTTGATGATTTTCACGAGTGTGAGTAAGGAGTTATACATATATAGGTGTGTTGGCGTGGGAAGTGCTCGGAGACTTCGAACATTGGTGGATCATTGAGGGAAAACAACGAACAACTGCTAGTCAGGAATGGTTGAGCACAGATACTGTGGGCTTTTTTGAAGGAGAAAAGTTTATAGAGGCACTGTTGTATGCTTTAAAAGTTTGTTGTAGAGCATTGATTATTTAACTGCCTTGAATAGAACGTAAGAGTTTATTAGTGGGTTGAACTGCTAGAATGGACTGTTAAAAGGAACGCTAGCACACCACCAGAGCATGATAAAGGTGCATACACTGTAAAAAGAAAAGTGAATTTATCATAAAAACCGACCAGATCAGTGGTGTTTTTCTTGATTTTATGTTTAAACTGTTGCTTTCTCACAGAAAGTTTTTGTTTTAGTGTTATGCTTCTAATTTGTATTTCTCAGTTGTTATCTTTTGAGGTCTCAGAAATATTTCATTTATCATATCAGATATATATAATATATATATATATATGTATGTATATATATATATATATAGAGAGAGAGAGAGAGAGAGAGAGAGAGAGAGAGATGTGTGTTATCAGTTCCCCCCCCACCCCCCACTCCGCCAGAAAGAATTCTAAACGTGTACTACTGTTTCTTTTTGCCAAGCAGGCCATACTCTTGAAGTTTGTTATTGCATTTGTAGTAGACATGAAGTAATCTTAAAAAAAAAATTAACACACACATACACGCACACATGCACATGTGCATGCATGCGTGCATGCACGAACATGCACGTGCGTGCATGCACATGTGTGTACAGAGAGAGAGAGGGGAGAGAGAGCAGTTAGATGGTCTGCTTTCCATCCACTTCTTTCTTTCTTTCTTTGAAAGAAGAGAAATCTGTTCAATGCAGATGGCTTGGTGATAGCATTTCTGTGAAATTATTCTTGAAATGACGCTTTCACAGTCCTCTTAGTCTTAGTAAAGTCAAGGACAGGACAGTCTTGGTAATTGCCTTTGCCTTTGTGGGTGTCAGCTGTCAATCACACTCATCAAGGTGATGAACAGTGAAGGTCTTTGATGACGTAAGCCAGTTGGTAAGCCAGGGGGAGGAAGCCCCCATTGTTGATATAGGGGGAGCGTGGGAGAGTCACCCAAGTGTAGCTGAACATCTGTGCTTGGCTGTGAGGTGAGGGTAGGGGCACTGGGAGGGGCCGCGTGGAGGGTGTGCGTGGTGTGCAGTAGGTCAGAAAGAATCCCAGAGAGTGCTGTCTGGGAAGTTGTACAGGTGAAGGAGGCCTGGGGGTGCAGAGAGGGGGGGCCTCACCTGGAAGGTGTTAGGGGGGAGATTCACCCTTCTGGTGTCGTGTGTCTTAAGTTTGTTATTGTTCTGGACCTGAAGCTTCTCTCCCCCCCCCCCCCCCCCCTCCATACTATTCTCATGCTCTGTCTCTCTCTCTTTGTCTCGCAGTTGCTGTTTCAGTGTGTGTGTGTGTGTGTGTGTGTGTGTGTGTGTGTGAGTGTGTGTGTGTGTGTGTGTGTGTGTGTGAGAGAGAGAGAGAGAGAGAGAGAGAGAGAGGGGAATGATAAGATAGCTCCTACATATTTGATACTGCTCAATACAGATTTGTTCTGACTGAATTAGAAAAAAAAATCTGAAGAGTCTGCAGTTGCAGGATCACAAAGTTGGAAGAAGGGGAGACAAGAGGAGTAAAAAGGGATGGGAGGGAGTTGGGGGTCAACAGAAGGACAGAAGAGAATATGGAGAGAGGGTGCTTGGGTAGGGTAGGGAACTATGCTAGAAAAGGGAGGAGAGGGAAAGGGAGCGCATGGGAGATACTGATCAGAAACATGGCAAGGAAAGGTACCAAGATTCCAGTGAACTCTTTTTCATTAATCAGTAATTGATATTTTTGATTAAGAATTTAAGTAAGGTCAATTGTGATTTCACTTACAGATGGAGTAAGGGGAATTGAGAAGCTGGAATGGGGGAGGAGTGGAGGGGGGAGCAGAGGGAGAAAGGAGAGAGAAGAAAGGGAAAGAACAAGGGAAGGGGGGGGGGGGGGGGGCAATATGGGGTTGAGGAGGTGAAATAAACAAAAGGGGAGTGTAAAACTGAGAATTGCGTGGGGGGGGGGGGGGGGGAGGGGGGGAGGGGGAGGGGGGGGGGAGGGGGGGGGGGGGGGGGGGGGGAGGGGGAGGGGGGGAGGGGAGGGGAGGGGGGGGGGGGGGGAGGGGGGGGGGGGGGGAGGGGGGGGGGGGGATTGAGGAGTTGGGAAGAAGGCAAGGAGAGGCAAAAATTCTGGGAGGCGGGGAAGAAGGAGAGTTGGCACAAAAATGAAAATGGAATGTAGTAATCAGGAAAAGGGTCACAACAAATTTACGTAGTTATTACTTGCCCTTCAGTCATTCTGTTTGCATCGCTCAAAATCTGCAACATGTACAGGTCTAGCACCTGAATGGAAATTCAAAGTGAGGTGGGAAAATGGAGCTTTGGACACTGATCCATTCCGGTAAATGATGCTGAAATGTTTGATAAATGAAGAGCTGTGTTACTTACATACAACTGTAAATGTCCACATGTGTGCATATATGTGTACATACATATAAACACACATGCGCAAATTTCATGAGTAGAAAAATGAATAGATATATGATGATTATGAGGATGTTCTGCATAGGCAGAATGTAACTCGTGGAGCACCTTTCCCATCAACCTCATTTTCTCTCTCTCTCTCTCTGTCTGTCTCTGTCTGTCTGTCTGTCTGTCTGTCTGTCTGTCTGTCTTCTCTCTCTCTCTCTCTCTCTCTCTCTCTCTCTCTCTCTCTCTCTCTCTCTCTCTCTCTCTCTCTCTCTCATTGCCTTCATTTTCTCTCCCTCTCCATTTCCATTTCTTAAGTCTCCTCCCCCCCCCCCCCCCCCCTTTCTCTCTTTCACTCCCTCCCTCTCATTGCTTCTCTCTTGCTCTCCATCTCTTCCTCTCTTTCTTTGTCTCTCTCTTAAAAACACTCTCTCTTTAACTCTCTCTTCCTCTCGCGCACACACACACACACACATACACACACATACACACACACACACACACACACACACACACACACACACACACACACACACACACACACACACACACACACACACACACACACACACACACACACACACACACACACACACACACACACACACTTTCTCATTTTGACTTCTCTCTTCTTGCTCTCTCTCTTCTCTGCTCACCCTCTTTGTGTGTCCCTCGTGCGTCAAGATGGCCACTTTTTTCTGAAGACGATCACTTTAGATTCGTTCATATTATTAACTGAGATGAATAAGAGTGTCAAGTTTTCTGCATTGTGAGTTAGAATATTCAGTTGCAGACCAACAATAGTATGAAATAACAATTGTGTTTCATCAATGAAAAAGAAAACCAGTCCATGTATGAAAATTTGTTCAGGTGTAACTTCCATGTAATCCTTTTTGAAGATATTCAAATGTATGGTATGAAAAGTGAAAATAAAGTTATGCCACAGATTTCTGAATTTATTCCTCTTGTGCACTTTAAACACATTTGTCAGTTTATTACCAGCACAACTGTTGTTTTAACGGTGTTGTACACTTTGGTTTGCTTACTTCATTTTGTGTGACCATTTTTTTTTCTCAGAACAGACCATAAATAGCTCTCTGAGCAAACAAATTAAATGCTTTTTCAGAATCAGTAAATGCCCGCTGTTACTTAGATTGATATACCAGGGTGGTAGCCAGAGGTTCATTGCTGGCAGTGTGCTCTCCCGCCCTTCTCTCCCAGACAAAATATTATCAATCAACTCTCTCTCTCCCAGCATCTGTGCTGCCTTCCTCTGCTTCTGATTCTCCCAGCCACTGTGCTCCTTCCTCTTTTGATAAATAGTGTATTTCTGTTTAGAACATTAACACTACAGGATAAATGATAAGATAAAAACTGGATGTTAGAAGGATGATTATTTTTAGTTCATCTCAGTCAGGTTGCTTTTTATTTTTGGGGTTCACAGAGAGAGAGTGTGTGTGTTAATGATACATGGAGGAAGTTGCTTGAGGGTATTGACTCATAAAATCTAGCGTGCTGTTGATTGTGATGTTTTGTGGGTACATAGAGATAGACATGCTGTTTGTATGTATGTTCACACACACACACACACACACACACACACACACACACACACAACACACACACACACACACACACACCAGCGTCCTCCCCCCTCTCGCCACATACACACACATGCATGCATGCAGGCACATATACATAAGGAAACACATACACACATTGCTTTCACACATATGTACAAAACATACAGTAATAACGCATGCAACAATAAACATGTTGAGCACACATTATGACATCAGCTCAACACCTACTGTGTAACGAAAATTAAACACTGTTTCTCAGATAATGGGAATAGGGAACATTTGATTCCAAGCTGCACAGATTGATCAGGAAATAATGCACCAGGTGTGATACTGATTCAAATGAAGCAGCTTGCTGTCTTCCCGGAAACCGGCGGTCAGCTGTCCAAACTGCCTCTCGTTTGTGTCAAGGTTTTGAAGCAGGCAGAACCACACAAAGTGCACCACTGGACTTCAACCTCCAACCTTGTGAAGGGGTCCTGTGTAGTCAGCTTGGGGATAAAACACTGGAACAATCATTGGCTTTGATTCAAAGTGTGGGACATAAAACACTGGAACTATCATTGGCTTTGAGTCGAAGTGCTGGATGTTAAACACTGGAACAATCATTGGCTTTGAGTCAAAGTGTGGGATATAAAACACTGGAACAATCATTAGCTTTGATTCAAAGTGCGGGATATAAAACACTGGAACTATCATTGGCTTTCATTCAAAGTGCTGCCTGTCCAATTGTTGCTTCACTGAGATGGCAGTGCATGTGCAGAAGCGAGTGAGGTTCCGGTTCCCAGCTTTGGCAGAGAACAGCTCTGATGAAGTGATAAACACTATCTCTGTGAGTGTGAAGGAGGAAGAGGAAGAGGAACAACACACACAGGGACAAGATCATCCTTTGAGTGTGAAATCTGATTCCTGCTGCAGACTATCTGAAGGACATGCTGACGTTGTGCTGCAGATGCAGAATGTTTCAGGTGTAAGTCAAATTTGAATGAAAAAAAAAGAAAACCATAAGGTGTTAAAAACAAGTGTCATCAGGTAGATTTGTCAAAATGGGAATCAGGACAAGATTATGTAGGCTTCTACTTGGCTTAGGTTGTACTGCATAGTTGTACTTTTACCGTATGATTCTGTGAAATGCTTATATATTAGTGTGAATTAGAGAAGGCATTTGTTTTTTACCGTATGATTCTGTGAAATGCTTATATATTAGTGTGAATTAGAGAAGGCATTTGTTTTGTGATAATAACATAAGAAATGCTTGCACAACTGACAGCAAGTATGAATTAAAAAATGCATTTATGATACAGGAAATGGTCATTCTAGTTGTCATTCTAGTTACATTATTTTAAGTAGGAATCAAGAAAAGCATCAGATTTATGATCGTGATGCAACTAAGTAAAATTTGAAAACACAAGTTAGAGTATGTAGATAAATCTAAGTGAGAGGTAGCATTCAGTTTTTTCATTGTAATATATATGATATGTGGGAGCTTTTCAGTTTGTGTTTGAATTAGATGTGTTAGAAAATGTTCTTGTTTGCAGAATATGCTTGAAACAAACATGCAGAGAAATCCATATATTTCTTTATCTCTCTGTCTCTGTTTGTCTTTCAAGTCCATGTCTCCTAACCCTCTTATATCTATTTATCTATAAAAAAAAAAAAAAAAAAAAAAAAAAATTGTCATGCATTCACACATGCGTGTGTGCACGCTTGCGCACACGCACACACACACACACACACACACACACACACACACACACACACACACACACACACACACACCATGATTTTTGTCTTGTATCTAATATTCATTATTCTGTTTGTCTGTTTAATGATAGCCTCTTTCTTTATAGTGTACCGCTCATTTCTTACTGTTCTAGATAATTGATTGTGTTTTTAAGAGAGAGAGAGAGAGAGAGAGAGTTGGTGTGCACATGCATGCGTACGTACATGTGTGAATGTGTGCATGTGTACGTGTGTGCATGTTTGCGCATGTGCATATGTGTGTGTGTGTGTGTGTGTCCTCATGCATTTATGTGGACTATGGGGTCGACTCAACACGCAAGGGAAGACTTGAAGTAGACCCACATTAGTCGTGTGTCAGTCATTACACATCAGTCATGCTTCATCCACTTAATGGATACTTCTCTGAGAGTGGTGGTCAAATTTCCTGACCAACCATGCAAGTGTTTTACATAAGGCCTGGCTGAGACTGAGACATGTTCGAAGAATAGAACACTACAGTAGGATTGACGTCGTATTTATTGATGATCAGTGAGTATCTCTTCTCCATCTTCATTGATCATCCATAAGCAAGATGTCAATTCCTGATAAATGTGTCTCTCTGATGAAACACAAAACGTTGCATTAAAAGAGGAGTCAGCAGGGTTTGGTGGCTATGAGGAAGTGCAGTCCAAACTGCTTGATCAACGCTTCTCATCATCTGAGACAGTGACTGTTTGTGCATTGGGTATGCCTGTCTTTTTGCCTGCCAAGAACTCAAAAAAAAAAAAAAAGTAATGAAGCAAATCAAAGGTTGACCTTTCAAGCAGGAACAATGGGCCTATGAAGACGGGGTAGGCTTTTGTCCTGTGATGGTGGAGTGTTTGTCGGTGGTCTCGGTCAAGTGTACTTTGTCTCAAGATTAAAGGTCTTGTCGATGCATATAATGATTGTTCCTGAACAGCAAAACCTGTGAGTGTCATCCCACTTCTCATCTCTGTGCTGTGATGATGGATGATGATAAAGTGATACCTTTGTTCAGAGCCATAATGCATGTGCATTTGTGTGTGGATGTGTCTGTGTGAGTGGTGTGTGTGTGTGTGTGTGTGTGTGTGTGTGTGTGTGTGTGTGTGTGCAGAGTTGATTTCATCAAGATTTTGCGCCTTATAAATACCATAGTTATTATTATTATTATCATAATTATTAATTATCTTTATTTACCTGCCACCTGCATTTTGATGTCCTGGACCATCAACACATTTTCATGCATAACATGTTTTGCAAGGTTACCTTTATCTGATATCTCCTGTACAACCCCCTCTTTCTTCCTTTAGTACATTTGTTGTTCTTTTATCTTTAGGGCATGTGGTTTGATGTCAGTGATTCTGAAGCTGTCTCTTGAATAGTGCTTTTAACTTAGTGATCACAGTGAACAAGAACTTTTTTTTAGATTTAAAATTCAAGAGATGGTGGAGGAGGGGTGTGTTCTGCCGTGATTGGTGATTGGTGGTTCAGTGCTTCTAAAGCCATATTGTGAAGAAATGGGTTGTGTATTGAGAGTTGACATTTTAGGTTGCCCTAAAGATAGGGCAATGGTTATTGTTCCAGAGGGAAACTGGAGCAATAGATAAGTTAGCAATTTTATTGGCCAGTTGTCAGAGTAAGCATTTTTTTTCAACCAAAACAACTTGTTTTTTAATGTGTGTGTGTGTGTGTGTGTGTGTGTGTGAGAGAGAGAGAGAGAGAGAGAGAGGGAGAACAAACGCTGGTCAGTATTATGGGTCAGTGTAACCAAATCAAATGTCTTTCAATTTCAGATTGTGCTTACTTTGACAGCTTGATTTTTTGAAAAATGTGTGTGTTGTTGTGTGTGTGTGTGTGTGTGTGTGTGTGTGTGTGTGTGTGTGTGTGCGCGCGCGCGTGCATGCGTGTTTGCGCATGTGTACATGTGAACAAGAGAGAGAGAGAGCAAATTTGGTCAGTGTCAGGGATCAGTGTTAGTTGGCAGTGACCATATCACATTTCAATCTGTGTCTTTGATAAAATCAGATGTTCATCGTATTTCTTTCAGTTATAAATTACATTTAGTTGCGGACCAGATTCACTGAGGTTTGATTGGGTGTGCTTACCAACTAGATCTGTGTACATTGTAGATTAACTGATCTCTGAAGCTTCATAGATCTCTGGGTGATCCTGAGTGCCAAAACATGTTTTTCACAACTTGTCCCCAAGCTTAAGGTGAAGCCAGCTGTTCACCATTTTAGGTCGAGTGTCTCACAGACATACACTCCCTAGCTCTCGTTCTAGTATTTCTCTTCAGTGTCTTGACAAAAATTGGTCTGTTTGTAACAGTGTTTTTGGGCTGAATAACATTTCTTCTTTGGTTCACTCCCCTGATTCTTGAATACTCTGTTCATCATCCAGTATCCTTCCTTTCACTCACTGGGCTAGATAGATCAGTAGAACTTGCAGGCAACATTGCTTTTTTTGTCTGTCAGTTACTTATAAGAGCTTTAAATCTACTTTCCTATTTTGCATGTAATTCTCCAGCAAAGGGGATTATTTCATGAAAGCCATCTGACTGTCTTAGCTCTCTGAAGGCTTGGGCAAAGAAGGATTTAGAACCCCCCCCCCCCCCCCCCCCCCCTGCAGAATCAAAGCCGTTAGTGGTAAATTGGGTTGAGTACTTTGATCAAGGAATCCAAACTTGCTGTCCAAAACGCCGCCTGTATAGAGCTGGTTTGTTTTTAGTGTTTGTTTTGTTGTTGGTTTATGTGCTTTATCATTATCATGTTGTTTGAATGTTGCAGGCTAAACTGAAGGCCTCCATATCATGGATCCTGTCGAAGGCTTATGGGACCAACATACCTGTGCAAGCAAAAGATCCCTTCTACGAAAATGCCAAGGTTGGTAGTGTACAAGTGACTGTGGACTGGTTGTACCAGAGTTTTCCGTCTTGTTCTCATGTGTCAGAAGTGTTTCCGCTTTGCTTATTTTCCCTCAGTCTGTAATGTATAGAAAGCCATCTTGGTCATGTGTTGCACATCCACTGGCGCAGCAGCTAGTTCACAAAGAGGTTCTTAATGCTGCACAGTCATAATCTTGTTTTTTTTTTCTCTGTCCTAAACTTCTGTGCCACTTGTGGCATGGCATCTGGATTGCTTATCCCGACCCCCCTGTCCACAGCCAAACAGTCATAATCTTGGTTACATTAATGATTTGCCCAATCTAAAGTAAAAAAAGAAAAGAAAAAAAAAAAAACCTTGTACATAATTTTTTTTTTTTAAACATTTTTCTTATAATATATAGGTTTGTCCAGAAATAATTCAAAAATATTAAAAATACAACAATGATCTTTTTCGTTCCATGTTGCTATTATTGTTTGTGATGAGGTTAAGAAAACCAAGAACTTTTAGCGGCCTTTTTGTTACATACTGTCCCCCAATCCTTTCAACTTTGGATTCTACACTAGGCCCTTTTAGTCCTTCCCTGGTCCAGGGCTGATTGCCAGGTTCCACTCATGTCTTCCTGCACAGCTGCCCAAAGACCAATAAGAGGCAGTGCGCCAATGTCTTTCCACATGTCACTGCCAGGTAACCCCAGCTTCAACAGCACCAAGGACCATAAGTGTCTGGGCAGCCTCTCCAGCCATGCCCATCACTGGTGAACCACAGGTCTCAGTGACTGGATGGTCTTGGTGCTGTTCAGGGATGGGATAGGCAAATCCCCCTGTCTGATGCTGTACCCTTTCCTCCCCCCCCCCCCCCCCCCCCCCCCCTCCCCATGTCCCCAGCACTAAAGAGCAGGAGAGAATCCTGGAGCTGGAAGTCCTTCAGCTCCTCCTCAGCGGGGCAGTCTTTCTAGGTTTGAGAGTTAGACCGACAGTTTGGGAGCTGGGCACAGAGTTTTATGGCTGCCTGTTAAATGTCTTCATGTTTTTTAGGCAGTGGAGACCCATCCCTGGACATCTACCCCCTTCAGTAAATTAATCAGCATGTTCAGATTCAAGAGGGACAGTCAGTTTGTCTTGAGACATGTGTTTTCAGAGTTCTGGGCCTTCCCATTTCCTCATTACCAAGGTGGTAAAGGATATGGCACCCTCTAAGCCAAGTGGATTCAGTGCATCTCTGTGTTTACCTGGGATGGCATGTAGGAAGGTTGGATACTAAACTCCATTCATGATTAAACCCTATCCAGATGAGAAGAAAAAACATATCCATATGCAGGTCACCCCTGATTAGCTATCCAGCTTGACAAAATCCAGAAAGTTTGTTGGTTCCCTCAGTATCAAATAGACTGTTATCTGTGCAAAGCCTAAATTTAGTGATGGTCCAGTTGAAGGAAAGGCATCAATGCAGAGGAGATATTTTGCAAACCAAGAGACCCTTTTAAATGTTCTGAGAATCAAAGAGGAGTTTCAGAAGTTTCAATTTAGGCATCTACAATAGTGTATTCCAAACAGGGCAAACTCCTCCAGCAGCAAACAGACTTCACATTGACTACATTCGGATTTCCTCACGTGGTATTCTGTTCCATTTCATAGACAGGGCCACAGCAAATTAAATGCATAGTACCAAACCCTGATCAAATGATTATGTCCTTTCCTTTTCTTTTTCCTAAATGGGCAAGTTCTACATTTGCCTTCACAGGCATGTTTTGCATGAAACGAAATGATGTCAACATGAACTGATGTATGTACTTGCTGCAAACAAAATTCAAGGCTTTAAATTTTGATGCTTTTTGATGGTCAAACTACTGCCCTATTCAAGAAAATTTGTCCAAACAGGGCTAGCCAACTGGCCACAGCTTGCATAAGTTTGATATGGTAACGCTTATTTATCCATACAGGAATTGTGATAAAAAAATCACCAAGCATTTATACTTGCCATATCAACACACAGTCTGCATGCTGGTTATTTAGTCAACTGTTTCAGAGGTCTGTAGCAACACCCGTTCCCAAAACACTTTTGGCTTTATATGTCATCTCTTCATTTTTGTGTATAAATGATGCACTTTAGCATACAATGCCAGTGGGAAACCTTGAGCGTCTGTATATGTATAGGCATATGCATTTACGCATGCTTATGTTGTGTGTATGACGGTGGTGATGGGTGTGTGTCAGGGTCAGCTGCAAGTGAGGCCCCAGCTGGTCAACCTGATGACGTCTAGCGAGCTGTACTGCCAGGCCTGCTCCAACATGTTCTCTGAAACGGCCTTCCACTGGCAAGGTCGGTCCTGACCTTCAGCACTCAGTTCATGAACACATTCCATTGGTAACAAACTGATATTGTTACAATGCACTTCTCTACTAGCATACCCTGCTGAGGATGTTTGTTACCTTCCCCTCCCCCACCTCTCTGTCTGTCTGTCTGTCTCTCTCTCTCTCTCTCTCTGGCTGTTTTCTTCTTATTTTACCAGAAGAAAACTGAAGGAGTGTGTGTGGAACTATTGGCGTAACTCTTGTGACTGTACGTCATTGGCTGGAGGTGTATGTCTTTATATCATTGGCTGGAGGTGTATGTCTTTATATCATTGGCTGGAGGTGTATGTCTTTATATCATTGGCTGGAGGTGTGTCTTTATATCATTGGTTGGAGGTGTATGTCTTTATATCATTAGCTGGATGTGTATGTCTTTATATCATTGGCTGGAGGTGTATGTCTTTATATCGTTGGTTGGAGGTGTGTCTTTATATCATTGGCTGGAGGTGTATATCTTTATATCATTGGTTGGAGGTGTATGTCTTTATATCATTGGTTGGAGGTGTATGTCTTTATATCATTGGCTGGAGATGTATGTCTTTATATCATTGGCTGGAGGTGTATGTCTTTATTTATCATTGGTTGGAGGTGTGTGTCTTTATATCATTGGCTGGAGATGTATGTCTTTATATCATTGGCTGGAGGTGTATGTCTTTATATCATTGGCTGGAGGTGTATGTCTTTATATCAATGCTGGAGGTGTATGTCTGTATATCATTGGTTGGAGGTGTATATCTTTATATCATTGGCTGGAGGTGTATGTCTTTATATCATTGGCTGGAGGTGTATGTCTTTATATCATTGGTTGGAGGTGTATGTCTTTATATCATTGGCTGGATATGTACGTCTTTATATCATTGGTTGGAGGTGTGTCTTTATATCATTGGCTGGAGGTGTATGTCTTTATATCATTGGCTGGATGTGTATCACTGTATGTCTTTATATCATTGGTTGGAGGTGTTTTTTATATCATTGGCTGGAGGTGTATGTCTTTATATCATTGGCTGGAGGTGTATGTCTTTATATCATTGGCTGGAGGTGTATGTCTGTGCCATATTGGCTGGAGTTATGTGTTCATCTGCCATCAGCAGGAGTGGTAAGTCTGCACACCAATGGCAGCAGTTGTACTGGTATGCCTGGTCATCATAGGCTGGCGCTGTATGTCTGTACATCATTCACTGGAGTTTTATGTCTGTGCATTACTGGCAGAAGTTGCCTGCTAGTGCTGTTGGCTGAATTGTACATGTGCGTTATTGGCTGGAAATGTGTGTTTGTGCATTATTCGCTGGAGCTGGATATTGATTGATAGAAAGTTGAAACGATTCATAGAAAATTAAAAATGAAAGAGATTAGAAAAGAACAAGAACTAAACACCAACTTGGTTTAATTTGCGTCAGCTGATCAACCTGGTTCACACCAACATTGTTAACCCTTAGTCATATCGCTCATACATTATACAGAGATTTGTATGTGTGTGAAATATGAACAGGATTTTTGAAGCCTGCCTGCTTTGCAGGATGGAAATAATGGAAGAATAAATGATTGACTGAAACATTAGTGAACATTCAGCGTTGTTTCAGGGCATGAAGTGAAGTGATCTTGTTTTGGTCGGTACAGGTCACTGGAACGTCATCCAGGTGCTGTCCAGGAAAGGTCTGCCAGTGACGGAGGTGGGGGGCACTGTGGTGACGGAGACGGTGCTCATGCACACAGCACCCTTCAGAGTGGTGTGTGGGGCTGCCGGGGGGGAGGGGGGTGGGGGTGGGGGGATGGGGGGGGGGAGATGGGGTGGTGGGGGTGCTGATGGCCTCATGACACTTCACCCTTGAAGTGAAACATACCCGCAGATTTCACATTCCCTTTGTAGTTTTACTCTTGAAATGAGTGTGCGTGATTCGTAATGTGCATCTGTTGTGCCTGACTATCTAAGTCAATGAAGTTTGGCTGGTGAGCTCCTACCATAGTGTTCTGTGGCCAGCACAAAATTTGTGTCTGTGCAAGTGTGGAAGATCGTGTAATTGCCACCTGTCACCAAACATAATGATATGATAATGATGTTGAACTTGCATGTGGTGCATACTCAAGATGCTTTCTCGTGGTGTTTTACAAAATTATTTTATGACTCATCTTTCATAATGGTGTATACTCGATACATGAACAGTTCAGCACCTATCAACACGTACTTTACATAATTGTAATCATACCATTATTTTGTATTCTTACTGCAGGAGAGATGAGTTTTTAACTGTGCTTTAAATTTAGTAAGAAAATCAGAGTGAGAGAGAGAGAGACAATCTAGCTGGAACTTGGAAAGAACACAATCTTTCACTGTGGACCTCTGCTTTGTCAGAGGAAGAGTTGTCAAGGTGTAAGTAGATGTGAAGTATTTTACATGGTTTGTTGGGTGCAGAACCAGACATAACAGCTGAGGACAGGGTGGAAAGTGTGTAGTTGATCCTGTCAGGGGTTTCTTTCTTTCTTTCTGCGTACGCAGGCTGATACTCCTGGGGACACTGCCTGTATAGACAGGCAGTGGAGTTTTGTGTCTATGACCGTTTTTTTTAATCCCGCCATTAGGGCAGCCATACTCCATCTTCCGGGAAAATCAGTCCCGGGTCAACAGGATATGATTCAGTGAGAGACCAGAACTGGCTCTTGCGGTCGCCTTACATTGCCTTAATCAGTGTCGTATGCCCATTGAAGGGTCAAAGAACTAGAGTTTGGCTGTCTGTTTTAACACCTTGGCTAGCCTTGACCGTAAACGTCATTTGACTTGACTTGAACATGATAAAACTTAGTGATGAATGTTTAGGTGGGCTGATTCTTTTTTCTCATACTTAATGTCCAAACAAGTGCCATTTGCCTACCAGGTGAAGAGAACATGACCTTGTCAGACATGATAAGGAAGGGAGCTAAATCTGATCCTCAGTATTGCTTAATGACTTCTAGAGTGATTTCCCTTGGTTTGATTTTTTTTTTTTTAAATCATAGAAGTTTCCATCACATTATCACAGTGTAATAGAAAAAAAAAAACAACAACAAGGGATAGAGGAGCATAACACCAAAGCTCATTCAGTGATTGGTTTTTAAATATGCACACAGTTTTGCTCTAGTGAAGTACAAAGTACCCATGCACAGATCAGTTAGCAGCAGCACATAGAATCATCGCTTCTTCACGTGTGTTAGAAGCCCAGTTGATTGTTGGTACTGTCTTGTTCTCAGGCTGCCCACCTGGCCTTGATTGACACCCTGATGAAAGCCTACGCCAGTGAGATTGCCAGCCTGGAGAAGGTGCTTCAGTCAGTCAGGTCAGACACTGTCTTTGCTCTCATGTTCACCTGCTTCATGGAATTCACTGTTCGTCATCACTGCCTCTTTGTTCATCATTAACTCTCCTACCACCAAGGCTTTCTGCTGCTTACTTACTGTTGGAAACCAAGTATTTCTTTAAAGTTTGTGAAAATTTTCACTTGCTTTCATTAAAAAATCATAAAAAAATAGAGTTATGCATGAATTTGCATGAAATTTTGTGTTCATGTGCAGAAATGGATGAATGAAAATATGAAATGAAAATAAATTGGATGTCTGTTCTAATGTTGTATGTTTCAAAATCTCTCAGCTAATGATCAAAATCATAGGCAGACACAGATGGATTGCTGTTACTTGCATCTTTGTCCTCAGAATCGCTCAAAAGATCCCTGTAATAACATAAGCTTGAAAGTTCTGCCACTTCATGATCTTTTTTGATGGGTTGAAGTTCACTTTCACTAATTTCTTCAGCAGTAGTAAAACCCTGAAAGTTTTCGTTGTTGCTGTCTCCATCTTGTAGTAGCTCTCGCCAGAAGTCTTCGTTCTTGTCCATTGCAAAAATTGCTCAAAAATACAACTTTTTCTTCGGTTCAAACCAAAACAAACCGCCATTTGTGAAGCCAGTCCATCCGGAATCGACTGTGCATGCGTGTATTAACGGAAAGTGTGATGTAGGCTAGCCGAAGTCGCAAAAAGAAGGATGGAAGGGAGACACCGGAATGGCTGCAGGCATTCGGTGGCTGTGCCCGCCCACGGTTCCTGTGTACAGCAGAGATTGTCGGCAGTTCTACCCGCTGACGGCAGTAGGAGAGTTAATACTTACTTCTTTTATTCTGTCCCTTGGAAACAAGAAACATGATGAGAGACTATGCTGCTATATCAGTAATGCAAATTTTCCTTTACAGAGAACTTTCCTAGAGACTTGGGCTTAACAGAAGTTTGTTTTTATTGCAACTGTTTGTGAATTGTATGTAATTAGTCGAGTTCTTTGACAGAATGTTTGAAATGTTTTTTTTTCCTGATAAAGTTGTTGACATAATTTTTGTGTTTTTGCTGCAGACAGTAAATTACTGTGCAAAGATTTTATTTTCTGATCTGCCAGTATAGAAATATGTCATGATTCATGTGAAAATTTGGGTGCTTGTGCTTCTGTATACCACTCCTTCCCCCCTCCCACCCCACTCCCCCATCCGTAAACACACACACATAAATATGCCCAGAAACACACACTCACGCACACATGCATGCAGGCACAGACAGACACATACACCCCACACAAACACACACACACACCTGACATGAAAGAGGAAGAGAGTGACCGCTGTGTGTGTTCCAGACGTCACAGCAGAGTGCCTGACCCACTACCCAGCAGTGTGGACGAAGGCCTGGTGCTGTGGATCAACAAGACATGCGGCGCCCTGGCTGACAGGGAGCAGGCTCACCTGGGTCAGGGAGCTGCCAGAAGAAAGGTGAACTCACAGGACATTGTCACCTGGTTTATGCAACTGCCTTTCCACACACACAAAAATTTTGCACCTTAGCTGAAGAAGAAAATGAAAACATGAGGATGAGAGAGAGAGGAAAACAAAAGAACGCTGTGGAGTCCAAGAAAGAGACAGAAAAGTGACTGAGCAGAGAGATGGAATGACCTATTAACTACCAAGTTTTCGTAGGGAAATGCCTGGGATTAGTGGAGGGATTAGCAGGTACCTTGCACCTCTGACCTTGAGAACGGTGACCATGAGACACTGACACACCATTTCCGTAAGTGGTTGACCTCCCAGTGATGACATCAACTTTCAGAATCACCAGTAGATGAATTTGGCTGTCCATTTTGCAGGTGGAGGATGAAAGAAGCCAGTAGTCCCCTCTCTTTAACAAGATAGCCCATCTGTCATTCCAGTGAGAGCGCATGAATGTGTTTTTTATGACTTTAGGAAAGGAATATATATCAGGGTGGACTTCATAATGTGTGTTGGGTCATGGAGCTATGAAGCTAGACGTAATGCCACTTCCAAAGCACACTGAAACTGGTATCTTAGGAAAAAAGCACACACACAAATCACCCAAATACAGTTATGTTGTGAACAAACAGGCATGCTGTATACATCTAAGGTCACATCGAAAAAAATGCGCCGCAGGAAAGGTTATACCAAGGTAGATACCAAGTGTGTGTAAGGTAATGGTGGTGAGAAGCTAGGTTGCAGTTGCTGCCTTCCAAGCACATCTAAGACAACACTGAAAAGATACCTTAGGAAAACATTGTTCAGCTACTGTTATTTGGAGTTTTGTTGTTGGTTTTTTTTTTTTTTTTGCATAGCATGAAACGTGTGTTTATTCGTAAAGTCAGGTATATGTGCAGAGAGGAGGATGGGTAGGGTGAGGGGGGAAGGATGGGGAGAGTAGAAGGGAGGGAAAAAGAGGGGTATTGAGAGGCAGAGGGGGTGGGCAGGTGGTGGACAGGGGGAACAAGAAGAAAAAGTAGTGTGGCTGAAAAAAGGGATGGGGAGTTGGGTTGGAGAGAGGGGAGGGAGTGGTGATGGTCAAGAGGGAGGGAGGGGAGAAGGGAAGTGGGGTGAGTTGAAGGGGAGAGACACTTTTGACACTTGACGCGCATTATACGCTGCGCCGTTTATTGTGGGGCCAAAGGTCCATTCACAAAGAGTTCGCAGCGTCAGTTTCTATTTTATAGAACAAAAAATAAACCACTCTACAAGCGCAGGACAAAGTATAACAATAATATTTCTATTAACTTCAGTGTCAAACATATATCGGTTTAATCATAGAATCTATTGAGAGAGAGACAGAGAGAGGGAGTAGTGTTGGAGGAGGAGGGAATTCTGGAAGAAAGGGGTGGTCTAGAAGAGGAAAGGGGCCAGAGGAGGGTGGACAGGATGATAGTCAGAGCTTGGGAAGGAACGAAAAGGAGAAATATTGCTGGACTGATACCAGTCATTGCTATAGCCAGCAGAATTGCCCCACCCACCATGCCCTTTAATTGATAGCTGAGCACCGTGTAGGCTAATACCTGTATTTGTCTTTCTTACTGTCTAGATTTCGTGGTCTTATTTTATGCATTTGTTGTTGGTAGTGGTGTTATAATGCATAGATTTATTCAGTGTCTTTGTCGATTGGATGGTTGGAAACAGTTGAATTTGTCATAGAAGGAAAAAGCTACCTTTCAAAAACAGAGCCCAGATACGGTGTTATTGTAAGCCAACAACAGGAATACATGTAGTTGCACATGGTCATGTCTTCTGTAGGTTATTTTTCTCTTTACTTTCTGCCTCTCACTGTCTCTTTTACTGTCCACCAGTGTCCGTATTATTAGTTTGGTTGTTTTGACAGTGGCTGAGATCTAAGTTCTTTAACCTTTAGCACCCTGTAGACGCACTGTGTCGCCGAACCGATTATTTCCCTTGCATCTGCAGGCGCACTGTGTTGCCGAGCGAAGGGTGTTTAAAATTCGCGGTTCGTGAACACTATTTCCGTTTCTAATAATGGAAATGCGGTCACTTCCCATTCAAAACAAGGCTAAACTTTGCTCTGCCGTCCGCCATTTGGATTTCCTTCGATTTGACACGCAGCAGGGAATTTTTGAAAAGTAAACATCGATTGGGGGATTTTCACAACACTAAAATGGCAGAGACTGATTTAGAAAGATTACTACACAAAGGTTTATACGATTCTGACTCAGAAAATGAGTTTGAAGGCTTCATACAAGCTGAAATTGATGGTGAAGTGGTGGCTAGTGATGATAAAGAAGATTTGATAGTCTTTCAAGTGACGTGACGACGATGTTCTGAGTGAGTATCAACATCCGTGGCTCACTGATTTTCACCAAAGTTTCTGGTCCCAAGGAGATGCCTGATGGCATTTCTGAGGGACAACTGTTTGGTTTGTTTATGCCAGATGAAATTATCGCTTTGTTAATGACTGAAACAAATCGATACGCCGGTCAGTGAAGGAGAAGAGAGGGAGAAACGTTGAATGCCACTCGTACATCAGCAGTTGGAAAGACACCAACTTAGACGAATTGATGAATAAGTTTTTTTGTTTTTTTTAATGTCAAAACATGCATGCAGAACAAAATGCATTACACGAAAACATTCCTCAGCTATCCCTTTATTAGTACACAAAAAATCAAGTCTCTACATACAATACTAGCAAAGTTAGAACAAATTTAAACAAGCAGGTGCTCAGATTTTTTGCTCCTTGAAAAAGAATGCAGGGACAAAGAAAAGAAGTCCTGAAAAAATGTACTGTGCTAAAGGTTAAAACAGCAGTTAGAGAGAGAGAGATTGTGGTGGAACCAGAGAAAGTCTTCTAGGTGTTTTTTAAAAAATTAATTTATGGACCAAAATGTGCATGGTGTATTGTCCCAACATTATTTATGTTTGTTATCGTTTTTTGTTTTGTTTTATACTCATTATCACTCTGTTATTGTTATTATAATTCTGTTAGTGTTATTGTTATCAGTTGGAAAGAATGAGCAAGACCATGCCAGGGGACCCTGGAAATGCACACCCAAGGATTGCTGATCTGATGAACGATCTGAGGGATGGCTGTTGTGTGGCTGCAACTATATCTTTTTACCAACCAGATAGTGTGCCTCTAACAGGTAATGAATGAGGGATGGATCAACAAATGGAGGGGAATGTTCTGATCAATTGAAGTATTGATTAAATGAGTAATTTGTTGAAACAGAAGGATCAGTAGATTGATCATTGTCTTAATTTACCCATTTCTCATGAGATTTTGCCTAGGACTATTGTTTGACTGTGATGGCAGTATGAATTGCTCACTTCTCATGATGCAGATCTACATGTGAATCTTTAAGATTATTTTACAGGTTCTCAGGTCCTTCTGTCTAGTGTGTCTGACAAGCTTATTCACTTTAGATGTCTTTGTACATCCATGTTTATTGATGTTGAATGAGCTTTTCATGCAATGTCATAAAAGTGACTCAAAGCGCCCATGTCTGCTATCAGTTGGAGAAGTAACAGCAGAGTTTGATTAGGTGTGATATTGTAAGGCAACAAAGGCCAACACTGCAATAATTTTAGGTCTACTAGACCAAAGGGAAAAAAAAGAACACCTCCATATGATCGTGAATTGTAGGTTGACAGTACCTAAGCAGCAGTGATAGAGGTATATCAGACAGCTGAAGAAGAATTACTCACCTATAGTCTTGTCTCAGGAATTTTTTAGAACTGTGATTGTTCCTGCTGATGGAAATATACTACTTATTTTGCGGCATATTTCATCTGCATTTTCATGATATGTTGATAATAATAATGGTATGAGATGCTGTTTCTCTGTCTGTCTGTCTGTCTGTCTCTGTCTGTGCCTCTGTTTCTTTCAATGTTTTTTTAAGGAAAAGAATGTCTTAGCCACCTATGAATGAATACATTCTATACAATGATATATTTTATATTTGTTCACCAGAAGTCTTAAACAGTTCAAGCATTTTCGTTTCTCTCTTCTCTTTTCTTTATAAATATTTCTTTCTATCTATCAGTCTCTGCAATCTCCACCAGGTCTCTGCCATTCACCATCACAGACACTCTGTTTTTCTTCTGAATAATACTAAAAAGGTATTTAATTTGAGTTAATATGGAGTGTGTTTGAATGCAGAACTTGCAGGTTACTAGGGATAGAGGTGTAAAAGACCTTGTCAGTGGAACCCGACTTGAACTGTGACTTTTACATGCACATGTGTATGCATGCCCCTTCCCCTCCCCCACACACAGAAAAGAAACCATACACACATAGTGTTAAGCAAACTCATGTTAAAAGCAAAAATATGAATAAGATCAAACTAAAATGGAAAAAAAAAAGAAAAGAAAGAAAAAATGCATTTAATGCAACTGAAAGATGTCTTACTACAGAAAACAAGTGCTGCTGTTTGAAAATGAGCTGGTCGATAGGAAAATCTGCAGCTTTATTGTATATGTATGTAATGTATGATGGTTGATTTAGTTTACTGTTTCAGTTTTAACTGATTTTGGGTACAAGGGGAATATTGTGCATGTTGTTGGTGCATATATTTTGGTGTATTGCTCAGAATCATCAGCATTACAAAAACTGTAGTATAATTCCTGATTCCTGTGTGTGTGTGTGTGTGTGTGTGTGTGTGTGTGTGTGTGTGTGTGTGTGTGTGTTCCTGTTTCATTGTTTATTGGTGGTGATTGTGAACATGACTATTACTTTCACATGCTTTTTGTTCATAATGAGGTATTGTTGAGGTAAGAGGTAATGTTTAGGTAAGAAAACACACACACACACACACACACACACACACACACACACACACACACACACACACACACACATGCAGATAAAGATAAAGACAGAAAAAAATCAGTATTCTTGTGTAGGAAGCATACACCAAGACAACCTTCATGTTTGCAGATGTGTGCTTGAAAGACGCCATGGCCATTGCGGATTCGCTGTACAACCTTCGTCTGATCCAGTCCTTCTGCAACAACAGTTTGGCCCTCAAGTGTTTTCACTTCACCTATGAGGATCTGCTCTATGGGAAGCAAGACCTGCGTGACAATGTGCTGGTCTTCCTGGCTGAGCTCTTCTTTCTGCTGGAGCGCATGCAGCCCAAAACTGATCCCAAGAACATACCTGTTGAAGGTAAGCATGGAGGTACTGTTTTATTGTGTGAGTCTATATTGTATTGGGATATGTTTATTGTATGTGTTGTTTATTGTAGTGTCCCAACATTTGGGGCTCTCCTGCTGTACAGAACATGATACCATTGTTTAGCACCATACCATTTTTTCTCTAAACACACAAATAGGCAACTTTTTTTTTTCTTTCTTGTTTTTTCAAATGAAAACAGAACTTTAAAGGGAATGTAAGGAAAGATAACTTCTCAGTGGCCATAGATTCCTCTGTGTGAGCTGATTGCTTGCCACATGCCAGACCTCAGATAACTGTCTGACCTGAAAAGCTATCACCCCTATAACCTCTCAAGGTCTGGAGATGAGCACAGGGAGAGAAAAAGTGGAATGGTGGGAATGGGTGGTGGATGGGGGAAACTGTGAAGAGAAGAAACTGACCCATGTGTAGCTTGAACCCTACGTGGAAATGAACCACAATGTAGATGCTGTCTTAGTGTGCAGCTTTCTGATCGAAGGGTTTGGGGACAGAGGGTGAAGGGAAAGATCTTAACGTCTTGTTGAAAGAATTTACACTTGTTTAGATCATCTATCGAAGGTCTAGGGAACAGTAGGTGATGGGAAAGATCTTAACGTCTTGTTGAAAGAATTTACTTTTATTTAGATCATCCATCGAAGGTTTTGGGGACAGAGGGCGAAGGAAAAGATGTTAACGTCTTGTTGAAAGAATTTACACTTGTTTAGATCATCCATCGAAGGTTTAGACAACAGTAGGTGAAGGAAAAGATCTTAATGTCTTGTTGAAAGAATTTACACTTGTTTCGATCATCCACAGTGTCTACTGTATACATTCATCTGTTTGCTTGGTTATTGATTGTTTATTTGATTTTTCTTAAACTGATCGTGGAGCATTAGCAACTAGTATTTCAGTATTCAAAAAAGCAAATTGTTGCTGTATATATTTGGGTGTGTCAGAAGACGTAAATTGTAACAATGTATGATCTTCACTCTAAAGCAACAAGAATTTTTGTATAATCCCACTTGCTTTCTTTTCCTTTTGTTATTGTTATTATATGTAATTGAGCGTGCTCTCTCTCTCTCTCACACACACACACACACTTATATATACATATATGTATATATGTATGATATAATATGATATGGTTACACTTCATTTTCATGGCACAGATTCTTCTGTCCAGATCGGCTGTGAGGTCCATGCCTCGCATGCATACACGAAGATGGAATACACTAATGCCCGGAGGTGCCTGATCTTGTATTTCATGGAAATGTTCTTGTCCTTTGGTACAGGTTTTAGTCTGGACAGAGCTGTCCTTGAAAGGATTTTTGGTTTGGATCCCGTATTGGTTGTGATGGATCCTGGGTAAATGAACTGTAGAATGGTGTCTAGCTTCCGAGCGTGGGAAGTTACATCAGGATTGCTGTTGGTGTTGTGGCTGGCCATCATCTTGGTCTTCTCAGCTGTGATTGCCATGCCATATCTTGTTTGACATTTCAGGATCGAGTCGAGTGTCAGTGAGACGACCACCCAGTCCTACTGGACGTCAGTCGATTCATGTTGCCAAGCGAGGTTGTCTTAGGAACGCAGGGGAGGCTACTGTTATGGGAACTAGTCCCAGGTATGTTGTCAGAGAGAATACATAGAAACATATAAACAGAATGATATGATAGTGAAAAAAAATTGTCTAATTGTTTACACATATTTGTAGTTCAGTGAGTCTTTGCTATTACACAATGTCTGTTCCCCAGGTATAATTGGCAGAGATTAGAGAGCAGTGCTTATCAGGACACTTAGATCACTGAAAAGACATGGGCATAAGGAGGGAGAGGAGACAGGGCGGTTACAGGACTGGTTAATGGAAACATGGAGTAAGAGAAAGGGGGAGATGGAGGCAGAGGGGTAGGGAGAGGAAGATGAACGATGGGCAGGGCACTGGAAAGAGAACTGGTCACTCCGTTCTTGAAAATGAGAGCTAACCGCTGTCGCTTATTGCATTAGTGAACCGTGGTAAGTATGTTAGATTAAACAATTTCAGAAGGAAAATTTCCTCTTGCTATGTTGTCTACTATTGCCAATGCTGACTGTTACTTTTGTGTTTTGTTCTTCTTGCCATGTGCCTCTCTTCTGTACCCACCCACTCTTCCCCCAAACCCCCACCCCCAAGTTAAGCAGGCAAATTAGCCTGGCATGTTTGTCCATGTAATATCAGAAGATTTTTGAAGCCTCGATGCAAGTAGTTTCATCACTAAGTCAGAAAACAGAAATGATAGTCATTTTCATACCTCTGATTTTTATTTTGTATTTTGTTCTTTATTGAATCCATTGTTCAGATTTCTACACCCAAATGTCCACAATGAAAATTTTAAGGAACAGTAAAGATTCGTCTCATAAATTAACCCATTTCTCAATACTTTGTGCAGATTTTCAGAGAACTGTAAATACTAGTTCTGTAAGCATATGCACTTCTGAGTTCTAAAATTATTCGACCTTTTTCACCTCCTTAATTTTCGATGATAAAAGTGTCTTTTGATGTAGTGTTTTGCTGTAGTGTTGTTGACTACAGTTATTGTAAGATAACCTTTCTTTTGTACTGTTTTTTTTTTCTTTAACGTTAAAACTGTTCTGCTGTAGTCCAAAGATATTCTTTTGCATTGTTTTCAGAACCAAGGAAAGCAGTGGACTCTTACAGAATGTCTCCAGGTCTTTGGATGCTGATGTCGCAGACAGTGCTGACCTTGGCCCAGTTACCAGTGCTGGGCTGGCCAGATCTGAAACAGCAGGTACTCCAAGCTTGGTGAAAGCCTCTGGCGTTCGTCAGGAACAGCTACTGCCTGCCCAGCTACACATGTCCAAGGAGAAAGGCCAGCAGGACTCCAAGGCCGAGGAGCTGGGGGACCAGAGCCACAAGCAGAGAATGGCGGCAGAATCCAGACTGATGAGAGGCAAAGTGTCCATGCCCCGAAGCGGTGGTCACAGAAAAGTGGACAGTGCAGAAGCAGAGGCAGGATCAGAGCACCTCAGCCTGGCGCTGGGGGATGACAGCGTGACCGCCCTGCCAGGAGGCGTTAGCATTGTTTCAAGATCTTCAGATGACTCTGGACGCTCTGTCATTTCTCAGCAGCAGCGCAGAGTTCCAGGGACTCAACCCTATGCCATTCCAGAAAGTAAACCTAGGGAATCCATTCTGCCATCTTCCAGGACAGTTGATGGGGTAGCAGGTCATGGACATACCCCAGCCAGTGATCTCTGCACTGACAGCGACTATGCTGCAAGACACATGAGAACCTCCAGAGAGGGCAGCATTGCCAGCAGTCGCAGTTCTGGAGACTTCTCTGACCATGAGTCCCTCAAGATTCACCAGGATCACAAAGCTAGGGAGTCCCTGAAGCTGTCACCACAACAAACCATGGAGCCCCACAGATCTCAGACACACGCCACACCTCTAGGTCCATCCCACTCACTGCCAGAGGAGAGTGCCCGGCCAGGTCAGCACGTCAGAAGTCTCTCAGCTAGAGGGGAAGAGAGGCTGACTGATGTCTCACAAAGTCAAGTTACTGTGCGGGAAGGCGGTGAAGAGACCTCGGGGAATGCCACCCTGCAACAGCACCAGCTGCGTGAAGCAAACAGGGAAGGCAGCGGTCCTGAAAACAGAGCTAGTCTCAGGTCGGCTTTCCTGCAGAGGTCAGACAGTGGGGCCAAGAAAACTAGCTTTGCCCAGCTGCCCACAGAGACCACTTGGCAAGAGAGAGCACAGAGAAGTGTTTCTCAGGCAGCACCTGTTATGACACAGTCAGATTCTTCCGTCAGTAACGGAGAAAGGCCTCCCTTGTCAGAGCTGTCTCAGCTGAGACTGAAGCTGGAAGAGAAGCGAAGAGAAATCGAACGGAAGAAGCAGCAGCAAGAAGTGCAGAGTGCCAAGATGAGGCAGCGCTTGGGGAAAGCGGCATTCATGAGAGTGATTTCCAAGAAGGATGAATCTGGTAACACAGTTGGTGTTTCAAGCAGACGAGTTTTGCCTGCCTGGGTTGGGGCGGGCCGGACTGATGATGTCACCAACTCCTCCTTCAACCAGACGTTGCTTCAGGACAGGCTGGGGAAGCTGGGTTCCGAGGAGCCGGCTCGCCCCACCACCCTCATGACCTCTTCCCCTTCCTCTTCTAACTCCACCTCTGCCTCCCAGTCACCGTCCACCGCAGGGCGCCCCTTTTCCAGGGAAGGGATCCAGCAAACCATCGACAGTGTGAGGCGGCGTTGGTTCCATGGCAGTGATCCTGAAGGGGAGATGATCTACTCCACCGATGAGACTGATGGTGCTGAAGGCATACCTGTCAGTCAGCTGAGTTTTGACATGATGCAGAGCTGTCCTCCCTCTATGGGAGCAGCCATGTTTGGATATTCTGCCTCTGGTTCAGAAGTGGACACTGTGGAGGAAGACCAGGGGCTGTCAGAAAGCGGGGCTTCCTCCTACCCACCGCACAGAGAGTTGAGCCAGTCACCGCGGAGAACTCCTGAAAAGAGAGTGTCCTGGGCCGAGAACAGGAATCAGAAAGACTATGATGAGTCCTTGAACAAATTGAACCGTAGTTTGACTGATCTTCAGGGAGAGATCAAACGATTGTCCTTGCAGCAACAAGATGTGTTCCCTCCCAGTGAGGCATGTGAAGAACAGCCACAAGAATCCGGTGTATCAGTAGCGCAAGTTCCTCACGAACCAGCTCTAAGCTCTGCTGGCTCTCACTTTCCACAAAGACAGGTCCAGCACTCGTCTCCTTTCCACACGGTGTCATACCAGCCGTTACCATCACAGGTTCCCCAAACTACCGATTCTCTTCCCCTGTCCTCTTCATCTCAGTCTCACCCTCACATTCCTAGCCTTCCACATGCTGGAAGGCACAGCAACTCCGTAGATCAGGACTCTTCAGCTGATGGCTTCTTTGTGTCTTTTGGTGAGGACACTCCTCGACGACCAAAGCCTCAGCTCAGCATAGCCAGGGACAGTGGTGGGAAGAAGGACTTGGTCAGTGACTCTGGTCAGGAGGGCACTGAAGGGGTGTCACGGTTCCAGGGGAAGATGTCTGCGGCTGTTGTGGCGGACAGTGACTCCGGGAGCAGCAGTTCGGGTTCTTATCATTCCTTGCCTGGGGGCTCAGAGGAAAGCTCTGTGGAGGTGTCCAGAGCCGCTCAACAGATCACTGTGAGTGGTTTATGTTAGTGTTCTGTGTGTGTGTGTGTGTGTGTGTGTGTGTGTGTGTGTGTGTGTTTGTGTGTGTGTGTGGTTCAGATTGGGTTTAGATTCGGTGGGTTTGTGCTTGATTTACATGTGATGTGTGCATGTATAGATTGTGTATTGCAGTATGGTATTGACATTAGGAGAGAAGAATGCCATAGGATGGAGCTACACATTTCTTTTTCTTTTATTTTATAATTTTTTTTTATTCACCCAATTAGTCCATAAGAATCTATTGGTATTAGGTGATTTAGGAGTGGCCATCGGGCAGGCACTGCACTGCTGTTAATGTTCAGTGATGCCACAACTGGTGTCGTTTTACACTGTGTTATAGGGGAGGGGGGTTCTCCCAGAACATAGAAGTGTATAGTCATATCTTTTGTACCATTTAACATTTAAAAAAAAAAAAGAACTTGTGTATGATGTATGTGTCAACCATCTTGGGCTGAAATGAAAAGTCATAGACTACATAGAGCAGAAAAGTTCAAGCCAAAATGAAATGGGGGGGAACAACAGAAAATGCCAAGACCATAAGGCACTAACACTTAATAGGTTTGCAAGAGTTCCAGAATAAGTGGGAAATCCAGAACAGAAAATTTTGTTTTGGATGTGTGCAGATTGAATAGTGTTTGAGTATTTTTAGGATTGGAAAGATTTCATACATTTATCGCAGCACTTTTATATCCCTGGACATGTGATGTAGGCAAAAGCAATGTTGCTCATCTTCTTTTTTAAATTCATTTGGCATAGAGTGAGTGAACATGAAATAAATATTCTGACAGTGCAGTTTTAGGATTAGCTGGACAGCCACAGTGCGGTTTCAGGACTGGGGGAACAGCCACGGTGATCTTTTAGGATTGGTGCAACAGCCACAGTGATGGTTTAGGATTGGTGAGACAACCACAGTGATGGTTTAGGATTGGTGGAACAGCCACAGTGATGTTTTAGGATTGGTGGAACAGCCACAGTGATGGTTTAGGATTAGTGAGACAGCCACAGTGATGGTTTAGGATTGGGGGAACAGCCACAGTGATGTTTTAGGATTGGTGGAACAGCCACAGTGATGGTTTAGGATTAGTGAGACAGCCACAGTGATGGTTTAGGATTGGGGAACAGCCACAGTGATGGTTTAGAATTGGTGGAACAGCCACAGTGATGTTTTAGGATTGGGGGAACAGCCACAGTGCAGTTTTAGAGTTGAAAGGACAGCCATAGTTCAGTTTTAGGATTGGGAACTCTTTCTCCTTTAACCCCTGGCTGAGTGCTAAGAGTAAAACTCTAATGATCACAATGATTGCCTAGCTTTGGACCCAGACTGAGGCAATGTCCCCCTGAACCATTCAACCTGCTACCATGTCCCTGCACTTATAATAACAGTCTCCATGAAGTATCCCTGACTAACACAATAACACAAATTTACGACATATGGATGTGGAGGGAAATCCAAACTGAGCTTCCCAGAAGAGCAAGACATGAAGGGCTGTAGGATTTGAGACAGAGGAGGATGTCGATGATGCAGTTGAATTGCATTTTGCTTTAACCCTTTCACCGCCAGACATTCTATTTTGCATGAATCCCCATCGCCAGCCATTTAAAGAAAAAAACCTCTTATTTCATACCCGCATATGTGAAACGCAGATATCTCTGGAACTAAACAACCAATTTTCATGCTTTTTTTTGTGAAATGGAGGAGATACACTGTATTTTTTTTTTTATTATAGTATAACATGTTAGTAATGGTTAGTCAACAACACTTTAAAATTTTTAGTAATTTCAAGTGGAAAAAAAAAAGCAAAATAAAAAAAGGAATGTTATCTTTCTTCTCAATGTAAAAAAAAGAAGAAAGCATGCCAACAAACTCTCAAAAAGGGAGGAAAAATACTCCACTCACAAATGAAGACCAGAAAGTATGGTATATCCAACAGAAAAATGGAAGAAACAGCCATAAATCTGACTACTCCGATAGCAGGGAAAACACACCACACACACACACACACACACACACACACACACACACACACACACACACACACACATTCTTATGCCTAACTGGTACACATGAAAGAAAGAAAAAGGGAAAACACACACACACACACACACACACACACACACACACACACACACACACACACTGCACACACACACACACACACACACACACACACACACACACACACACACACCACACACACATCCCTTTCACTCTCATTGTTGAAAGCAATTTTTTTCTATGAAAACGTCATTCATGTGCCTGTTGGTCTTTGAACCCAGGCGAGCCATTCAAACTGATCATAAGTCCCACTCAAACATGTCTCTGCTTCTCACCTCTGACATGTGTCAGTCGGCTACGCCCCCTTCAACATGGACAGGTATGCAAGCTATCTGTGTGTGAAGTTCATTGCCTTTTACAAGTCTTAACTCGCCCTTTCACATAGACTTTCAACAGTCAGTCAGTGCTGGTTGGCTCAACGCCAAAACACTTGGCACACGCGGTGAGCCAGCGTACACGTGGTGAGCCAGCGTCTAGTCTATCTCTCGTGTGCTTGTCTCTCCTCACCACTTGGCCACGGTCCAATGCCTCACTTTCCAGCAATTTGGTCAAGCTCTGACTATCCCATAATGTTTCCTCGTGACTATCTCGGTCTTCTTCATCTGAATCAGGATCATCTGACTGTCTATTCAATATTTCCAGTACCAGATCTGTGGTAAATATACGGCGAAGTCGAGTTCGTGAAGTGCTTGGTTGTGACGTCATAGTGAATGGAAAAACAATCAGAATAAAAAAAAAAACCAAAAAACCCCACTTAACTGAACAGCGCTCTGATGAAGCAAGTGGCTGTGAGCACAGGTCAGGGAATCCCCAACTATGACGTTCCTTTCTGGCTTTCTATCTCATCAACTTGGAGAGTGAGAGTATCGGGAGTTAGGTAACCCTAGTTGGTCACCGAAAGGAGACGTTGGCAGTGAGCCACGTTGTCGCTGAACGGTGACGTCGGTGGCATAAGGGTTAAGACTATATGATAGGGTGGCTTATATTGTTGTGTTTGAAACCTATTCTGGAGTCAGCCAGGAACAGAAGCTGCAGACCACTGTAGTGTTGTACAGAAAATTTGAGCACCATCCTCAAGAGTTGCAGCCATTAGTGAAGGAAACTTAACTGTGTGGCCCCAGCTTCAGTTTGATCTCATAGCTCAGTGAACAGCTCTGGCAGGAGCTGACCTGTCACCTCCATACCCTAGTCCATGACATGACATTATACACGGTGCCACACCAGCTGATGCGCCACCTTGTCATGGGTGTGCGCTCTTGCTTGGGCTAAATTCTGCAGGTTTTCTCAGTTACTGTATGTCTTTTGTCAGAAAACAAGCAACAACAACGAAAAGAGCAAATAACAAAATAGCAAACTAGTTCCCAGACAAACCATTCAAAGTCTGGTGGAGAGGGACGTGAGAAATGTCTGCTGTGTATGGACCCATGAACCTTAGGTCTGCTGTGTATGGACCCATGAACCTTAGGTCTGCTGTGTATGGACCCATGAACCTTAGGTCTGCTGTGTATGGACCCATGAACCTTAGGTCTGCTGTGTATGGACCCATGAACCTTAGGTCTCCCCAGTATGGACCCATGAACCTTAGGTCTGCCCAGTATGGACCCATGAACCTTAGGTCTGCCCAGTATGGACCCATGAACCTTAGGTCTCCCCAGTATGGACCCATGAACCTTAGGTCTGCCCAGTATGGACCCATGAACCTTAGGTCTGCCCAGTATGGACCCATGAACCTTAGGTCTCCCCAGTATGGACCCATGAACCTTAGGTCTGCCCAGTATGGACCCATGAACCTTAGGTCTGCCCAGTATGGACCCATGAACCTTAGGTCTCCCCAGTATGGACCCATGAACCTTAGGTCTCCCCAGTATGGACCCATGAACCTTAGGTCTCCCCAGTATGGACCCATGAACCTTAGGTCTCCCCAGTATGGACCCATGAACCTTAGGTCTCACCAGTCAGAACACAAATGTACAAGTACAGAAGTTTCCCAGTTCATAGTCATGTGAAAGATTAGCTGGCTGTGATCTGGGGAATGTTGTTGTCTGTATTGTTTCTTGTGTTTTGTGTGTTACATTTGAAGAAGACTTATTTTGTTGAAGATTTACCTGTCTCTGCTTATTGAGATAAGCATTACTTGTTCCATGTGTTTATGGAACTGGGCTTGTTTTCAATAACGCTGCAGTCTGCCACAGTCACCTTTGGCTTCTCTGTAGTGTATACATGCAGGTCTGCATGATTCACTTGGCCACAATTCTGCACACTGCATACGATGTGAGATTGTATGGACATTGAATGTGTGTTGGTGTGTGTGTGTGTGTGTGTGTGTGTGTGTGTGTGTGTGTGGTGTACATGCTTGCCTGTGGGCAGTTTCACAGTATTTGGGACATTGTTAACGTTGTGAGCTTTGAAGTCACATGGTGTATTGGTGAATCACATCAATTAATTTTCAGAATCTGTCCTCTTGTGTGAGATTGTGATGTAACAATCAGTGCTCAAAGCTGATTTTGAAAATATGAAAATGATGAGAACAAATGCAAATGTCACCAAAAATTTGAAGGCTGCCTATTGTGATGACATTTGGATGGTATTTTGATTTCGTGATCAACAAGAGCATTGATCGATAGAACAGTGTCCCCAAAACACTATGGAACTACCCCTATGCCTCTGTGTGTGTGTAGGATCACAAGTGTATGCATCCGTCTTTGTACGCTAACCAGTGCGTTGGAACTTGTACTAGGCATCTGTCTAGTCACACCAGTGAGGCCTATCTCATTCCTATAATTTTTGTTATATATTTGTATGCGCTGTGGCTTGGCAGTTGCGATGCAAGGTATGGACTATTCTGCATGCAGTGACACTATTTCACATACTGGATGAACATTCTCCCAATTTTCACCTACCTCAGTATTTTCCGTTAGGATGATTTCCATGTTAGAAAGAAGTAGAAAGCACTAACTTAGAGTGTTTGGTTGAAACAGGACTATGTAATGTGTCAAGTACACACATTTTCATTTGTGGTCATCAGAATATAGGGGGGTGCCACTGTGCCATGTATTTCTGTTTTAACATTTATTATATATTCACAGCACAAAAGTGAAATATTGAAAGAAATGAAACAGTGCGCGTCTCAGATGGGAAATGAATAGGTCATAGCAAGACCATAAGTGTAACCGATCATGCTAAAACCAAATAAAAACAAACAAAATCCTGGTCCATAATAACAAAACAAAAAAATAATCGTGTGTTTTCTGATTCTATCCGTCTTAAAACCACTACTATGTTCATTTATGAATTCCTGATTTTGAACCATTTGTCTTGTATAGCTCTCTGATTCCTTGGCTGCCCATAAGGAGTAATTTGAGGCTTGATTCAGATCATTGATAATATTGCTGTTAAAAGGAGAATTAAAAAAGAAACATTTTGCAGAGAAATGAACATCTGCCTTTGAACAATATGAGTGTAATGTGATGATCAGAATGAATGTTTTTAAGTTGAACTTTTTCCCTGTGTACCACCAGCATGCAGGCAGCACGATGCTGTGTTCACGATGTACATGCAGGCAGCATGATGCTGTGTTCTCAATGTACATGCAGGCAGCACGATGCTGTGTTCACAATGTACATGCAGGCAGCACGATGCTGTGTTCACAATGTACATGCAGGCAGCACGATGCTGTGTTCACAATGTACATGCAGGCAGCACGATACTGTGTTCACAATGTACATGCAGGCAGCATGATGCTGTGTTCACAGTGTACATGCAGGCAGCACGATGCTGTGTTCACAATGTACATGCAGGCAGCACGATGCTGTGTTCACAATGTACATGCAGGCAGCACGATGCTGTGTTCACAGTGTACATGCAGGCAGCATGATGCTGTGTTCACAGTGTACAGGCCGGCAGCATGATGCTGTGTTCACAGTGTACATGCAGGCAGCATGATGCTGTGTTCACAACGTACAGGCAGGCAGCATGATGCTGTGTTCACAGTGTACATGCAGGCAGCATGATGCTGTGTTCACAGTGTACATGCAGGCAGCATGATGCTGTGTTCACAACGTAAGGCAGGCAGCATGATGCTGTGTTCACAACGTACATGTAGGCAGCACGATGCTGTGTTCACAACGTGCAGGCAGGCAGCATGATGCTGTGTTCACAACGTACATGCAGGCAGCACGATGCTGTGTTCACAATGTACATGCAGGCAGCATGATGCTGTGTTCACAGCGTACATGCAGGCAGCACGATGCTGTGTTCACAATGTACATGCAGGCAGCATGATGCTGTGTTCACAACGTACATGCAGGCAGCATGATGCTGTGTTCACAGTGTACATGCAGGCAGCATGATGCTGTGTTCACAACGTACATGCAGGCAGCATGATGCTGTGTTCACAATGTAAATGTAGGCAGCACGATGCTGTGTTTACAATGTACATGCAGGCAGCATGATGCTGTGTTCACAGTGTACATGCAGGCAGCACGATGCTGTGTTCACAATGTACATGCAGGCAGCACGATGCTGTGTTCACGATGTACATGCAGGCAGCACGATGCTGTGTTCACAGTTTACATGCAGGCAGCATGATGCTGTGTTCACAATGTACATGCAGGCAGCACGATGCTGTGTTCACAGTGTACATGCAGGCAGCACGATGCTGTGTTCACAACGTACATGCAGGCAGCACGATGCTGTGTTTACAGCGTACATGCAGGCAGCACGATGCTGTGTTCACGATGTACATGCAGGCAGCATGATGCTGTGTTCACAATGTACATGCAGGCAGCATGATGCTGTGTTCTCGATGTACATGCAGGCAGCATGATGCTGTGTTCACAATGTACATGCAGGCAGCATGATGCTGTGTTCACAATGTACATGCAGGCAGCATGATGCTGTGTTCACAATGTACATGCAGGCAGCATGATGCTGTGTTTACAATGTACATGCAGGCAGCATGATGCTGTGTTTACAATGTACATGCAGGCAGCATGATGCTGTGTTCACAATGTACTGGCCAACACTGGGCGGCACAGTTTGCATGCACAGCAACACATCAAACTTTCTTTGTGATCTAATGTGTATACTGATCATATATGTAGAATTGAATTCATGTGTATATTTGAAAATGATGACCGTCAAACTTGATTGGAAATCTAACACAGAAAACGTCCCTGAAGTTGGAGTATGGCTTCCTTAATGGCGGGATAAAAAAAACGGTCATACACACAAAACTCCACTCCCTTTGTTGGGTAGATGGGATTAATCCTTGCCTGTCTATACAGGGAGTGTCCGCCAGAGTATCAGCCTGCATATGTGGAAAGAAAAAAGATAACACAGAAAAAGAAGACTGTTAAACATGCCATGTGATCAATCATTATGCAACCACAGACATAGCATATACACAGAGAAAGGCTAGTTAGCTCCACAAGTGTGTGCAAGGAAAGAATTCAAAACCAATCAGTTTATTGACAAAATTAATCATATTTCTCCCAGCTGGCCATTTAACACACATTTATCTCTGATGACAGTAATGGATCTGTTGGGTTTTCTTTCATTACAACTTCCAAACATGTAGCTTTTCCATTTTTTTTTTTTTATGCCCAGTAAAGTCAGTGTTTGTTGTCCAGTTCATTTCCATGTTTTAGTGTGTGACGTTGACCCGTTCTCCAACGGGACAAGGAAGATAGTGTTACCGTGTTGCTACTAAATGCCAGTGTATAGTGTTGCAAGTGCAGGGTGTTGCGAGTGTACAGTATTGCGTGTGCACAGTATTGCTTACTGTGATCATCAGCACTGGAGATGGACAATATAATAAGTCGACAAAAGGAAGATCCTGAATCTGTCTTTTGTTTTTATGCTTCTTAGTGTTTTATTGACAAGTTATTGTTTGGTATTTTCTGTGTGAGCTTTTGACCAAAATGAACTCGTAACTAGTAACTGTTGACCAGTTTATGCAACTTGTATAACTCTGCAAAGAGTTGACCTTTGGAAGCCCTGATGTGACCTCTCTGATATGCTAGGCTATAAATGGCATGACATGATTTTTGGGCTACTTCAAAAAGCAGTATTTGATAGATGCTCTTTTTTCTTTTCTTTCTGTATAAGGCATCATTCTGTTATCTCTGGAATGAATGCAAGTCCTGCAGAAGCTTTCAAGCATTCTTTGAAAAATGACCAAAGTGTAGTTTTTAAATAAAAAAAAGAAGTTGAAGAAATTACACCATTAACAGTTTCAGCTGTTGCAGCGACAAAGAGAGAGCAGCTCTGTCTGTTTGCTCGTCCTGTGCTGGAACATTTCAAGCAGAAACTGATATTAGGAACAAGAAAAGATAACTGTTGTTGTTTTGCCTGTCATTGTTAGTTGATCTAATACGTGGTTCAGGTTCAGGATTTTCTGGTTTACTTTTGTTTCAGTAAAACACAACGGCATGCATGTGAAATGTTACCCACAGGGTTTGATCAATAAATGAAAGTGAGCACAAAATCAAGAAAGTGACAGGCAGAACATTTTTAAACTACCATTACACAGTGATGATCTTGTCACAGCTTGTGGGCTTGTTGATGCAAGTCATACAAAACAGTACAGGAAAAAAAAAGTCTGAACAAAAAAATATTTTACTACTTTACTACTGTGGCCGCTAGTTTGTCAAATCAGTTTGCAAACACAAAATTTTTCCTAGTTCCATGAAAACCATATCTTGTTTGTTTTTTGTGATGGAGGAGATACCTTTTCTTACATGACGAGTCTGGCAATGCCCATAGCACATGTTTCTGTTTGGAATATATTAGATGGTTTATAGAAAAAAGTATAGAGATTGTCTTAGCGTGTTTTAGTCACAGAAACAGACAGATTTAGCAGATCCATGAACTGAGACAGGTAGACACACACAAGAGTGTATGGCTGTGTCTGTGAGGTGGTTGTCATTGTATTCATTGGTTGAACAACTGCTTTAATAATTGATGACCTAAGGTCTGACTGAACAATTGATGCAGTGTTTGATGACCCAGTGATATTTGCTTCAGTCAAGATAAAGGTCAGAGTGTTAGAAAAATAACAGAAAATTACTCCTTGGTCCAGTCAGCGTGATACTTCGTCAAGTGGTTTGTGAGCATCTGAAGTTGTAAGGTAGCATGCACACAGTGTTCCCACATTCCTTGCTGTCGCTTATAAGTTATTTTGCTCTAAGTTCTGGGATGTGTTTGGGGAGTGCACAAGGCCTTGAAGGTCCTTGGATTAGGTTGAAAGCCCTTTAGTTGGTTTCAAAGTGAGGTGACTTCAGGCTGAAATTGAAACAAAATTAAATAAAAGAAAAGTTTCTGTACCACCATTTTACTGTGAATAAAGAGATCATTTTGCAATTTGTGACTTTGGTGTGGCAGTTCAGACATTTTTCTTTTTATTTTGAAATGCCTAAAGTTTTAAACACTGGTCATGTTATTGCAGTGGAAGTGTTTAGAGGTCCCTGTTTGGAGTTACATTACTTGGCTATGTGCTGGTGAAAAGATTCATTTAAAAAATGAAATAAAAATTGGTATTGTAACATACAAGTGTATGCACATGACTTACATTGGTTGTAGAGAGTTGGTTTGTTGGTACTTATAAATATTTGTCAAATCCTCTTAAGATCATTCGTAGGTGATTGGTTCTGACAACTGGAAATTTTTTTTTAATCTTATGGCTTCACTGGTGTAGCTCTTTATCAGTCTAGGAATTAGGGGGAAAAGGTAACCGATAGCAAAATGAATTTCATTTTCATTACTTGTGTAAGGAACTCTTCATTTTTTCATCCTGGTGTCAGCACTGTAATAGCTGGGGAGAGAGTTACAGCTGACTGAATGTGGAGTGTCAGTGAAAGTATTTATTTAATAGAATATGTTGTGTGAATGTTTCTTTGAAACTGTGATGGAGCCTTTTGTACTCTTGTACTTTGTGCTGAGTTGATTGTGAAATCTTTAAAAAAAAAAAAAAGTATATCTGTATCCAATTATCTGTCTGTATGCACATACATACATGCATACATTCATGTTTTTCATATCATTACTTTATGTGAAGTCCAAAGGGTTTCTGTTGGAAAGGCTGCATTACATTTAAAAGTAATTGTTATAAGAGAACTCCATAAAACACAGGTATGATTTCAATGGCAGGTTCCAGAGAGCGAAATGGAGCGGAAAAGACAGCGACTGTTGCAGCAGCAGCAAAAGAGGCAGGGAGAACTGGAGAAGAAACGGTTACAGAAGGAGATGGAAGCCCAGCGCCGGCAACAGGCCAAAGTGTAAGTCTGTCTTGATCAGCAGATGCACAGTGTGTCAGACAGAGACTGGTGTCAGTGATAAGCCATGCTGAATGTTCACTCACTGTCCAAGGTAAAGATGGTAACTTTCTCTCATGATGAGTTTTTTTTTTTTTGGTGTGAGCTAAGTTATTGTGGTGTTATAATGTCTGTAATCGTTTCAGGCCTGTATTACTGACTGACGTCAACAAAAAACTAAGGACCAGTCACAGACTGTGCCATCAATCAGAGATGATTGTATATGACCTTTCTGCCTTTTCCCAGGATGAAGGAGGAGGAGGTGGAGAAGAAGAAGGCAGAGGAGAGGGCGCGCAGGGAGGCCATCTTCCAGCAGTACATCCAGAAGAAATTGGAGCAAGACGATGACAAGTCGTCCTCCCCCTCCACTGTGAACAGACGAGACCACTCGGTGCCCTCTGGCTCCAGACGGGATCATTCTGTGAGCAGACGTGACCATTCCAGACATCGTCACCCTCGCCCCAAGTCCATGTTTGCCAAAGCCAAGCCCTTGCAATCGGACCTGGAAGATTCCAGGGGGCTGAGTTCCCACAGCTCCCAGGAAGATCTGTCCTCTCACTCCAGTCCCATGGGGTCCACAGGTGAGCCGGGGTGGGAGAGGCTTTGGGATGACTTCTTTCTTGTTTTCCCGTTGCTGTACTTTCTGCACAGTGTTCGAGGTTAATTCCTTGCCATTTGTATACTAAGGTCTTTCGCCACTTGAACTTCCAAATTTATTCCATCACAATCACAATCTACGTTGTCCTTTAAGAGAAGGTCAGGTTGACGTGAAGGCTTACATTTTGCAGAAACTGTCAGTGTTACTTTTTTTACTTTGTGGTGTTGAGTTATCTTATCTGATTCAACACAGTAAATACATATGGGACAGTGTCCTGAACTGTGATCATGATGGGTTAGAGGAAGATGAAAAGGGTTATCCCTTTTTACTGTCAGAATGATTTTTCAAAAAAGAAAATTGCCAAACCTAGTCCCCTGTCATCCACCCCCCTCCCCAATGCTGAAAAAATACGTTAAAACATATGTTTTATTGAAGGAAAATTAGTGGAGTTATCATATTTTCAATGTTAACAGGATGAGATAACTCACTATCATGGGAGTATAATCAAGATTAGAACACGACCACTTCTTGTGCCTGTTGATGTTACTAATAAGGTGTAAGTAATCCTTATCGGGAAAATTCAAATCTCTCAAGTCATCATCAGATTGATCAGCAACAGCACCACCAACATTAACTACCACATTTTCGTTTTCACTGTTGTCACAGTTGCATGAAACTCAAACTTGTAGCAGCCATGGCTCTTGGCAGCCATGTTGACATGATCTACACTTCTGTGTTCAACAAAATGCAAGAACGGACAGCAAAATGTGTCAAAACTTGGTCAGAAATGGCATCGAACACCCTGTAAAGCAGTCATCGTTAGCAAGGAAATGAACTCAACAACTTGACTACCCAGACTGTATATTTTGCGATGACTCACAAATCACTGTTATAGCTGCAGTCAGGTGTGAAAGGCTTATCGTACTACTTGGAGTTTGCTGGCATCTCACTTGTGAAAAGTATCAACAAAATCATCTGAGTTATTGCCACGATCAAAGGATCCATTTCAGTTGTAACAAGGATCAGAGGATCCATTTCAGTTGTAATAATGATCAGAGGATCCATTTCAGTTGTAACAATGATCGGAGGATCTATTTCAGTTGTAACAATGATCAGAGGATCCATTTCAGTTGTAACAACGATCAGAGGATCAGCCTCTGTCATCACAGAAACTTCTGAGTTTTTTTAAACAATCAAAGCTCCTCAGCAACAGCAACAGTTGTAGAATTCATCTAAGTTATTACATCATCAAAGATCCATCTCAGTTATATGAATACATCTCAGTAATCATAATTAAAGAAAAATCTGTCTCGGCTTTTATAATAATCCAAGATCCATCCTCCTGAGTTTTCATTACAGGTTCTTGTCAGTTATCACAGCTATCAAGAGATCCATTTTTGTCATCAAATAATCCATTTCAGTTTTCACTATTATTAAAGGATCCATCTCACTTATCTCAGCTGTCAAAGGATCAGTCTCAGGTATCCCAATAATTAAAAGAACCAGTTTGTTTGGGTGCTATCTGTTTATTTATTTATTTTTAAGTGAAAAAATGGTTGAGGAAAAGAGCTTTGTATATGCAGAGGACCATAAGGGTCATGGAAATTGTGGGTGGAAAGTCATGGAATTAAAGGAAAATAATTTTCTAGGATTGGAAAAATACTGGAATTATTGTTCAAGTCATGAAAGTCATGGAATGATGGTCCAGGTCATGGAAACGTCATGGAAATTAAAAAAAGAAAATCAATCAGACAGGATTAGAAAGCTTCCAAAAAGTCTTGTGGTAGAGATAGCTTCTGTTCAGCATGACAAAATGATGTCAACCACAAGACAGTTCCCAGATTATCCCATGTTAACAAATGATTTCAGTCGCACTGAATGTAAATAATTTTCTGATGTAAAATCTTCAGCTTTGAGTGTAGAAACTGTTGATCAGAAAGAAGTTTTAAAGTCCGTGCAATTTTTTTTTTGAAAATCGTTATTGAGAAATAACCACACACCAAATTTTGGATGCGCAGGCAGGTGAACAGAACATTTTTTAACAGATGTTTTTTTTGTTTTTGGGACATATCTATGCCAGCATCAGTTTGCTGTGGACGTTTCTTTAATGTTTCTTTGATCATTTCCTTTGTGCTCCAGTGAGAATGTAACTGATCTGTCTCGTAGTTTCATGCGATGGGTTGAACCAGAATGAAGACCAAGGCCCAGCCACGACTCGACGACCACCTTCCCCTGGTAAGCTGATTTCTTTATCCATGACTGTGTTATCATTGCATTTTCTTTGACTGATTGTTAGAGAGCGTGTCAGAGAGAGAGAGAGAGAGAAATAATCAAGTCATCAGCATTTCAAAGGAGTGACAGTCGAATCTTCAGATATTGATAGTTTTCAGAACAGTTAGTGATGAAAAAGTTGCAGAAAGAATGGTCAAGAAAATGGTACAGCCTTCATCCTGGCATCATGAGCCAGCAGAACAATTAGTGATGAAGACATTGAGTTAAGGATAGTCATGAAAATGGTACAGCCCTCACCCTGTCATAATGAGCCAGCCAAACAGTTTATGATGAAGATGTTGAAGAAAGGATGATGGACTTTGAATGGACGGTGTTATGACATTGTGGGTGTTGTGCAGGCACCAAGCTGTACGTCAAGCCAAGCGCCAAGTCCAATCGTCACATCATCATCAATGCTCTCAGCTATTGCTGCCTTGCTGGCATCGTCAACACCGATCAGAAGAACAAAGTCCTGGAAGTAAGTGTTCATGACATCATATGTCAGTGTCGAAGCAGATATTCCGTCAGAAGTGAATGGGTAGATTTTGTTTGAACACTCTGGCAGAAGTTATAGGAAAGTCATTCCCAGTGTTACCAATAGCAGTCCAGTTTCATGTCTTGTAACTTAAATGAGAGACCTGAAACTATAAAAAAGAAACAAAAAACAACTAATTTTACTGACTCGATCAGATAACATGGACTGGATTTTACATTTCTTGTTGTTGTGCACAGCTGTTGATCACTTCATGTGACTTGGTGTGTAGCAGTAGACAATCCTGGTTTTCTTGACTTCCATCGGTCCAAAGCAGTCAAAACGTGGGGGGTACACTGCCCATGCAACAACTGCAGAACTTTTTTTTTTAATGGCATGGTTGGGATAGACCATCATTTGGTTCCCTTGAATAAGTAGTTGCTTTCCCTGTGCCAGTGTGAACATTGAATGAATGAATATATATATACCCGTAACAGATGCAAAAATATGTTACCAGAAGAAAGTTGGATTAATGAATTGTGTAATTTATCATTGTTTTTTTCCTGGTGTGGCCTTGGGTCATATTATATAACTGTGGAAATTTTGGAATGTTGACTGCAATATTTTGCTTCAGTTTTGGTACCTAACGTTTGGTTTGTTGTGTAATTACTCTGTGGAAGTATATGATGAATATTTTACAAAGAATGAGCATGTATTGCAGAAAAGTTTGAATCTTCAATCTTCATGTACTGAAAGATGAACTAAAGTCTGTCGATTCCTTCCTTTTGCGGCGATCAGGAGATAGCCAAATCAAGCGCCAAGCACTTCCTCATCCTGTTTCGAGACCATGGATGTCAGTACCGTGGACTGTTCTCTTTTGACCCGGACACTGAGGAGGCCTGCAAGATCATGGGGGTGGGACCTCGCCAGCTGTCCAGTGACATGGTGGAAAGATTTTATAAGTAAGTGATGTTGGAGTTCATACCTTGTTCACTAGGGTTGCTATTTTGATGGGTTTATTGTTGTTAAAGGTCAGACTTGACCCAGATATGCAGACAATACAGAACTTGATTCTTTGATGGATTCTGCTTCCTGTAGCTGTAGGGGTGCCTCTTTTCAGGCTAGCACAGAAATGGGACATAAACATGGAATTTGAAAACAGAATTTCTGGTCAGGGAAATTTTGTGTTGTTCAGTTCAGGCTTGGGGAAAATTCCCTCAAGCGCTAGGGAAGCCTTTTTTTCAGGCTCAGGTTAGTAATCCACCCCATGAAAAAAACAAAAAACGAAAACGGCCTTTGAATGGAGTTGCTGATAGCAGGCAAACTGCTGTCAACATGATCTTGTTGAGGGCCCAGTTTACCTTAAAAAGAGATAGAAGACCTTGCAGTGGATGTGCTTTGCTGTGTATGAATCTGTTTATATGTTGTTGGTGTTTATAGCTGACCATTGTGGATACGCATCTTCTTCCTGAAAATCTGGGATCCACTTGTAAGAACTTTGAAGCAAGTGCTATTACTCCTATGCAATCTACATAGCTTCTGCGCTGTTGTTATAAATTCTAATTAGTGGCATCTAGACTGCAAAAATTGCCCACATGCATGTCAAATGGACCTTTTTGACTATCCTTCATAGTCACACTTGATTAAAAAATAATGTTTTCAAACTTTTGACATTATCTAATGATTAACCTTTTGGAGACACGCCGTGCGATAGTGACAGCAATTCAGTCAACCCCTTCACGACGAGCCGTGCATCTGTAACGGCAACGTTGCTGTAATCCCTGGACATGCCGTGCCTCTGTGACGGCACAACTATAAAAAATTCCCATGTTCTCTCGTCTACTGTTTAGGAGATGCAGCTGCCATAAATATTTAGAGCAGGGTCCTAGCCACTGGAAGGGTAAGTTTACATGCACTAGCGATGACCTTTGTGACCCCAGAGTAGTCCGAACAAAGAGACCTGTCTGGCACTGGGAAGGCACGTGTGGAATTTCCTGCCTCAGCAAGATGTCGGGCAGGAGACATGTGGTGTTAGTCAGCAAAGTATTTCAGAGGATGAGGGGGGTAAAGGTGTACAAGTTTATCGAAAAGAATCTGAGATTGATTTATTTGCACTGTGTACTTAATAAAACAACTTGCCTGGGTTATGGTAGCAGGTCCTTGAGGAAGAGGTGGATGAGGGCGCTTCGGTTTGAAACCTTCTTGGCTCGGAGGGACAAGTGGGAATGGGTGACAGTGGGCAGGGAGAAATGGGAAGTGAGGAAGTGAGCACTGCCAAAAAGCTGAAAAGTGAATACTGCTAGAAGATGAAAAGTGTTCAGCAAGGATTGAGGGGGAAGGAAGGAGAGAGTTGGAAGGGATGAGGGGGGGGGGGGGTATAGAAGGAGAGGGCAGGGTGGGGAAGAAGAGAGAAATGGGTCAAGAACAGAAGGACTGGGGGGGGGGGGGGGATAAAGTAAATAAAAATAGTAATAATAATGTTAAGAGACAAAATCAAGATAAGTAAGAACAAAGGGCTGTTATGGAGGAAAGTCAGTGTTTGATATTGATTCCATTTGGGTGGATAGTGCCAAGTTTGTGAATAAGGAGGGACTCTTGTTCTTTACGTCTTATAGAGGAAGATGAATTTTGCCAGACTGCAGCAATCTGCATGTGGGAGAGGTTGTGGCCGGAAGAGCAGAAAAATGTTTGCAATTGGTGTATTGTAACCGAGACGGACTGCTCGTAGGTGTTCAGTGAAACGGTCGTTAAGGGTTCTGTAGGTTTCTCCAACATACAAGAGGCCACAGAAGGAGCAAGAAAGAATGTAACTACATTGCGGGACTGACAAGTGAAAGGGTTGCGTATGGAAATTTTGCCTGAGGGGCCACAGATGGTTGTAGAAGAGTTTAGGTGAGGACAGGTTTTGCATTTGGGTTGCTTGCATGGAGAATTGCCAGGTGGTGAGACTGTGTTTGTGGACAATTTTGAATGCACAAGAAGATCTCTGAGGTTGGTGTCACGTTTGTAGGCAACTAGTGGAGGCTGGGTGAAAATGTGTTTCAGGGAAGGATCAGTCTGCAGAATGTGGTAGTTCTTCATAAGGATGTTTTTGATGGCGAGGTTGTGAGGATGGAAGGTGATAGCAAGAACAGGCCTGTCGTCTGATGAAGGAGTGATCTTTTGCTTAAGAGCGGTGTTTCTGGGAATTCTAGAGGCCTTTTGTAGGGCTTCTTGGCAAATGGGTTCAGGGTATCCACGTTCAAGGAAAAATGAGATCATCAGGGTAGATTGTTTGGCGAAATCGTCATCATCGCTGCAGATGCGTCGCAAACGAAGTAGTTGAGAGAAAGGAATGCTTGTTTTGGTGGAAGCAGGGTGACACCAATTGCAAACCATTTCTGCTCTTCCGGCCACAACCTCTCCCACATGCAGATTGCTGCAGTCTGGCAAAATTCATCTTCCTCTATAAGACGTAAAGAACAAGAGTCCCTCCTTATTCACAAACTTGGCACTATCCACCCAAATGGAATCAATATCAAACACTGACTTTCCTCCATAACAGCCCTTTGTTCTTACTTATCTTGATTTTGTCTCTTAACATTATTATTACTATTTTTATTTACTTTATCCCCCCCCCCCCAGTCCTTCTGTTCTTGACCCATTTCTCTCTTCTTCCCCACCCTGCCCTCTCCTTCTATACCCCCCCCCCCCCTCATCCCTTCCAACTCTCTCCTTCCTTCCCCTCAATCCTTGCTGAACACTTTTCATCTTCTAGCAGTATTCACTTTTCAGCTTTTTGGCAGTGCACACTTCCTCACTTCCCCATTTCTCCCTGCCCACTGTCACCCATTCCCACTTGTCCCTCCGAGCCAAGAAGGTTTCAAACCGAAGCGCCCTCATCCACCTCTTCCTCAAGGACCTGCTACCATAACCCAGGCAAGTTGTTTCATTGATCCAGGTCCTGCAGTCAACCAACCATTTGTGTACTTAATAGTTTTATACGTTGTATCATCAGAAGCCAAAACAGTGAAAAGTGTGTACAGTGTGCAATGATTTAATTTCCTTTAAAAAAAGAAAGACTTAAGAAAGAAAGAATTCACTTGGATTACACATATTGAATACCTCAGGCTTTCTCTGCATCTGTTCAAAGTAAGAGCAAAGTTTTATGCCGCTTTTCTTCCTCATTTGCTGTTGTCATACTAACAAACAAATGCAAACGAGATTGTGTTCTCCTACATTTTACGTTGTTTCCGTAACTGTAGTGTAGCTATTTTACCCAAAATATATTTAATTGTATGCTCATTACAAAATTCGCGTTTTACACTTTCCGTTGATATTTAACAATAGCTTGTTCGGTTTATATTCGGAGACGTAAAATAAAATAAAAAAGTGCGAAAATCACGCATCTGCAACGGTTGTAAGCACGTGTGGTGCACGCGCATGCAGGGAAGTGACGTTGCTCTGCCACGCCCGTCTGGAAAGTATTAATCTCCTAATGTTTGACGTTGTTCAATATTTAGAGCTGTGATGGGTGTTTACTTTGATTTTTTTTTCTCACTTTGACACGGAAGTGTTTTTATTGGCATATCTTTTTTTTTCAAAGCGTTCCAAGGTGTTTTAACATAAAAAATCATTTAATCTAATATCCATTTTAGTTAACAGATGTTAAATTGAAAAAAATAATACCTGAGAGATACAGATACCAGCAATCTTAGGACAATTGAGCCAACGCAAACACGGACACGCTTGCACATATATACACCCTCGTGTGGTTCATGCAGTTTTTTTTTGGCTGATACAGGTACAACTCAGGAGCTAAAAGCTTCACAGAGGTCACCTCCACCAAGCACCTGTCAGTATCCATTGATGCTGTGGTGCTCAAGAATGCCTACTGGAAGTCCAAGGTCATCTCTGCCGCAAAGCGATAGCACAGTGCTTCTGTCCTCTGGACGAAATCTACTCCTTCACAGTGAAAAGACCAGACTGTGGAAACATCTTCCCCCTTCCAAGTTTGAACTGCTCATGTGCTGACAGTACCTGCCTGCTTCCTACCCAGAGATGTCACACACCCTACAGCAACTACAGCAGAGGAAGACAGACTGACAGCAGTCATCGCTGATCTAAAAATACATGTTGTGTTCTGTTTTGTTCGTTTTGTTTGTGGACTGATCTTTTGTTTTTTGTTTTTTTGAGCCAGTAGGGTATTATCAGTACATAAACAATATTCTGTGTCAGGAAATATGTCGGGAGGCATGTGAGATGCCTCATTGTGGAAGGGTGGAAAATGTGTTGAGCTTTATTGTGCGTTTTTGCAGCACAAATTTGCTTGCACTACAGTCTTGTTTGGACGTTTTTTGTCTATCACTGGTATTTTCATATTCTGATCTCTGTGTAAGTTTAGTCAGAGGCATTACTGATAAATCCGTTCAGTCATGTGTTGTCAGAGTGGAGAACTGTAAGCTTCAGATGTCTGAATCTTTAGAAGAGTGCTGCCATATGTATGTGTGTGTGTGTGTGTGTGTGTGTGTGTGTGAACCTGTAGACCTTTTCAGCTACAGAGTTGTGAACCCAAACACTCTAGTGCATTTCTAAAACTTGATGTGTTCAGAGTTGCTTTCTGAATCTGCAGATCTGTTTGGCCATGAAGGTTGAAATTCTGTAAGTGTGATTTATTGAGTGTGATTGTTGTGATCTGTCCTGAGGTGGACCAGTGAATCAGTAGATCTGCATATTTATGGATGGTTTAGTTTGTTCATGAATCTGTTCAGCTTCTTGGGATCGTGGCATAAGTTTCATATGCCAAGAAAATAGTCCTTGTGTCATTGTCACTGGTGGTCCAGGGAAGCTTAGTGTCTGATCTTCTCTAGATAGGGGTTTCCAAGGATCACAGGCTGTGAAAGACTTGGAACTTTTCAAAGCTGAAGTAATGTAAACACAGAAAGATGGGAGGACAGCATCTGGGAGTGGACAAGCCTGTCGCACCAGATGTCTGAGGGCTGCAGACAATCACGACACACACAGGGGGGATATCAGTTGTCGTTAGTGCTATAGTAGGTCTTGAAACACTCTGCATTAAGTCACTTGTTCTCAAGTGCCATGATGATATGCGCTGCCCACATGGACAAAGTACAAAAGTCAACATGGGAAGTTGTGAGAAAAAAAAACATCGTAATTTAAAACTTTTCATCTTTCACAGGTGTGCGCATTACCGTAAAGTTCGGACTATAAGCCGCGACTTTTTTCCCCAGCTTTAAACCCTGCGGCTTAAACAACGATACGACTTATTTGCGGATTTTTCCGATTTCAGAAGCATCACACCCTCGTCTATTCTTAGCTTCTCTGTAACTCACCACATCGTGTTTACTGTTCATGAATTTTTATGATGCTTTTAACTACGATTTTCTCTGTAATCGTGTAATGGAATCAGTAACCTGTTCAGAAATACAGGAATCAACATAAGTAAAGCCCATTACTGATATCTTTTTTCATCAGTTTGTCTTCTACAAAAATACGATCGCTTCGAACGGCGCAATGTGTGGGCCGTTTCCGACCTGTTTAATCTTGACTAACACTAGCTGAATTACGAACAAAATAACTAAGCATTGGCACGGTATTATGCGAAATAAAACAATCGAATCGTTTCATTAATGTTCTGGTTTGTTATTATATGCGTTATCTTACCAAGTGCGTCTTGCAATTCAAAAACGATTAGCGCATTCGACTCAGTCATTGTCAGACCTTGGCTTCGATCCGCCATTGTTGAAATCGTGGACAGGGAGTGAAGGTTTGCATTTGATACCTTTGCTTTGATTGGCTTGCGCTTTCGAGTACTCAACCAATCGCTTAGCTTGATACACCAATGAATGCAGGAGAGAACTGCCTTTCTAGCGCATCGTTAATGTGTTGGTTTTTTTCGGTATTTTTTTTTAAGCAATGATGGTGGAAAGACAACACTTGTAAGAAGCCTCATAAAAACTTCGATTCTAATTGATTTAAAACACATCGTACTAAAAAAAAAAAAAAAAGACTGAAGTAAAGCTGGAAACATGCTCTTGTATTCTGACCTATTTAAACGCCAATGAATGCAATGAACACATTGTATGTGTTGATTTTCGACACTATGTTAACTCAACGCTCGGCCAGCTGCCGCCTGCGGCACATCGGACTGTGCGGCTTATAAACCAGTGCGGCTTATTTGCGAAAAAGTTCAGATTTTAAACAAATTCAGTGGGTGCGGCTTATATACAGGTGCGCTCAATAGACTGAACTTTACGGTACTAGTCTGTGCCTGGGAAAAGGTCACCAAGTTGACCATATTGATGTACAATTGAAGTGTTACATTTCAGATCTGAAGACAAACGGATTGTTCAAGATGTGCCCAAGCGGGCAATACCTAGATGCAATGAACACTACGCAGTACTGCATCCTGCAGTATCACAGTCAGCGTAGGGTAAAAAAAAGTACTAATAGGCTCTTTTTTTTTTTTCTTTTTTTACTCCTCATACCTCCCTTCCCCTACCCCTCCCCAAGCCTACCCCACCCCCTTCAATTTGACTAGTGTGAAGACATTTCTGTCTTACTGTTGGACTGTGTATCTGTTGATCTCGCTGGTAATGCCTTTTGTGCTTTCAGTATGAAGGTCACATTTTTTTGTGATAGACATTTGAGTGATGTGTTTAAAATTTTATGTGGTATATATATTTATATGGTTCACCCAATTTCTTATGGGTTATACCTTTCACCGTTTGGTTTTGTGAGTGACGTGGATACATTGAAAGAGTGTTTTACTCTAGTCTTATTTGACTGAAAAAAGATGTGCAATTTTGTGTGCTTCAGTTTATTCATTGCCAGTATGTGTAAGGTTGTTTCTGGTAGCAGTTTTCATTCATGTCACGTGTGTGCGTGTATGAATAGGCTTAATTGTTGATAGATTACATGTGTTTGCTCTGATATTGAAAACATATATTGCGTTGTGGACACAGGGTATTTATTTCATGTGACTTGTGTTTCATGGCTGATTTGTGACAATCTTGAGCACGCCAGGAGTGGTACACTGGGCTTTTTTATGCACTTGTCCAACAGCAGCTTTGTGCAATATTTTGACACCTGTCTGATGTTCTTGTCGGCGATGTCACTGTCAGAGTAGGAATGACAGAAAACTGTAACAACATTCGACAATAATCATTTATTTTCTGTCCTCTGTGTGTGCGTGTGTGTGTTTGTTTTTAATTTGGGTGTGGGGGTGGGGTGAGTTTTTATACATTTTGTGTTTGTTTTTTTCTGTATTGTCTCATATTTTCAAAGTTTTTTGTTGTTGTTGTTGCTGTTGTGGTGTTTTATACTTTTTGTGTACGCCTCTGTGGTATTGGGAATTTGCTGCTCCCGGGGTTTTTTTTTTTATTTGGTTTTGTTGTTGTTGTTGTCTGCAGTGTGTGGCTGTTTGTGTGCTCTGTCAAGTTATGCGTGCTGATGTCAGAGTAACAGAGAAAAGTGTACGGGACAGAAATGAGGAACCTGTGAAATTGAACAATTTTTTTGTGTTTGTTTTCTTCGTGGTTAGTTTATAGAGGTGAAAAGGCTCTTGTTTTTAATTATTTGCTTTACCTTTAAATGGCAGATTTGTATCAGCACATTCAAAGTTTTTGTTTTTTCTTGTTCTGCATGTTTTTCATGTTCACAAACAGTAATGTTAGCTTTCTGCTGCAGTTTCCAGAACTGATTCAGATCTTGCTAGCACAGTGCTGTGCATGTTGCTCTCAATGTATTGTCTTGTAAGTTCTTACATAATTTTTTTTCTGCTGTGCTACTTTGGGACTTTTTTTTTTCAGCATTCAACAGGCAAAACTTGTGTCTTGTTTGATCTGTTGTTTCTTTCGTCAGTCCTGAGAGAGATTATGAACTATACCCAAATTATCCTGAATTTTGTGTTGTCCTATCAGATCCGGACACTCGTCCTACCAACGTGTGGTTATTACTGCGTTTTTTTGCACATGCTCAAACAAACCGCAGCAATGCAAACTGTTTTATGTTGCAGCATCTGTGCATGTGCCATGCCTTTGTTCCCTTTTCTTTTTTTTTTTTTTTTTTGAGGATGCTCGCCTGTTCCCATCCTCTTGGGTGTGTGCTTCTGATGTTGGTGTGGACTGGGCGTGGTCAGCCAAGGCCAGGTGAAGGAGGGTGGCAACTGTTCTGTGGAGGTGGGAGAGGGGGTCCTCTGTACAGTGCCTCTGTTGAGGGATGTCATCCCATACTGACTTCAGGAGAAAACAAACCACTTTTTGTCAGCAGGGAGACCAGTGATCCAGAGGTCAATAACTGTACACGCAGTCTCAGATCTGGTTATTGCACGCAGCAGATGGATCTGTTTCTGCTAGTTGATTCCTGTGAGCATTGTTCTGTCCCCAGTTCTTTTTTGCCCCTCTGCTAAGCCAAGCCTTTTTTTTTTCTCACTTTGCGCATGGTCTTTCTGGGAGTGAACGTCGTTTGTAGTGAATCATTACTCTGCAGCTCTTCTTTTTCCCCCTCTGTGTAATTTCCATGTGGAGGTTACGTTGGTGAAGTCACCTTGAAGAGGAATGACAACCACAAGTTTTGTAACTCACTTTTCAGTAATGGAACACTCGTCACTATGTTCAAAACTTTGGAGATCAGACCAGAATTTCTTCAGTCAGTGTATTTTAGTTAAGCGTCAGGGATTCGATTTGAAAAAAAAAAAAAAGAAAAAAACACACACACACACAAGCATGCACACACACAATGAACGAAAATAAACAATTGAAAATATCAGAAATACACAGACTAGTTGTGTGGTGACCGTGACAAGAAGTACGTCTGTCCCTCTGTGAAATCTGCTGTGGCGGTTACTGGAGTGGATGGACCTTCCCTTATCCCCGTGCTGATTATCACTACGTCAGTGGTGACATGAAAACCTTCAGGTCAAAGAGCTGAGCTGCACAGTAATGTTTTCTCTCCTTAAGACTTCGCTCTGTCTACCCCATTTCTTGCTCAAGGAAGATGGTACAGTAACAGTGCATGGAACTGTGGGCGTGTGTGTATATATATATATGTATATATATACCTGTTGTCTGCCTCAGCTCCGGCTTGTCAGCTGGTTCAGAAACTTTGGATTAGTGAGCCTGCATGACAGAAGTAATCTGGGGGAAAAAAACATTTGTTTTTGTGTACAGTGATGTGCATGCAGAGTAAAATGCATGCACTTGCAAATCCAATAGTGTAGTAGAATAACTTGCTTTTTACATCTTGATCTCTTGATTAAGGTTTGATTTGAATAATTTTTTATCCCAAACGAATGCAAAGTACAAGTGTGTGTGTGTGTGTGTGTGTGTGTGTGTGTGTGTGTGTGTGAGCGCGCAGATATGATGTGCGTCTGTTGAAGTGCCATTGCACGGTGTGCAGCATTTTGCACTGTGATATGTTTGTTGTGTTGTTTATTTGTTACTTTCCACGTGCCTGTTGTTGCAAGGACAGGCCAGTTTCACTTTGTTTCATGAACAGCTCATACTCCTATACATTAGTTACCCTAGTGATTATTTTCTCAGAAATCTTCTGCATTTAGTTTGCCCAGTCTACTTTGTTAACATTTTTTTTTTTTTTTACACATTTTATTTTTTATTTACATGCATATTGTTTGATGTGGTCAAATTCAGGAGTCATTGGCCACACTACAGTTTTTATTCTCTAAATACTCGGAGGGTGAATAAGAGCGAGGGCGGGCACATGTCACTTTGTTCTGGCAAACAGCTTAGAGGACATCTCCACAAACTTCGCTTCGCAGGACAAGCACTAGGCGGTGTTTGAATTCCACTCTTCATTGTGTATGAAGAGAATGTGGTTTGCGAGATTCTAGAATAGATGTATCTGATCAGAACTGTTCATCTCCATGACTACAAACTCAAGTTTATCAGTGGTTACCTGAAGCATGCGTGTGCATTGAAAAAAGATTCTGTGTTTGCCAGTTGCTTGAGCTTCAACACATGACGGTGTGTGTGTGTGTGTGTGTGTGTGAGACCCACTGCAGTACAAGCTCCTGCACATCACCAGTGACTTAGAGCTGTCAGTACTTCAATTGTTGTGTGAAGAGGTATATATCCTAAGGTATACATATGCTGTTGTGTTGGTTGGTTTTCTGTACATGACCAGACTCTGTTTTCTCCAGCTAACAACCCTGACAGGGCCCCATAGCTGGGAAAGATGGAAACACACTATCAGTGTATGGTGGTGCCGATTGTCTCGGTCAGTGCTGGGTTGGTCATACTTGGATCCTTTTTCCTTTGTTTTTGAAAATAAAAACAAATCTCTCAAAAACATGTAAATGTCACAAAAAGCAGATTACTTTTTCTATCGATTCCGAGCTAACCTTAACCACTAATCAGTGTCGCTAGACGAGTTTCTGGTCTGAATGTGTTGCATTCTTGTGCGTGTGTTTTTTTGTGTGTGTACATATGTTGAGTGGTTTAATGGTCTTGTGCAAGATCTTATTCAAAGATTGGCTCTATGTATGTGTGGGTGGGTGGGGGGAGGAGGGGAGGGGTGAACCAAGTCAGATCTTGGTGACATATTTTCTTGCTGCTGTATTCAGAAATGTGTACCTTGAATTAGACTTGGGTCCATTTTTACATCGCTGCATGACAGTGGAACACTTCTCTCCACAGCGTTTCTTTTTATGGATGCAAACCGAGTCACAGCATGTAGTATCAGGGCATGTGTCGCAGAACTGCAAGGATGTGCCAGACAAACAAGAGACAGGTGGTGTACCATGTCTGAATGGTAGTTCAGCATCGTGTGTGTGTCTTCAGCAGGCCAGGTGCTCCAGACCTCGTGGGCAGTATTTGAAGTCACTTTAGAGAGGGTGGGGGCACAGATGAAAAACGCTGATAACGTGTCGGCAAATAGCTTCAACTCATGTGCTACACCCTCACAAGATGGAGTTCCTTCCACAGGGTTCTGCTTACGCCCTGTCCTGTGTATCGTGTTCACAACTCTGGTCTCTGTAATCCTAGGCTATCAGCCTTTTTCATATGAACATTTGGCAGACGACACACAGCTCTATGCGTCCAGCCCCCATATTTGAAACTCTATCAACACTGTGTTTGTGACTTGAACACTTTGATGATCTGCTGTTTAGCCATGGAAAAACAGGTGAATCATCCTTATTTTGTAAAAAAGTTTGGTTTTTTTGGCTTCGAGACACATCTGTATCAACAGTATTGACATCGAATTCACATGGAGAGTTTGCAGTCTGAGTATAATTTTCATTTAATTGAACCCTTCTGATATGCACGTCACAAATGTCTGCAGGATAGTGCACCTAGAACTCAGAAGAGTGACCACCATCTGCCTCTAATTTTCTGAGGAGATAACTGAAATTCTTGCTTGTGCTTTTGGTTTTGTCTGTCCTGGCAATAGTAATGGTCCCCTTCCTGGCGTTCTGAAGTGTTGGCTTCAGCAGTTCCAGAGTAGTACTGCAAGGTGGATTCTCAAATCAGGACTGTATTGAATAACACAAAACAGGACAAGAAATTTTCGGCAATATGCCTTCCTCAGCGACAAAAAAATACAGACATACACATGCACAATACTCCCCTTGTGAAGCCAAAGTGGTCCACTTTGGCTTCACAAGGGGAGTATTGTGCATGTTTATGTCTGTATTTTTTTGTCGCTGAGGAAGGCATATTGCCGAAAATTTCTTGTCCTGTTTTGTGTCGTGCATTAAAACTGCGTTACTTCACACTTTGTTTTGTGTGCTCTTCTGCTTTTTTTGTCGTGTTCCAGTAACGCTGCAGTTTGTTTCTGTTGCCGTTTGTATTTGAATAATTTACAAAAAAATGCATTGGGTTCCTGTCCAGTCCAGAATGTTTTGTAAAGTGTTTTCTCACTGCTTCTTTTGTAGTATAGGCGTTGGCCTTGTCTGACAGACTCAATTTTATGGGTAATTTTCATTCTTTCTGATGAATGCATTCTCCTTATTCTGCCTGACAAAACAATATCCTTTGGTCGTCATTCTATCTCCTATCAAGGTCTAGCAGACAGCAATACACTTATATTCATCATGAGATATTCTAATTTCACAGTCTTTTTAAAATCTGTTTTGAAGACCCATTTGTTTATACAGTAATCAGCTCTTATTTAGTTTACCTTTAATTTCCTTACCACCTTGTATTTACATTGTAATGTCTCTTTTGTGTGCACATGTGTGCGTTAGAGGGATAGAGGAGGTACTGAACTCTTTCCTTCATACCTCTGATTTGCTAACCACACCTTGTATCTACATTGTAATGTATTTTTTGTGTGCATTTATGTGTTTTAAAGGGAGAGGGGGGTGTAACTAATAGTGTGTGTGTGTGGAGTGCTGACATCAGTGAGCTGTGACATTTGTTTTGCTTTGGGGGAAGGAGAAGAGAGTGGGAAGCTCCAGTTTTTGTATCATGAGATTTCTTTTGCTTGGCGTTCATGCTCTCTCATTCTTTTATGTTTTTAAAGCACTTCGAGCTCTCTCTCTCAAAAAAGTCTGGATAAGTATTCATTATTATTACAAAATATGGTTTTAAGTAGATTTAGGTAAGTATTCTTTATTATTACAAAGTAAGGTTTTGTGAAGTAGATTTTATATGGAATCGGTGATATGCAAAGCCTTTTTTTTTTTAAACTGGGAAATAAACAAAAAACAGAAAGTTTCTGGAAATAACAAAGTTTTTGGAAGTAAGGATGGCGGCACAGGGTCAGAGTTCTTTTCTGTTGCGTGAAGGCCAAGTTTTGCCTCCCGTTAGGCTCCGTTTGCCCTGGTTCTCTCAACGAATCATTTCACCTTGGACAGGTCTTTACAACACCTGTTTATGAATTTGATGCGCTTTCCCAAATATGTGGTTTTCTGTAGGGCAATATTGTATGTAATGAATGATATGATGCATAGGACCTTCTTAGTGGAGTATTTGAGAAACAATCTAAGTAACTATTGGCCAAATTTGCTATATTCTGTGTTTTTCTAACAAAATATGCACACCCTTCAGGGGGGTCTTCCACCTGAGCTGCCATTCTGTTGTCCCTATGTGTAAATAAAGATTTACCAGTCGCTTGAAAGGCCGATTTTTATTCACCAGTATACAACAGCAAAGCAAGGAACTGAAATTGCATTTGTAGCACTTGGTTCAGCAGAATTTATCTTAGCAGACTAGTTGAGACCCCAGTGCATCAGTCTGTGTCAAATTCTTTACTGTGACTTAAAGCTGTTTAAAAATTTATTCCAGAGGGTAAGGAGAGAGAACTAGGAACAATGTCAAAACATCTTGACGAGACATTGGTGGTGTTCAGTGGTGCCTGTTCTGATCCAAGATACACGCACCACCACATTCTGCGGTCCCTACTGGTGACAGTAATGGGTTAATTGCGGAGCCAGTGTGAATAAGCATGCACTTTGGGAGGGCGTCGCCATGTCCATCCAACAGCAGTCCTTGTGAACCTGCTGATACCGGCGATCTTGACATGAATTCATAAAGAACACAGACGCAGAGAGGACATCAAAACGGAGGTCACCATGAGAGCAGGGTATAAAGGGCCATAGAATTTGACGTGGAATTCCATTCGGGTCCGAGACTACATAATAAGGCTGTACTCTGTGCTTATTTTCATATATCCTGGCATCAACAGGTCCCAGAGATACAGACACCTGCAGTGTTGGTCAGGTAATTTGAGCAACACTTTCAGAGATGCATCCATTTAAGTGGATGAAACTCATCTGTGTAGTCCCAGTCTTCCCAAGTGAGCCCATAGCAAACTTAACTCTGTGAAGGAACTGGTTGAATGACCACAAATAAATGGCTGTGATGGAAATTGAACCAACACCCTCCCAGCCGTGAATCTGTGATGCGCCACAACGGTTGGTGGAACACATTTTTTGTGCATTCACAAATGTGTGCAGAAGTAGGTACAATTAAATCTCTAGCATATATTCACTAGAAATATTTTATGTATTGAGTTGATCGTTGATAGCAAAAAATGGTGGGAGTATCGGTTAACAATTCAGTTACTGTAATGTTTTTTACATTCCAGCGGACCACAAGCGGGCATATAAGGGCTATACAGAAAACGCACTGGGTAGGCTCAGTGATTTGTGTAAACGTATTAAAAGATCTTGTAACGTACTTTGATTACTGAAAAGGCCACAGTAAGTTATTTCTTAATTACAATATTGAAACACTCACATTGCACTTGCAAATAAGAGCATAGAAATCACATAAAATAACTTTAAATTTCCAATTCCCTTGGTTTTAGTTTGGAACTCCAAGAAATAAAGTGTCACAAACAAATTAGTATTATGTAAATTATATTTTTCTTTAGATCAGTTTTGTCAAGACGGGCGGATTCAGTTGAAAAGTGTCACAAAACAAATAAGTATTATGTAAATGATATATTTCTTTTGATAAGTTTTGTTAATTTAAGATGGGCGGATCCCATTGACATTAAGATTCTTGACAATGACATGTTTCAGGAAATGATTGGTAAAGATTTTCTTTTGAAAAAGAAAATGAGACTTTCTATCGCGTACATTATTTCCTACATAACAAACTGATTGAAGTCTTTTTACCAAGTCTTAGCAATGCTTTGTGTTCATGATAACCTTGGATAAAAGATCTTATCCAGGACATGTTCATAGCAGCTGTGATTTTTGCAGTCATCTTTTTCTGGTGCTGGTTATATAGTTTTGTGATCAGTTATTATATGTAATTTCGTTTCTTTTCCGTAGTTTGTTTATTTTTCCGTGACGGTGGTTATGTGTGTATACCAACTCCTATTATTGGCGTAAAACTTGAAACAAGTGTGGTACTGCATGTGGTGATGTGAGAGAAATACACAGAATCTCAAATCGTTGACGGTTTTATCAACAGACACTTCAATTGCATGGATTGAAATGGTTTTATATGCATACTACTTGAATGACCATGATTTTATTGCTTAGTGCAATCTGTTTTGAATTTGATTATGCGTGTCTTGCATTTAATGGCATTTGCATCAGGCTTGTATTTTGTCAAGTCATTTTTTTAACTTATTTTTTGCTTGACATCCTGTTTTGATTTCAGCAAATCATGTTTAAGTGTACAGTTTTTCATTTTGATTTTTAAACGGTTTTGATTTCCTAACTGAATAAATTGCCATTCTCTTCTATTTTGCAAATGACTTGGTCTGCAGGTGTGGTGTTTGTGTCAGTTGCTGGGTCTGCCAGAGGGCGCTCTGTACTGTGGGGTTTCCTCATTTAAAGCAGGACAGGTATGTCTGTGGGAGCAAACAGCCATTTTGTGATGAAGGTAAAACATATAGGAGATGGGGCTGGATGTGGTTGGGAAAAACGGTCAGAAATTATTATCCTATCTTCAAAGAAGGTTCTGTCATCATATTTCAGTAATTTTGTTCTTTCCTGACTATTACTTAGCATTTGAAGCTCAATGATTTGGAGATTCCAAAAGAAGAGGCCGCAGATTTTATAGAGTTGTTTTCAGCATTTCTTTCTTTCTCTTGTGCATTGCACTGAAAAGCCCCTTGTGCACACAAGTTTCCTTCTCCTGGTCTGCTAATAGCAAGAAACAGATGTCCAGGTTTGTTTCGTTTTCAGAGTGTGACTTAGATTTAGAACTATCGTTACGCCCAAGGCTGTATGAGACCCCACCAGCAGCTCTACTTATAATTCACTTTCTCTTCTTTTTTTTCCAAATTCTTTCTTCCATTCTTCTTTGGAGCTTTTTTTTTTTTTCAAATTCCTTCTTCCATTCATCTTTGGAGACTGGATAGCCTTCCTTCGCATTCCAATTATAGTGCTGCAGAATCACCAGGATGTCAACACTGGCTGTTTTTATGACAACAATACTGGGATGCATCCGAAGATGAACAGAATTCTAGGCAGTGGCACTGGAAGTGGTGCAAGTTTGGAGACCAAAAAAAAGGAAATCTTAATCAGTGGCCGTGTCCTCATCAGTGCCCCCTTGGTGGCGTAACTAGCATGCTGCTCACTCTGCTTTACCCATAAATGCCACACCCAGCCTTGTCCTGTGGCGGTACCAGCAGTGACAGTCTGCATGAAGCAAGCCCTTTTTTGATGTGCCAAGCCAGCATGAATGAGCAGCCTCCTCCAGAGGGCACCAATCTATCCATCCGACAGCAATCATTATGAATCTCTCTCTCTCCCTCTCTCACATACACACCTCGACTCCAAACTGAAAAGTCCTCACAGGCAAGGATGTAGAGCCAAGATGGTGACTGCCTTTAAAACCGATTTTCACAGCCTGTAATCATTCAGTCTTCCTGCAAACATTGTCTTATGCACCCAAGTCAGCCTTAAGGACAATCGGAAACTTGCAATTTGATGCGCACAGACAAAAGACAAATTTTGTGTGTGTGTGTGAGTTTAACAGGCATTTCATCCACAGCAATTACTGATATCACATGCATCTGCACATTATAACATTACACAGTCTCCGACTTTACTGGGCAAGGTAATACAACAAAATATATGAGTAACTTAATATTGTAATGGCAGGAACACAGACACCATCAACTGAACCACCAATGTGTCATAAAAAGAGAGGGCTTCTACAGCTCATATAAAACACTGGACAAGTACTTAAGTTGTTGGGATGATCCTGGAGTCTTTTAGCCAGGGTATGACAACAACAACAACAACAACAACTGGACATGAACAAACGCAGAATCAAGACAATCATTTACATGGGTGAAAGTTTCCCCAACAAGAAAATGAGAATGGGGCTGGTTTAATACAGGCCACGAGACCTAGTGGATGCAGGTGTAGTGGCTTAGAATCAGAGTGTGCAGGGGCAATCTCTCATGGCAGGGTACACAAGCGCAACGGCTAAAAGTCGGGGATCAGGGGCAATGCTAAGATCAGGGGTGCAGGCAATGGCTAAAAGTCAGGGGTGCAGGGGCAATGGCTAAAGTCAGGGGGTGCAGGGGCAATGGCTAAGAGTCGGGGGTGCAGGGCAAGTCAGGGATCAAGGACAACGCTAGATCAGGGGTGCAGGGCTATGCTAAGGGAGGGCTTGCTAAGTCGGGGTGCAGGGCAATGGCTAAGAGTCAGGGGGTGCAGGGGCAATGGCTGAAAGTCAGGGATGCAGGGGCAGAGTCAGGGATGCAGGGACAATGGCTGAGAGTCAGGGGGTGCAGGGGCTATGGCTAAGTCAGGGGGTGCAGGGGCTATGGCTAAGTCGGGGTGCAGGGGCAATGGCTAAGTCAGGGGTGCATGGGCAATGGCTAAGAGTCAGGGGGAAGCAGGGGCAATGGCTAAGAGTCAGGGGGATGCAGGGGCAATGGCTGAAGTCAGGGGGTGCAGGGGCAATGGCTAAGAGTCAGGGGCAGTTGGCAGGGGTATGGCTAGAAGTCAGGGGGAGCAGGGGCAATGGCTAAGAGTCAGGGGGTGCAGGGGCAATGGCTAGAAGTCAGGGGGTGCATGGGCAATGGCTAAGAGTCAGGGGGAGCAGGGGCAATGGCTAAGAGTCAGGGGGATGCAGGGGCAATGGCTAGAAGTCAGGGGGTGCAGGCAGGGCAATGGCTAGAAGTCAGGGGGTGCAGGGGCAATGGCTAAGAGTCGGGGGTGCAGGGCAATGGCTAAGAGTCGGGGGAGTGCAGGGGCAATGGCTAGAAGTCAGGGGTGCAGGGGCAATGGCTAAAGTCAGGGGGTGCAGGGGCAATGGCTAAGATCGTCAGGAGGGGGTGCATGGGCAATGGCTAGAGTCAGGGAGCAGGGGCAATGGCTAAGAGTCAGGGACTGCAGGGGCAATGGCTAAGAGTCAGGGAGCAGGGCAATGGCTAAAAGTCGGGGGGAGCAGGGGCAATGGCTAAGAGTCAGGGATGCAGGGGCAAGGCTAAGAGTCAGGGTGCAGGGGCATGGCTAGAAGTCAGGGGGTGCAGGGGCAATGGCTAGAGTCAGTCAGGGGGCAGGGGCAAGGCTAGAAGTCAGGGGGTGCAGGGGCAATGGCTAGAAGTCAGGGGGTGCAGGGGCAATGGCTAGAAGTCAGGGGGAGCAGGGGCAATGGCTAGAAGTCAGGGGGAGCAGGGGCAATGGCTAGAAGTCAGGGGGTGCAGGGGCAATGGCTAGAAGTCAGGGGGAGCAGGGGCAATGGCTAGAAGTCAGGGGGAGCAGGGGCAATGGCTAGAAGTCAGGGGGTGCAGGGGCAATGGCTAGAAGTCAGGGGAGCAGGGCAATGGCTATAAGTCAGGGGGTGGGGTGCAGGGGCAATGGCTAAGAGTCAGGGGGTGTAGGGGCAATGGCTAGAAGTCAGGGGGAGCAGGGCAATGGCTAGAAGTCAGGGGGTGCAGGGGCAATGGCTAAGAGTCAGGGGGTGCAGGGGCAATGGCTAGAAGTCAGGGGGAGCAGGGGTAATGGCTAAGAGTCTGGGGGTGCAGGGGCAATGGCTAAGTGTCAGGGAGTGCAGGGGCAATGGCTAGAGTCGGGGGGTGCAGGGGCAATGGCTAAGAGTCAGGGGAGCAGGGGCAATGGCTAAGAGTCAGGGGATGCAGGGGCAATGGCTAAAAGTCAGGGAGTGCAGGGGCAATGGCTAAGAGTCGGGGGGTGCAGGGGCAATGGCTAAGAGTCGGGGGAGCAGGGGCAATGGCTAAGAGTCAGGGGATGCAGGGGCAATGGCTAAAAGTCAGGGAGTGCAGGGGCAATGGCTAAGAGTCAGGGGGTGGGGCAATGGCAAAGAATCAGGGGATGCAGGGGCAATGGTTAAAAGTCGGGGATGCAGGGACAATGGTTAAAAGTCAGGGGATGTAGGGACAATGGCTAAAAGTCAGGGAGTGCAGGGGCAATGGCTAAGAGTCAGGGAGTGCAGGGGCAATGGCTAAGAGTCGGAGGGGGGGGGGGGAGCAGGGGCAATGGCTAAAAGTCAGGGGGTGCAGGGACAATGGCTAAGAGTCAGGGGGTACAGGGACAATGGCTAAAAGTCAGGGGATGCAGGGACAATGGCTAAAAGTCAGGGGATGCAAGGACAATGGCTAAGAGTCAGGGGGTGCAAGGGCAATGGCTAAGAGTCGGGGGGGGGGGGGGGGGGGAGCAGGGGCAATGGCTAAAAAGTCAGGGGGAGCAGGGGCAATGGCTAAGAGTCGGGGGGAGCAGGGGCAATGGCTAAGAGTCGGGGGGAGCAGGGGCAATGGCTAAGAGTCGGGGGGAGCAGGGGCAATGGCTAAGAGTCAGGGAGTGCAGGGGCAATGGCTAGAAGTCAGGGAGTGCAGGGGCAATGGCTAAGAGTCGGGGAGTGCAGGGGCAATGGCTAAGAGTCGGGGGGTGCAGGCGCAATGGCTAAAAGTCAGGGGGAGCAGGGGCAATGGCTAAAAGTCAGGGGGAGCAGGGGCAAGGCTCATGAAGTGCAGGGGCAACAGTTCAGGGTCAGGGTGTGTGTGCGCAGGGGCACTGGCTCAGAGTTGGGGAGTGCAGGCGAAACTGCTTAGAGAAAGGGGGTGCAAGTACAACAGCTCAGGAAGTCCGAGGAGGGAAGTTCAGGGACAACGGCTCACAGCATGGGGAAGGGGGAGGGGGCAAAAGGTCGTGGAGTTTGGTAGAAGGAGAGGGGGGAATGCAAGGGCAAAGGCTCAGGGTGGGATTGGGGGGGGGGGGGGGGGGGGGAGGTTAGGGAAAAAGGCTCAGGGAGTCTGGGTTGGGGATTAGAGGGAGGAAGGGTGGCAGGTGAGATGCAGAGGAAAGGACTTGGGGAGTGTGGGGAAAGAAAGGTGCAGGAGCAATATCTCGGTCTGGAGAGGGTGGAGAGGAAGGGCACAGGGGCAGAGGCTTGGGGAAGGGGGGGAGGGGGTGCCCGAAAAACAGGTCAGGGGTCAGGAAGGGTGAGGGGAGGATGGGTGGGGTGGGGTGGGGCGGCCTGAACTGAAGAAAAACAACAGGTGTGAAGTGCCTTGGTGGCATGCCACCAATGTGTTTCAAACACGCTCTCCTGTAATGCACAAGGCCTTGGCCTTGAAAGCTGTTTTCCTTCATTAATATGTTAATATTCTGGCATATTACTGTAACAGCCCTTGCATCAAATGACAGCACCAAAATCATCAATATTTACTTCACGTTTCTTTTCTGTAATATCCAATGCCAAGATGTCACACACACACACACACACACACACACACACACACACACACACACACAAACGCAGAAAAAAAAACAAAATCATAAAACCTACAAAACTACACATTAGTGTTCAGTATTTTCAGGACATTTTAAAAAATGTCCAGATGTTGTGTTTCCCAACTTTTTTTTTGTTTTTTTTGTGGCATTTTCTAAATGGCTGATCTCTAGCCCCAGGTGGAAAACGTTCACCCATGTGTTTAGTAAAAGTGTAACAATACCAATTACTTGAGCCAGTGCCTCACAGTTACGAATCTATCAATTTAAAACCACAATATTGTAACAGAATCTCTCTCTCTCTCTTTCTTTCTCTTTCATTCACACAAATGAATGATGAAGACCATCTAATACTCTCCTGCAGTCTCTTCTCAATAGCCATCAATTCTCTGTGGAGTCTTCCAAGCTTAATGAAATCAGAGCAGTGGAAAAAAAAAAACCACAACAAAAACATAGAAAAAAAAATTAACTACCTGCAGGAAACCCCTTTCAACTGACCCGTTCAACAACTGTTTTACCAGTAATCTCCCTTCTCTGTTGCCTTGCTCTGTCATGCAATGTGTAACTACCCAATGTGTTGGGGGTGAAAGAGCATGTGTGTACCAGACTATTGTCAGCTGTTGAATGAAAGTGTATAGCTGCCCACATCACCTGTATATGTGTTTGTCATATTACATTAGTTATATACGTTCATAGTTACTAATTTTCCTTTCTTTCTTTGTGATTGTAAGGTGCCATGAAAGTGCCAATGGGGGCCGGAATAGCTCAGTTGGTAGAGCACCGGACTCGTGATCCTGGGGTTGCGGGTTCGAATTTCGGTACAGGGGGGATTTTCCCCTTGGAGTTAACATTGGTTCTGACTCCACTCCCCATACAGTACTTCGAATGCGACTATAAACGAGGTTCCGTGCGTGAACGCACGCACAACATCTTGCACACACATAAAATCCCATCACCAACTTTCGGAAGAGAAGGCCAGTTTGGCCGTTGGTATGGATGACACGTTACACATAGCATGCACCTTCCCTGAAGATGGAGTATGGCTGCCTTAACGGAGGGATAAAAAATGGTCATACACACAAAACTCCACTGTCTGTCTATACAGGCAGTGTCCGCAGGAGTGTCAGCCTGCGTACGCAGAAAGAAAGAAAAAGAAAAAGAAAGTGCCAATAAATCTGCCCAATATGGAGTTTATCCATTATTAGTATCATAACTAATTATACATTTGTTTGTTTGTTTTTGTTGTTTTCCCAAGATAGAAGACCAAGAAACACATGCAGTTCTACGATGACAGAATCAAAACTTTTTCAACAACACTTTTAGTTCTTCAAAATATCATCATAACTGCATTTGGAGGAGAAAGGAGACAATAAAATAAAACTAGGTCAATTAATGCATCTTTCTTAAAATTCAGGAATACATACTGATGCCAATATGTGTGTGCATTAAGAGCATGTGTGCGAGTGTATATATATATATATATATAAGTGTACATGCATGTGTATGGGTACCATTGAAAATGTTCTGACAGCTTCAAAACATTTGTTGAAACTGCATATGACCACAATGACAATCATGCTGTATGATGTAATCAGTTTCATCTTTCTGTATTGGAAAATCTCAGGATGATACACTGTCATGTTTGCTGTTCTCAAATGATTCCATCGATTCCAAATACTCTCAATTATATCATGTTTTACCTCCATAGAATACATATTAAACACTTTTCACCTGAAAACATACACTAAGTAAAATGTAATCTCAGGTCTTCAGGATAATTATAAACATGAGAAACAGAGATAGAACCAAGCACTTTTGTACAGATATCTTACAGTCAAGAGCAGTATACGATGCTATTCCTGGTACTTTTTTTTCAGTGTACTTGCCATAAACTTAAAACTGAGTCAGGACTGCCCTGTGAAACTCGTATATGAATAAGCTGAAACATGGATGCTTTTGATGATGAACTCCTTTTCATTCTGAAATGCCTGAAATACCAAGTTAGAAAGACATTTTGATCCAAAAAAGATATGATCCAAAAAATTAAAACAGTGATGTCCCCTTCTTAATCCTTTTCCCCTCATCTTTTCAGGTGGACTTCATAGGGCCTAAATTTTCTAACTTAGAACAGGTCTCCCATCGTCATGTCATGATGTGGGTTAGAAACCTGTCTAAAAAGGCAATGCCTCGAGACACCCACTCATCCAGTAGTTGCTAGGATGAATTAAGGATAAAATATTATGGCATCAAAACAAGGCATCAAAGCCTTGGAGATTTTCCATAAAGCCTATCTTTTGAAGTCAGCTTTAACCTATGAATTTTCCACTTGGGGTACCCCAGCCTTTTTTCTTTTTCTTTTTTTAAGAATGTTTGCTAATTTCTTGACATAATGACAGAGAATGTATTACAAACGTGGATTTGACAGTTTGCTAGCGGTTGTATTTTTGTTTGAAATTTTGACTGATGGCAGCATTTTTGGTTCCTGATAGTTCTTAATTTGCGCAACCTGAGCACCAATGGATATATCAGTCAGCTGATATCCCCAAACCTTTCCTCCAGAAGTGCATGCTCTTCCCAAGTTATTTCTGGTTTTGAATTCTGTCGTTTTGGTGTTTTTCAAATTGATTTGGCAGCTCAAGAGATATCTCCAGTGTTGGGCTTGATCTTTTAAGTTTCTTACAAAAAGAATAGTTGTCAACCAAAATGAGTGGAAAATTGATTCAATTACATTACTTCTGGTCTTTTTCACTTTTAATCTACAGCTTTGCAGTTAATAGACATTACAGTAATTCACAGATAGGTGCTTTCATGCCCTCCCCCTCCCCTTCCTCTCAAACAGATCCCAAGCAGGGCTTCATTCTCTAGTTCTGTGTGATGTTAGATAAAATACCCTCACTGGGGTCAAAGGTTTAATCAATCTTTAGACTTGTGCATGCGGTGCTCTCAACTTGGCACATGGAATGACACAAGCGCAACAAGATCTTTGAGGGGTCAGAGCCACCCAGAAAGTAGTAAACCAAAGTACAGTATAGTATAGTATGGACAAATGTCCTGCCACTAATGACAACCACAACAACGCCACTGTCGTGTCTCTCTTTCAAGGGGACTTGGGCACAAACTTCACTGTGCAAGTGCATGAGGGCCTCTTCTCAGTGACGTCACATCCACATGTCAGAATGGCTTCAACTCACAGCCCATCTCCAGACCAACCATTCTGCAAAATATCACAGATCAATAACTAACAATGGAACAAGCGCCTGAAGGAGCAATGAGAAACAACTCTGGAAATGGTGCATGGACTAGAGACATGTGCAAACCAAAAATGCATGTCCTATTTCATAAAGTTTGTTTCTCTTGAAGATTTACACCATTACACCAGACTTTTAATCATTTTTTGTACATATGCATGCCATTTTACACTCAATAAACTATGTTTGAAAATCAAACCTTTTGCCACAATCATTTGATGAACTAGTAAAATGAAAATCAATGCAGAAGATGCTATCAGGGAATTCTGTCAACAGCAATGGGGGATCGCTTTTGAGAGAGAAATAATCTCCAACAGATGACTTAATGTCCAAGTTTTTATCAAATGATTTCATTCTCAGTGTCTGTCAAGTCAAGCTAGCATGCTTAAAATGAATTATCAATATCTTGGATGTCCACTGCTCCACACATTAACATAGTGATCCACTGTTTCTACTGCTCCATGTGTGGAAATACTGACCCACTGTTCTCACTGCCCCATGAGAGACTATACCACCTATTGCTCCGTGTATGCCTGTTACTTAACCACCATTCCCACTGCTTCATAAGTCACAACATGACCCACTATTCCCACTTCTCCATGTGTGGCCACATGACCCACTATTCCTATTTCTCCATGAGTGGCCACATGACCCACTATTCCCACTTCTCTATGAGTGGCCACATGACCCATTATTCCCACTTCTCTCTGAGTGGCCAAATGACCCACTATTCCCACTTCTCCATGTGTGGCCACATGACCCACTATTCCCACTTCTCTATGAGTGGCCACATGACCCATTATTCCCACTTCTCCATGTGTGGCCACATGACCCATTGTTCCCACTTCTCCATGTGTGGCCACATGACCCATTGTTCCCACTTCTCCATGTGTGGCCACTCACTATTCCCACTTCTCCATGTGTGGCCACATGACCCATTATTCCCATTTCTCTCTGAGTGACCACACGATCCACTATTCCCACTTCTCCATGTGTGGCCATATGACCCACTATTCCCACTTCTCAATGTGTGGCCATATGACCCACTATTCCCACTTCTCCATGTGTGGCCACATGACCCATTATTCCCACTTCTCCATGTGTGGCCACTCACTATTCCCACTTCTCCATGTGTGGCCACATGACCCATTATTCTCATTTCTGAGTGACCACATGATCCACTATTCCCACTTCTCAATGTGTGGCCATATGACCCACTATTCCCGCTTCTCTATGAGTGGCCACATGACCCACTATTCCCACTGCTCAAATTCTATGGCTGCACCGATTCACTATTCCCACTGCTCAATATCTTGCCATCCTGACCCACTATTCCCCACTGACTGTGTAGCCTGAAGCTTATCAAGGGGAAGTCTTCTTCTGGATGGGCTCAGAGTCAGCTTGTTCTCCTGATTTCCTCTTGCGTTGCTCCACCATCTTCTTGTGCCTGGCACCTGTTGCACCACAGAACACCCTAGGATTCAGAAAAAAGCCACTCCTTTGAAACTCGCAGTATATATAAATCATTAGAATTGGCGATATGCCTACGACTAGCATGTTCGATGGCTATTACAAGAACCAAGTCAAGTGTTCAAGTTCACTCTCAATTTCATCGGCGGATTACAAGTGAAAATAAAGTAGACCCCTGCTTGTGAAAACTCAATGTAAGAAAACTCGCCCATACAAAAGCAAAATTGTTTTTGCTCCCCTACCACAGTCCTTCATCTCACTAGAACTCCTCTGTTGTACAGAAATTCTCAATAAGAAAATCTCGCCTGTGAAGAACACAGTTTCTTTTCCAGGATGTGACTGACCTCAGCTGTTTAAAAAAAAACAAAAAAAAAACAACCTCAGTTGTATGAAAGTTTTCTGTTAATGGCTGGTCCCCCCCCCCCCCCCTCCCCACCAGGACCATGGTAGTAAGAAACAATATTTGTGTCACTTTGGTATAGGACAGTGACGAAGATACAGAAATTGAGACAGCAAAATCAAAAAACAACAACGCTGCATCTCCTACAAAACTCTGTCAACATTTTCATACACTGCAGCCCTGCTGAGGTGCTCTGGTGGCGTTCTGTACAGCCTGTCCTGAAACCAACACATGCAAGACACCACCAACTGAACCTCCTACTGACTGCTCTGTCCTGGGGCTGGTGTGGCTGACAGTCTCCCTTTGCAGGGCACCACCCTGACCGTCCACCACCAACGACAGTGAACCTGCCGATACTGACCACTCTCACCCACAAGCGTGGAGATGGACAGCACACCGAAACAGCTCACTACAACAAGGCCACAGAGCCTGACTTTGTCATTCAAATCATGTTCCATGAGGATCAGGATGAGGATGACTATGGGAGTTCTATTCTGATCTCAGACAGCATAAATGGACTGTATTCTACACTTGGTTTCAAAATAAATCCCAGCACCAAACAGGCATGCAAGACACAGACATCTGCAGTGCTGGTCAGGAAACAGGAGCAATGCTCTCAAAGATGCATCCCTGAAGTGGACGCACCTTGACTGTGTGATTCTAGTCTTCCCTTTCCAGCCCACAAGTCAGTCCACTCCGGGTGAGATCTAGCTGGGACTGAAAAATTCCTCAGTAAATATTTTGCATTAGATTACTGGGCAATTATATGTTATCACCAAAGGTCAGCCCACTGCACAGGGCCTTATCAGGGGATGTCACCACTGAAACAAAGAAGCCAGGGTCCTATCGTGAAAAGAAAAAAACATATCTGTAAACAGATTCATTACATTGTTGCTTTACCATTGATATCCTTGATACAGCTGCAGTTCTTTCTATTGAATTTAAATCACCGTTGATCAACAGCTTTATGTACAAAATTACAACATCTGAAAAATTAATAGGCAACATAATCATCGCTTCAGTGCGTACATTCCTTTCTGACGCTACCTTGGATTTTGGTCAAATTGTGGCAGCCTTCGTCTCTGCAGAAGGTGTGATGTAATGTGAAGTGAAAAAGCCTCCTTTTCCCGCTAAGGGCACAGTATACACATCCTCATAAACAAACAGTTAACCTTCACGACCCTAACCAACATGGCCTAGTTTGAACACACATAGTACCCATCATACATGCATGGGAGATTTAAAGAATGTATTCTTTAGTTCTATTGCACTACCCCAACCAAAAAGTCCATGTCTGAAGGCTGAACACACTTATTACCTATCACAAAAACATGTAAGGGTTAAAGAATGTATTCTTTATTTCTACTGATCATTACATTGAAACACAAATCAGCAATTTTACATCTATTCTGATATATTTTTCTACCTTGCATTAAAACTATTTCACAAAGCCAGACTTCTGTTGTCAATTCATGTTCCTGAAAATCCTGAAACACATTTTGCGAAGGTCTTACCTGCACGATGCACCTGGAGCTGGTCAGCTGAGTTCACTGTTATGTTGCAGGAGCTGCAGTAAAAATCACCCGCTGCAGGGCTGTGAAAGTTCTCCACCAGGGCTCCCACTGACCCCCGGCAAACAAATCGTCATGTTAGTTCATCGGCACACAAACTGAGGGACACCAGCCATCAACGTTCCATGTACAACAGTAAAGAAAGAAAGGATCTCTTTACAGCTGGTTTCCTTGACTTCTAAACATAGCACTGAGGAAGCATCTAAGCATGTCCAACCACCACTTAAAATATTTGTGTGTGTGTGTGTGTGTGTGTGTGTGTGTGCGTGTGTGTGAGTTTGCACGCGCACATGTGTGTGTGAGTTCACTGTAAATTTCAATTCATTAAAAAAAATACAAAAGTCAAACATACCGACTCCAACTGAAAACTTTTTTTTTTTTTTAACAAAGTTGAATATACAAAAATGACATAACACTGATAATCAATGATTAGGGGGCAAAAAACCCCAAAAAAACCCAAAACCAGCAATCATGAGGAACAGGAACTGATACCCATTACACAAGGTATGGGTGATGCCCCTTTCGCTGAACATGATAAATGACAATAAAGAGAACAGGCACAGCAGCAGAAGTGGTGGTGGCGCTTGCTGCACGATTTCTTGCCACAACGCCTGCTACAAATATGAATGCATGGAACTTTCAGTCTTCCATTGCCCTGCAGATGAAGACAGGTAAGATCGGAAGTCAACTGACGTGAATATTTTGAGTCACTGAAAATACAAAATCAGACCAGTAAATCTACAAGGGTTGACAGAGTCAAGCGGAGGGTTGAGAAAAAAAAAGAAAAGAAAACAAGGAACGGGGCCATCATCTTGAAACAAGTAAACTGGGGATGTAAACATACATACCAAAAAAATCAACTTGAAAAGCAAGGTAACTACACATAGTGCTGCATTACTGCACATCTTTACCAATTACTGATCTATTGGTAAGCAACTAATTCACCCGATCAACACTTTACTAAATGGACTGTCTCCCACTGCTCTAGGTGTCTTTTAGGCTCTGCAGCCAGCCACATAAACAAATACATGCATTTGAACAATTGTCTCTCATATATATAGACAGACAGACAGATATACTCGCCCCTACCCCCACCCTCTTTCTCCCATCCCAGTTCCATTTCCACCCCCTTCCCCCTTCGCCCAAACATATGGTCACACTGAATTGTGAGTTAAGCGATAATCAAGCAAAAGAGTGATTCTTAATCTGCCCAGTATGCTAATGAATCACCACGCCAAAGTTGGTAAATATCTGAAGAAAATGACAGTCTTATAAAACACAGAGACAGACAGAATGCACTCTTACAAATATACATATTTTATATAATCAAATATATATATGTATGTATGTACATATATATATATATATATATATATATATATATAAATAAAAGATGCTGACAAACACATAACCACGAGAGATGCATGTCTGTGGATATATATGAATATATAATACAGACATGGTTACTCTTTCCACAAAGGGTAACTACCAACAGGCATCCAAGCTGATATATCTATCAATGTATATATCTTTCTGTGATCAGCAGACGCATAGATAGATTGATAGATAAACAGAACTCTGGATCAAGGGATGAGCATTATCAGCAATTCTTTTCTTCTTGTTCAATCTGAATCATCATTTTAACATCAACATCATCTAACAGAAAGCTGAGTTCCTCACTGGAGCGACATTTAATACTGTAACTTAAGGACCATCCACTCATAACAGTTCAAATTTCAATGCCAATACCATGTGCTATGAATTCTGTACTCATAGCAGTTCAACGACTCCTCAAAAAAAAAAAATTCATAGGGAGGGGCAGGGCAGAACAATTTACCGACACATACTAGCAGTTTGCATTATTTGACTTACAGATAAATGAGCACATGCAAACACCACACAAATAACTGAAAGGAAAAGGGTGGGCCGAGGTTCACTTCGCCTTGTAAAACTGCCAGTATATGATTCCTGCGATAAAAAAAAAAAAAATTTCTGGTACCAACTGCCTGGCAGCTAGTACGCTAGTAGAAGAACCATCTAAGTGTGTTATTCATACATTTCCTTCTCCAGCGAAGGACAGATGAGTGACCAGAGGAAAAAAAAAAGACTGGATGCTTCGCTGCACTCTGAAAGAAACGAACAGCCAGCTGGTATAGAAGAGCTTCTGATCAAAAGCATGTGTGCCGTCAAGTCTAGCCACCCACTATGTACTGGTGAGGAAGTGGAAGAGAGGGTTGAGGGGCAAACAGTGTAGCGGCATTTCATATCCACCTACTTGTCAATACGCAGCTAACGAGAGCATCGCAGCACTCATGAGAATTCAAGAGGATTTGTTGGGCTGCCATTGTGAGTAGGTCGTCTTCTATGCGAGGCATGGACTGTGTTTATTCACATGACATGTGGGTTCCTTTTCTTTTTTTTTTTAATCATTGAAAGGAATCTCGGTATGACTGCAAACTTTTCATAACAACCTCAATGAAAAACCATACCCCCCCAAAAAAAAAATCTAGTTTGTAACCTAACTGTTATCTGATTGTTACACAGCTTGGTTCATCTGAACTGGGTTGAGGGAGAAGGAAATCAGGAAAACCTGTTTCAGAGACCCCCCCCCCCCCCCCCCCCCCCCAATACACACACACACACACTTCCAGTCCTTTTCACAGCGAAGAGTCTCCACTGAGTTCCTTTTTGTAAGGAAAGAAGGAAAGGGAAATAAAGTGGGGTTGGTCTAGAAGAGCATTTCGCCAGAATTCGAGGACAGATGAATAAATGTGTGTGTGTGTGTGTGTGTGTGTGTGTGTGTGTGTGTGTGTGTGTGTGTGTGTGTGTGTATGTGTGTGTGAATAGAACAGAATATAAAATAGAACTGAACAAATTTTATTGCCATGAAACCTTGGGGAATGCCAGTATCAGCTAGTTCATGGGGATTGCCAGTATCAGCTAGTTCATGGGTATTGCCAGTATCAGCTAGTTTCCATGGGAATTGCCAGTATTGCTAGTTCATGGGATTGCCAGTATCGGCTAGTTCATAGGGACTGCCAGTATTGGCTAGTTGATAGGGATTGTCAGTATCAGCTAGTTCATGGGGATTGCCAGTATCAGCTAGTTCATGGGGATTGCAAGTATTGGCTAGTTCATGGGGATTGCCAGTATTGGCTAGTTAATGGGGATTGCCAGTATCAGCTAGTTCATGGGAATTGCCAGTATTGGCTAGTTCATGGGGATTGCCAGTATCAGCTAGTTCATGGGGACTGCCAGTATTGGCTAGTTGATAGGGATTGCCAGTTTCAGCTAGTTCATGGGGATTGCCAGTACTGGCTAGTTCATAGGGATTGCCAGTATCAGCTAGTTCATGGCGACTGCCAGTATTGGCTAGTTGATAGGGATTGCCAGTATCAGCTAGTTCATGGGGATTGCCAGTATAGTTTATGGGGATTGCCAGTATTGGCTAGTTCATAGGGATTGCCAGTATCAGCTAGTTCATGGGGATTGCAGTATGGCTAGTTCAGGGATTGCCAGTATTGGCTAGTTCATGGGATTGCCAGTATCAGCTAGTTCATGGGGATTGCCAGTATCGGCTAGTTCATGGGGATTGCCAGTATCGGCTAGTTCATGGGATTGCCAGTATCAGCTAGTTCATGGGGATTGCCAGTATCGGCTAGTTCATGGGGATTGCCAGTATTGGCTAGTTGAAGGGATTGCCAGTATTCAGCTAGTTCATGGGGATTGCCAGTATCGGCTAGTTCATGGGGATTGCCAGTATTGGCCAGTTGATAGGGATTGCCAGTATTGGCTAGTTCATGGGATTGCCAGTATCAGCTAGTTCATGGGGATTGCCAGTATCGCTAGTTCATGGGGATTGCCAGTATCAGCTAGTTAATGGGGATTGCCAGTATCAGCTAGTTCATGGGGATTGCCAGTATCGGCTAGTTCATGGGGATTGCCAGTATCGGCTAGTTCATGGGGATTGCCAGTATTGGCTAGTTCATGGGGATTGCCAGTATAGCTAGTTCATGGGGATTGCCAGTTATCAGCTAGTTCATGGGGATTGCCAGTATTGCTAGTTGATATGGATTGCCAGTATTGGCTAGTTGATGGGGATTGCCAGTATTGGCTAGTTGATGGGGATTGCCAGTATGGCTAGTTGATGGGGATTGCCAGTATGGCTAGTTCATTGGGACTGCAAGTTTTGGCTAGTTGATGGGGACTGCCAGTATTAGCTATTAATGGGGACTGTCGTTGGATGGATGTGTTCAATGCCTTCCATAGGGGAATGTTCATTCAAGCTGGCTCCGCAACAAAGAAATTATTGCTTTCAGTATGGGGCTTACTGGGTGGTGTCTTGTGTATGTTGAATCTCTACAGGCACCACTGCCCTTCAAAAAATTGACTCTGTAGAACTATCGTGTCTCCTCTGGTTGCTTACTTCCTGATGACTTGACACTGATAGCTCTCTGAAGACACACAGTGCCAGAGGTGCAACAGGTAAAGCCAGGGTGTGGCTGTGGCCCTAGAGTGAGAGGCCAGAATGAGCTGCATGAAGGTACTGCCACTGAAGTGGCACACAGCACGGGAGAAAAACAAAAAATTGGTCCAACCAAATCCAAATCTGCTGGGCCTTAACAGTTTTTAATGAAATATGCATGCATATAGCCCCACACAAAATCGCTATCCCCTGGGACAGTCAAAGTTCTTCCATCAAGATACCAGCCTCCTTGGTGAAGTGGTTAGCGTCATGGACTCCTGGCCGGGAGGTTGTGGGTTCGATTCCCATCAGAGTCACGTGGGATTTCTCTACCCAGACCAACTCTTACCAAGAGTTGAGTTTGCGACTGGCTCAGTTGGGAAGACTGGGACCACACAGTCGAGATTCATCCACTTAATGGATGCGTCTCTGAGAGTGTTGCTCAAATTTCCTGACCAACACTGCATGCGTCTGTATCTCACGGGCCTGGTTGACACCAGGATACATTATGAAAGTAAGCGTACAGTACAGCCCTGTCATGCAGTCTCAGACTGGAATGGAAATCTGTTGCATCATCTTCATCATCCTCATTCTCATTGATCAGCATAAAAAAGAAGAAGTCTCAAATTCTGTGGCCCTTTATGCCCTGCTCTCACGGTGACCTGCTATTCCACATCTGTGGCCTTGGTTTGATTCCGTCAGGGTCACCAGTGTCGGCAAGTCCATTGGGGCTGTTGTAGGATGGACGCTGTGGCACCCTCGGTAGGGAAAGCTCACTCATGCCAGCTCCGCGACTAAACAAATATTGTCGTCAGTAGGTGGCTTAGTAGGTGGTATCCTGCATATGTTGGATCAGAACAGGCGCTACTGAACACAACTGAAGTGACTCGGTAGCTGTGCAGTGTCTCCTCCGGTGGACTGCCTCTTGACACCTTGAAACTGACTGCTCCCTGTGGATTGCCGGTGTTGGGGTTGTGGCGGCCAGGCTGTGGCTGCGGACAAGAGGAGCTGGAATGAGCGGCGTGGGTGCAGTGCCACTGATAGTGAGAAGGCATAAAAGATGGGACAGCAATAAAAAAAAGTTCTTCCATCAAGATATTATCCATGTGAAACATTCAGCATTTTGTCATATTTCTATCTTTGATCAGTTATGAAATTAAGTTACAGTGCTGTCTTCCTTATCCCAATGTCACTGAGCTTCACATATTTGGACATCATATGGTATCCGTCCAATCAAAGGGTATCAAAGCTATGCTCCATTCTAAGTTTGAGAGGAAGCTTGTCAAATGTCATAAAAGTTGTGTCTTGTATACATACAAAATATTTGCTCACCCTCTTGCTTTGTGAATGTACTATTTCTATTCATGTTTCTAAAGAAAGATAGTAGAAAGAAACAAAGTGAGACAAGCTAAAACATCACATACACACACTCTTACAATCTCCTCCACACACACCCACACACACACACATGCACACACACACACAAACACCTGCAATTCTCCCTGCCCATCCCCAAGCACACACAAGCACGCACGCACAGACACACACACAAACACCCTAGACATCAAAGAAGGGGCAGTAAACAGGATGAACCACAAAAAAAAAGAGCAGTAGCAGCAGCACACAGCTCACATACCTTCATGCAAGCGAGCCACCCTAGCCTTTTTAATGTGCTTGGCCCCACGGTAGTGATAGTAGGCCTGGTCAGGTGAGGTCATTTGGACACAGCAGACATCACAGAACAGCTGGTTCTCCCCCTCCATGGAAACCGACACCACACCCATGTTGTCCCCAAACACCATGGGTTCCCTCAGGTCTGGGGGCTGAGGTTTGGGTTTGGGCAAGGGCGGGGGCTGTTTGGGGCGCTGCGCTTTCTGCGCTTTGAGAGCTCGCCAGTCAGGCCTGCTGTCGCCCGGGAACATTCGGTTGCCAAAGTCTTGTATGTTGTCGAATGTTGGGTTGTTTCTGAAGGCCTGGTTGCCGTCAAACATAGGGTTTCCAAACGGATGGTCGTTGCAGCCCAGAGACTGGTCATTCCCAAAGGTGTGGCCACCACCAAGGAAAGGCCCCCTTCCATAAGGCTGGCCACCTCCAAAACCCTGTCCAATACCAAAAGACTGGCTTCTGGAGACCAGCGGCTCACCGCTGTTACCAGGGGTCAGACTGTTGCCTATACAAACACCTGACAGTTCCCAAGCTTAATGCCAATATCAAAGCCTTAGAGTGTTAAAAGATGTGTTGGGAAAGCCGCACCAGACATGAACACAAACAAAAACAACTTTGGAATCAACAGATCATTACAGTGACCGACAAAGATCTTAAAGACAAAATCCACAATCACAAATAAAAGCTGAACAAGAGCAGTCGGAGTGTAGGATTGGCAAACAGAAGGTCACCACTTTGCACTCAACAATTCACATGACTGTCAGAGCTTTTGACTTCATTTGACACTCAGTATGGTATGGGCTCAAGTTGAAATACTGCAACAAATAAGCTGAGCCTAATCCCTCTCAATAATGCAACATTAACAGTGTTGTTCATATTTCCTAGACAACACAGAGGACGTCTGTATCTCTGGAGCAATATTAATGCTTGGATACATCATGAGAGGAGGCAGAGCTTCCAGCTTCCAGCTATCGATGTACACTCAAAGTCAAACTAAAATGGAATTGTCATTATCCTTTTCAATCATGATGTAGTATGAAGAAACTCTAGGGACAGCTGGACAGCAGGTCCTCAGAGAACCCCTCAGACAAGTGTTTCGGCCCTGAACTCCTTACACTCTAGGGGAGCTGGGCTGCATCCAGATCATAACTCCCAGATGCCCTTCTACTGCTAACTTTTTTCTTTTTAACAAAATATCATATCTCAACCACCATGATTCATAAACACTGCCCTCAGAACAAATAAATGCACAAAAGGCCCAGACTATGAAGCAAAGTTGACATTCTCTCTAGAAATGAGCCCTTGACATAAACCAGCACGTCATTAAAGAACAAGTGTTGTCAAGCCATACGAACATGCTCAAATAATAACAGAACTGCCAAGCCATATTAATACCTCCTTCTTGAAAACCAGGGTAAGATACAATCTCCTTCTTGAAAACCAGGTAAATCCAGGCTTACCAACAACATTTTGTAATAAAGGCTTTGTGAATGCTGTTAAAGAATAAAGCTGTCCAACCTCATTCGCATTTTCTCCAAACATAATAACTAGCTATAATAACTCTGTTGGCTGCTTGCAAGAGAACATAACTGGTCACACCTTGTAAACATTTTCTTCAAAAAGAACAGAATCGTGAAACTATACTAAGAATCCCCTTCAAATGAAAATAATGTCCAGTCTGATGAACTCCTCTTCTTTTCTCTTCATCAACAAATAACTGCACGAAGATCACCATAATCCCATATCTTTTATTGTAGGTTTATAATTACCATGAATCAGAGAATTTATCACAGATAACTGTTTACAAAAACTGTAAGCGAGGATAAACTAATACACGACTAACTTATTGTCATATATTACAAAAGAAAATTTGTACTTAAATTTTCATTTCACACACACGGTTCCTGAGCAGAAGCAGACGCAGCAACAGTCAGATGTACTTGATAGTAACGCAAACAAGCCATCTTGACATTTAGGCCACATTAAATATCATAATACCCAGCCTGACTCAAAGTTTGATCTATTTCACAGACCAGTAAACAGAGGAGCAATAGTCAATAAACTGAGAGCAATGACCATACCAAATTTGTCGCCTGCAGAGCGGCGGCTGTCACACTGAGAGCATTCCTCAGCACAGGTTCAAGACCAGGTCCTGCCAGGGGAAAGGGCCAGGCAGAGTTCATGCCTCCAAGCCCCCAGCCTCTTCCTCGTCCCCCGCCCAGGTCAAAGGGCGATCCCCTTCCTCGTCCACTGGCGCCCCTGATGGCTCGACCTGTAGCAAATGACAGACCTCTGAAAGTAACTGATTCTCTGAACTGCCGTGACCAGTCCATGATTTCTGAGACCTACACAGAGGTTCACAGCAAACACAACTTGCACCACCTTGAGGAGACTTAGTGCAAACATGCCTCTTAAACTGGAACTCAATTTCCAAGGAGGCAACAAATAACAATCCCCTTCCCCTTACCCCCCCCCCACCCCCCACCCAAAGTCATTTGTTTTGTTGAATTCAAGCTGCAGTAAACTTGATGTTAAATATCTTTCTCATTACCATGTTATTTTTTTAACTTCTGTAAAGGTGTACACTGTCCATTCAATGTGTGGACCACAGAATAAGAAAACTTCAAAATTGCTTCATAATCTTGTGTAGTTATGAACAAAGTCACTCACTTTGTTGTCTTCAATCCTTTCGCTGCCTCATCATGAAGGGCTGTGACTTCACCATCACATTTTTAATCTCAAAACAGAATGATAGAAATTCTTATATATTATATAGTAAAGCTGGCAACTCCTTAATCGACTAGCTTTGGTACTGATAAGCAGCATTTCATTCCCTTGTTGACCTTTGTTGCCACTGGAAACAGGGCTGGACACAACCATAGTTTTGTCTGGCAGTGAAAGGGTTGTCTAATAATGAAAGGTTTAAGCCAAGGGAGGGATGTTTTCGAACATGTTGCTCTTAAACCTTGGTAAAGTTCATTATTCTCTGTGGATTTCATATGTGCACTTTACTAAAATATCTCCCAAATATTCAAAATGACTCAGTCAGTGTTCATGTGAAGTTATCCTTGCACAAACAATAAAGAAACAGTTCACTTTAACATCCTAGCAATAATACATCCACACTTTCACTAACCTCTTCCTTGACCATGTTTGGAAAATTGACTGCGACCTTGATTCTCACTTTGTCCATGACCTCGATTCTGGGCCTGAGCCTGATTTCCCTGTCGCTGCTGTTTGAGCTTCTTGGCATGGCCCTGGCCAGAAAGATGCTGCTGGAACTGTACTGAGGAGTTCAGAGTCACTTGACACACGTCACACACCATGGACATGACGATAGCCTTCACTGGTCAGCTACATCCAGCTTGTCAATGAACATCTGTGTACAGCAAACAGCCCTGCTGTAATAACCACTAAATCAATGCAACAACAAAAGACAAACAACAATAATGGTGTCAACAAGTTGAGCAAGGCAGCAAGGACACAGGCATATTACCCCTGCTTTAACCACAAATGGCTTATCACCGACCCATCCCCCTCCTTCCCCCCCAAGAAAACAATAAACCAAAAAAGCATCACTGCATCACTGGTTATATAAAGTGCAGGAAGTTTCAGACAGTGTTAGTTGCTACTCACATCCTTAGGATGACTACCATGTGTGTACACGTGTGTGTGTGTGTGTGTGTGTGTGTGTGTGTGTGTGTGTGTGTGTGTGTGTGTGTGTGTGTGTGACTGTATGTACAAAAATCTTTCAGATCGACAGACGATAACAACATGCTGTCAGGTCATCATTACTGTAGTGTGGTGGACAGTGTCACAACTGGCGTGTTGACCAGGTTCGAGTCCCATCAGAGGCAATGACTTGTGGGATGTTTTGGCCTCCACTGACTTCTGCTCCAAGCTCAGCATGCTGTGGACTCTGATAGGACTGGTATAACATGACCCAGTTTTATCCATAGTTATTTGTAAAGGATGTCTCTGATCATATCGTTCACATTTCCTGACCAACACTGCCGCTGTCTGTACCTCCCTGACCTCATTGGAACTGGGATGTAGAGTACAAACTGTTCCAAGCAGTCTCTAAACCAAATGGAACTCTATAGAATCATCTTCCAGTACAAACTGTTTCATGTAGTCTCTAACCCAAATGGAACTCCATAACATCATCTTTCATAGACTATCAAGTATCAGCCTCACTCAGTCACTGATCAACAGGAACCCTCTTACTTTCATGACTGGCAGAGCCAGGAACTGTTTTGGACTGCTGCTAAATGTCATATGGCGAGTATCTGTGAACATGACTGGAGGAGGGGTGTGGGCATGCAAACAGAAACTGAAGGAGAACAAGTTTATTTTCTCATCTTTTGTCTCCAGTATTTCAGAATTTCTAGGCCTGTCAACACCATTTGAGACTGTGATTATCTGTTTTCTGCGTTCCATGTTCAGTTTCTTTTTCAAGACAACGAGGAGCTCATAATCTTCGACACTGCCGTCTACATTCTACATCTACATTCTGTGATACGAATGAGAATAACTTTCGACTTAGCCTATCACGACATTAGCTAACTAGAGTCCCTTTACAGTGTTAAGACTACCACTCACGACTGCACCACGGCACCGGGAATCTCATAAACCTGAATCTCACTCACTTACATCTGAACATCAGCAACGTTTGCCAGCTTATAAAGTGCATTGCTTGGGTATTTTCTAACTTTTCTTTATTCCGTTTACCTGAATAATTTGTCTTGTAATCCAGGGGTTTTCTTCGTTCAGATTTTTTTTCCCTATGGTCCCAGGGGTAGCTCACTCGGTTCTTTTCGTCTTAAAACCGAACATAAACCAAACAGGAAATCATGACACAATTCTTTATTTACAAGAACTAGAGATAAGCACTCATTTTGAGCTGGATAGGGTCCGCATTACATTAAACTGGAGTAGCATTAGAAAATATATCCATTGATCATGTAAGGACATTCAATCAGAGTATTACCGATACCAGGGGACAGAAAGAATCTACTTGAATAACGATCTGACCCCTCCCCTCCACCCACTCCCCCCACCCCCACCCCCTCCGAAAAGAAAAAGGCTACAGGACCTACTTGCTGAAAAAAAAAAAAGAAAATAGATGACTATAAGTGATAAGAATCTGGTGATAAGAACTCAGAAGGTTGTGTCTGACCAAAAAGTACTGATGATAAAATTCATCCTTCAAAAAGTTATACAATTTTGTACAGAAATGTACATACTTGATGCAACAAAACTCGTGAATGATTTGTCTCTAGCTTTGTCGACCACCTTCTTCATTTCCGCCAACGTTGGAGGCTTGTCATTGAACTGTTCCTCGGGGTTGGTTGGCCACACCAGACCTTGAATGTCGAGTGGTGCTTTGCTCTGTGAGTCAGAGTATGTTTTCCTCAGATGCTGCTCAAGAACTCCTTTGTCCACACTTAGAGTCCCAGATTTTGGCTGCTCAAACAGTGTTCTGGCAAACTGGAAGGGGTCTCTGAAGAAGCGTTCTTGTGTCTTCTTCTTTTTGCTCTTCCTCTTCCTCGCAGATTCCGCTTTGCTGAGGGCGCTGTCTTTTGCTTTCAGGTCTTTCCACAGTTTTTCCAAGCCTTGTTTTTCAGCTGGCAGTGCGGTCTTCATTTGCTTCTTGAGGTTTTTTCTTTTGGACCCTGATCTTGTCCATCTCTTCTTGGCGTCTGGATTTCTTTGGAGGTGTTTTCTCTTTGGGTAGTTTTGCTCCATAGGCGTCTGTACATGTGGCATACACAATGTCCCCATATGTGGCTAGTTTGTGTTCCAGGGTGCTTTTCCCTATCAGTGCATCGAGTCTTTGGACGATTTTTGCATCCAGTTTCTCCCAATCTTCAGTTTCGTTAGCTCGTGGCAGGTTGAGTTTCAGGCGCCTGGCATCGAGGGCCTGTGCAAATTCCTCATCCGAACCAACAGCGTGGATGTCCTTGGCACTGTGGTTTAAATCCTGGCCTTGGTCTTCCGACGTCTTATCTGCTGATGCAGTGCGCTGCTGCTCATTCAGATGAGTCTTCACACATCCCATCTTCGTTCTGTGGATCGTCATGCCAGGGTGGTAGCGAAACGCTTTCCACAGACACATGGATATTCCATTAAAAAAAAATGTGTGTGTGTGTGTGTGTGTGTGTGTGTGTGTGTGTGTGTGTGTGTGTGTGGTGTGTGTGTGTATCTGTTAAAAAATATTTTTAAAAATGAAGTGTTAAAAATATTTTTTAACAGATGTTGCTCCCCAAGGGGTTGAGCACCTTCAGATTTTTATAAGGACTTATAATATATATATATATATATATATATATATATATATAATATTAAGTTCACATACCAGATCATGATTTGTTTGTTAACCTTAACAAGAAATAGAGGGGGGAGGGGAGGGGGATTATATCTACATAATTCACTGAGGCATAGAGATTTGAATGAACTGCCTTTAAGGGAGCGTTTGTCTGAATATAAGAGTGAAAATGATGAGAAAGTGTTGACTGGGTGCATTTATGAAAGCTCTAATTCAACTTTTACTGACCAAAATAGATTGTGTGATCAAATCGAAAAAAGTATTGAAATAATGATCATCTACATAGCTGGTGATTTTATTTTTTTTCACCCATAAAGTGGTATGGTTCAGGGACTCGACCAAATGACAGTGAGTTCAATGAATTTTTGAGAGACATTTTTTCATACAAAAAAAGTTAAAAACCAAACGCGAAACATATTAAGCCAAAACTTTGTTTGATTGACTTAGTTCTAGTGAATGAGAATGACCTTGTATTAAATGCCCATTCGTTTAGATCCTTTAGGAAAAGTGACTATAACGCATTGTCTTTCAGCTTCACATAACCTGGGTCAAAGTGATTTATTTGTGAACAATTTTCAAGGATGTTGACTGGCCAGACATGAATATTCAAGACATAAATCAGGGCTGGACAACCTTGAAGATGACGGACATGTGTGTTCCTGAGATGCTGACAAAAAGTGACAAAAGAATGAAACAATCGTCGATGAACAAAAGAAGCCATAAAGAAGATCAAGAAAAAGTGTAAACTGTACAAACGGTTCCTTAAAACTAAAATAAGGCTACGTTTATTTGATGTGTATAATAGTATGTTAACATCCTGAAAGAAATCATGAAAAAAAAAAACAACTAATAATAATGGTAGAAAAAAAAATGTCAAAGGTCTTTTGGAAATATGTACAAGAACAAAAGAAAATCAATATACGAATTGGTGTCCGTAAAAGATAGACGATGTAAATAAAGCAGAAGCTGTGTTTTTTGTGCCAGTGTGTCTTAAAAAAGAAAAAAAAGAAAAAAAAAAGACGTAAGTGATGTAGCAGATCTTGATAAATATTCTGAAAATTGATAACACATCAAAATGTGATATGCAGCCCTGAAAAAGGTGCAGTCATTTAGATTCTCACAAAGCTTATGGATATGATCAAATTCCTCCAAGGGTACTAAAGCAGTTGAACACAAACTGGATCTTTGAGTATTTCAGATAATTTCAACAAGCTGAGGTGACTGTGTTTTTCTATTTTTTAAGTTCGAAAATATAAACGTGTGAGCTTAACTTGCGTGTGATTTAAAGTATCGGAATCCTTTGTAAGAGTTGCAGTTGTTGCACACTTGACTGACAGTAACTTGCATGCGGAATGTCAGCACGGCTTTAAACAACAACAACAACAACAGCACACAACAACAACAACAACAACAACAACGAAATCATGCAGAACGTTTGGAGGTAAATGAAGACATATCAACATGGTGGATGGAGGAAAAGCAGCAGACGTGATCTGTCTTGACATAAAAGAAGCCTTTGACAGTTCCGCATGAGAGATTCCTTAGAAAAATGGCAACATATTCATTACCGATAGAATTAGACGAGAAGTTTTTTTTTCCCCAGGAAAGTCTTAGGTTGTAAGAATAAGTGATATTAAGTCTTCCATGTTGAAGTCCATAGTGGTATTCCACAAGGCAGTATTCTTGGACCTGTACATTTTACAGTCTTTATTAATGACCTCCTGACTGCGAATAAAAAGTACATGCAAAATCTTTGTGCATGATATAAAGATGTATGGCAATGCACAGGATTGGCATCAAATGCGAAATGATTTACATAAACTACGGGAGTGATCTGATCTTTCAATTTGTGAAAATGTGCAGTTCTTCATACTGGCAAAAACAAATCCTGTGAAAGAATATCACATGAAACTGGATGACACAACCCCCAAGAAATCGGTATATAATACTCAGAAAGGCCTTGGAGTGACTTGTGATCACTTTTTAACATTTGAATTCTGTCATATCCAAAGTATTAACATAAAATTAAATCAAATGAATGGACCTGTAAAAAGAATACTCTCCTCTTTTGATATAACTGCATTCAAAAACTTTACAAAGCACTAATCAAACTCGTGTGAAGTATACGAATTTTGTATGGTCTCCTTACTTGAAACGTTTCAGTTTCAGTTTTAATTTTATCAGTGAGATGTCACAGCATGCAGAGTAGTTCATATACTCTAACCACATCCACTAAGTTTAAAGACTACATTGCGCAGGATTGACAGCTGATGGATCAATGAATTAGTGACTGAGATGAAAGGGTTTACGACGATGGTTGCATTGATACAGCTTACCAGATACCTGACTTGTGATTGGCCCAGCGCGCTGTCCAGACCTCAGCTACCTACCTGACATTGTCTCTAACACTGTAGTCATCGAATGTGTATGTTTGCACGTGTGTGTGTGTGTGTGTGTGTGTGTGTGTGTGTGTGTGTGTGTGTGTGTGTGTGTGTGTGTGTGTGCATCTGTGTGTGTATGCATTTGTTTATTTGTGGGGAACTAAACTGAAATGTTCAGAAGATGATATAGTTATCATTGATCAGCAACAACAGCAACGATGAAGTTGATGATGATGATGATGATGATGATGATGATGATGATAGTGATGATTATGGTTTACAGGACAGGGAAAATCGTAATGATCTTGCTGAAGTTAATTAAGTGTAACGTGTAAGTCAGGCTTAACATACAAAGGTTGATTCTGCACTCATACAAGCACATGCGCTCTTATACTGCCACCAAACGTTCCACTTTCTCTGGGAATAAGGTGTCACGGTTTTGCTTGTCTTCCGACACGACTGAGAACAAGAAGTACAGTTTCTACTGTCTTTATAACTATACATATGAAAAAAAATATGCAAAAGGTATATCATCAAAACAAAAGAGATAAAAACTTCCTCATCCCGGGTTATATTTTGCAACAGGCTTCACACCTGGCCAGGTTCCCAAACATGCACAACAGCACACCACACCACGGTTCTAAATAAAGTTAACTGCAAAATGTCTCGGCACCAGGTGACGTCACGCCTTGTCTAGCACCAGATTCAGGTCTGGGTCCCCATGGTCGTCTCTGGGGACTCGTCTTTGAGCTAAAAGTCATCTTCTTTTCTTCTTTTCCCTTCGCCTTTGGGTTTTGAACTTGGTCTTTGTTTCTTTGTCTTTGACGCCTTCTCTTGTGTTAAAGGTCTTGCTTCCACTTACTTCAGTCGCCTAAATTACCTTCTCTCGAACTCCAATCTGTCCTGTCATTCTTCTCCATACCTCTTATTGTATTGTTGTTTCCCACCCCCATCCCACCCCCTCCGTTCTTTCCCAACGTCCAGTTTATATAGGGATTAAAACAAACAATCTCCCGTGAGCCATGTCCAAATCTACATTGAGCCTCTCGACAGTTGCGTTCACATCCGCAATGAATCTCTCCAACTACGTTCTTCCACACACCAGCATTCACACACACACACACACACACACACACACACACCACACAAGGAAGAAAAAAAAAAGGGAGAGAAAAAGGAAGGAAAAAAGGGGAAAAGAATAAAAAATAGAAAAAAAGAAAAAGAAAAAGAAAGAAAACAGCAAGATCTCAAATGAAACCGAGTGGATCCTGTGAGAGGGGACTTCACAAGGCAAAAGTCTGAGTGGTGTGTCTTGGTGGCAGCAAGACTGGCGATGTTTGTGGAGAGATCTTGTGAGAGGAGACCGCATTGAGGACTGGATGGTGTGTCTTGGTGGCAGCAAGACTGGCAATTCACGTAGGCTAATGGGAATTTTTTTTTCTTTTAAACACTGAACGCTGACTGGTGGGCCCCCTTTCAATATAGCGACATAATTATCAGAGAGTTGATTGTGGTCGCTCTATGGAAGAAGAAGAAGAGAAGAAGAAGAACACACATATTTCCTACATAACAGCCAAACAAACTACTAAATGAACATCGAAAAACTACAGCAACTTCTGAAGTCATTTCCACACAGTAACTTCGCTACGATCACTTCGTCCACACACCTTTAGACCAGCCTGACATTAGTATCAAGCACAGTGCCTACTAGCTCAACAAAGCAAGAACACTAACTCTTCACGTGAACTGTCACGGGCTCGGTCTGTGCACCTTTACTGAACAAGCTTCAGCTGACTAAGCCATGAGCACCACGCTTGATGCTCAGTGACCTGAGCGGGTGGTTTGTCTCCCTTTGTTCCCCGAAGATGGAGTATAGCTGCCTTAATGGCGGGATAAAACACGGTCACGCACACAAAACTCCACTCCATTTGTAGGGCAGATGGGATTAATACTTGCCTGTCTATATAGGGAGTGTCCGCAGGAGTATCAGCCTGCGTACGCGGAAGAAGAAGAAGAAGAAGAAAGAAGTCCCCCTTTGTCCATGAAAGGTTCGAACTCAGGAATACTCCTCGCCTTCCATGATTACTGTCACCTGCCAATAATTGCCCGACAGCTTCAACCTCTGTCACGCAGCTCGAAGATGTGGGCCGGTTGAGGGAGCCACTGCTAATTGGCCAATTATCCACTACCACTTTCATTTAAAGCGCTTAAACCCCTCTATGATAGCTCTCGCTTCCTTGACAACGATGACGACGATGATGATAATGATGACGACGACAACGGCGATGATGACGCCAGTGATGGAAATGGGATGAAAATGCCAACGAAATTGAAAATCAGTTGTAGTAGAGGTGGTGGTGGTAGTACTTGTAGTGGTTGAAATAGTAGTAGAGGTGTTGTTGTTGGTGGTGGTAGTAGTAGTAGTAGTATAAGTAGTAGTAGTAGTAGTTGTTGTTGTTGTCGTTGTAGCAGTAGTAGTAGTGGTGGTGGTGGTGGTGGTGGTGGTGGTAGACGTAGTGGTAATAATAGCATTAAAAAAGAAGTAAAAATAGAAAGCATATAAGAAAAAAAAATAGTAAGATCAGCAATAGACAAATAGACATACCACTTCTTACCCCCACCCCCACTCCCTCCTTTTCCTCCATTATAGCACGTGGAACACATGACACGCGCAACCACGCATACCATCTACTGCAACTACCGTCACCACCACCACCATCACCACCACCTCACATGAGCACATGTGCCTTTGGATCGTGCACGAGACAACCACCTCATTCTCTCCATCCATCAGCACCTGCACACCCATGGGCATCAAAAGCCCATGAATACCAGCTGAGGTCTTCATGAATCTCGTATGTACCCTAGCATGTGTTTCTTTCATGGCATATCACAAACGTACCACCTGATCAATATAAGTAAATAAACAGGTGAATTGATAGATCTACCCAAACACACACACACACACACACACACACACACGCACGCACGCACGCACCACCACCACACACACACACACGCACACGCACACACACACGTGCGCGCGCGCGCACACGCGCGCGGGATACCATCTACTACCACCACCACCACCACCGGCACCACCACCACCCCACATGAGCACGTCTGTGTATGTGTGTGTACGTGTGTGCGCGCGCGTGTGCGTGCGTGTGCGCGCGCAAAAGCGAGTGAGCGACAGTGCGTGCATGCTTGGAATAAACAACTACATACATACATACAGACAACACACAGACACACACACACACACACACACACCACACACACACACACGCACACACACACACCACACACACACACACACACACACACACACACACACACACACACACAGAGTCTGACTATAAGTGTTCATTGGCTTGTTATTCTGTGGTTGTATGAATAGAACAAAAGGAAAAAGAATCTCATGTTAGAAACGGTGGCACACAACGACACAAATAAATGACATAAGAATGCTGAAAGTTCCAATGAAATACAGGTGTACTGTTTTTGGATAAAGCGCAACATACGTGCCCACCCCTAGGCTACTGCGGATTCTCTTTATAAGACCAGTGCAGGTAACTGGTGTTCTGAATTATAACCCTCTGTCAGGCACAGTTTTGTAATTTCTGAGTAGAATACTTCTATACTGTAAACAACAACAACAACAACAACAAACAAACAAACCACAACAACAACAAAGAAACAAAACAAACAAAACCCCATACTTTTTAATAACATCACTGTGCATGCCAAAGCACCGGTAGGATGTAACCAACCAGTGGAAAATGTTTGTTTACGTCGGTGCTTCACGTGTGTCTCACATTTAGCGCCAGGTGGATTGCACGTGCACAAAATGGCCACTTCGACAATTTTCTTTTTTTTGGTCGTGCTTTGCGCCTGAGTGAACAAATTCCTGCACGTTTTGGTGAATGAATGCTGAAAGGAGGGCAAACAAACCATACACACAGTGAGTCATTCTGAGGAAAACCAGTCCGTCAATACAAAGTGCAAAGATGCTAAGACTCAGTCAGCAAGAACGTGAGAACGCACTGGGGCGTTCGCCAGCTGGGCAAAGTCAGCCTGAAGTCGTAAGACACTTCAACGTGAGCCAGAGCACCCTCAACAGGCTTCTGAGTCGTTATCGCATCAGCGGCTCCAAGGCAGACCAACCACACCCTGGAAGACCTTTGGCAACAACTCCAGCGCTAGACTGCTACATCCGGGTCAGCCACCTGCGAAATCGCTTTCAGTCAGCCTCAACAACCGCCCAATTACCCAGAGGTCAAAGAATCTCTGACCACACTGTTCAGAATCGCTGTATGCATGCTGCAGGGCTATGGGCTTGCAGACCTGTTAGAGGACCTGTCTTCACACAGCGTCATCGTGGGAACAGGCTGCAGTGGGCAACTCAGCATCATTCCTGGACCCTCAGGAACCACTGGAACAGGGTCTGGTTTTCAGACGAGTCTTTCCTCCTGCTCCAGCGTCATGGTAGGAGGAGGAGGGTGCTCCGCAGACATGGTGAGCACTTTGACCGGAACTGCGTGGATGAGGCACCTGCCCAAGGTGGTGGAGGCGTCCTGGTGGGCGGTGGGGGTGGGGGCATCCACTATGCTGGCAGGAGTCCCCTGGTGCGAGTCTGAGGCATGCTGAACGCCCAGCAGTTGTGGCTGAAATTCTCCAGCCTCATGTCCTGCCTGTCACGGCCGGGCCTCGCACGCTGTTCCAACAGGACAGGCCTCATACTGCGCGACTAACAATGCAAACCCTCGCCAACAACAACATCAAGGTTCTTCCTTGGCCCTCAAAGTCGCCAGATCTCCACCCTATTGAACACATATCATTATGGGATGAACTGGACAGACGAGTCCGGGCGCGAGTGCACGCTCCTGACAACGTCAACGAACTGTTCACCGCTCCCCAGGAGGAGTAGGACACAACGCCAGCAGAGGGGATCCGTTCCATGACAGCCAGGTGCCGGGCCGTTGTTGCTGCAGGTGGCGGACATACCCCTTAATGAGTCCTCGCTGCCTGGAACGGTGTTGTATCGGCGATGTGAACTGTACAGACACTGGTAATGAAACTTGAATTGACGACCTGTGAAACAGACGAAATACTGCTGTGAAGTGATTTCAATCACATTTTTGCTAAATTAATGAAATACGTTTTCTTCGGCTAAAGTATACGTGTTTTATTGCTTTTTGTTAGTATAAGTTCTGATTAATAACTGTCAATCAATAATGCACAGGAAAAAAAAAAAACCCTGACAGCTCGTAAATAACCCACAAATCCCTGAACAAAAATTAATGTTTTGGAAAACTGGATATGTAAAGAATCTCCACTTCGCAGCTTCTCCCGAGATAAGTTTTACTTTGGTGGTGCTGTCATCAACGCGTTATAACTGTTAGTCTATCTAAACCGTCTGCCCATCGTACACGGCTGATGTTGCCTAGCCTACTAATATCAGGCGAGCTAAACATGTTCATATAAGTCGTTATCGGCAGGGACCTGCCTGTCTCACGGGTCGCTGAATGCCCGTGCCTCGAAAACAGTTGAGAGTTACGTCCTCATAGCGAAAGCTTTTAGGGAACATGTCTTTCATTCACGGTAGTCTTTAAACCGTGGCTTCCACAACTATAACTATAAAAGTTTTAAAAGCAACTCGTCGTTTTCAGCAACTTATTCAATTTTTTGTTATTTTCTTTTTCTTTCAAAACCTTTTAATATCAGAGTCATTGGATTGATTAAAAATCAAGTCGAAAATCATTTTGATTTAAGAAAAATAAATTAAAATATATTTAACACTTACAAGTAAAATATTTTAAATATAAGATATATTTATAAAGGGAAATAACTTTAGGTACAACTAATGCATTTCATTTGACGATGAAGTTGTCCACCGGAAATCAAAGTGTAAACAACTTGCGTTTTTGATACAGAATTATTTTTTCCCCCATTAGCTGATTTAATAAAATTTTGTGTAAGATTTTTGAGAATACACTTTGCCTTTTTTTTTTTGTTTTTCAATATTTCTGAAATGTTAACTTGATTAGACAACAGCAACAAATTGAAATGTTATTATCTCTATGTAAACATAAGAACAAAACACAAAGTCTTTTCATGTCTTAAGATTTTGTATACAGTTCTCAACGACGCATCCTGCTGGTCGGTGGCAGAGATCGGCAGAAGGCACCCAGAGAGAGAGAGAGAGAGAGAGAGGAGAGAGAGAGGAGAGGGGTGATGAAGTGGTGAGCGCTCTCTGAGGATTATCCATCTGAAAGACAGATTATCCATCTGAAAGAGATTCGCTCTAAGCCAGACTGCTTCCACATCTCACCACTCATCCACCCCACCCCCATCCTACCCTCCCCCCCTCCCCCACCATCCACCCCGCTACAACCGTTTTCCGACACTCGTAGGAAACAGCCCGGTGCTGGAAAGCACGGTGATGTCTTGAAGCTGCCGGTAGCTGGTGAAGCCACGGGGTCCTGAGCGAAACTGCTGGGTTACCCGAGCCAGGTGTCTCTAAGGTGCTCGCGCCTCCCAGCTGGATTTGGTTTTGTTGATTTGTTTATTTACTGGCAAACACTGATTTCAAGCCACTTTCGGAGAGGTACATAATGCAGTCATTCTGAATGCAGTCTCACTGCTAGGTTGACATGAACAAAAAATGTATCTCAACGACTCACAGCCTTCTGATACCCACATTTAGGTCAGGGGTCGATAAAATCATCAGTTTTTGTTGTTGTTGTTGTTGTTTGTTTGTTTATTTTTTTCTTTTTTTCTTGTTTTTGTTTCTCCAACCTCCATTTTTCTAACTTTTTCCCCCTTTTTTTTTAAGTGGGTCCTCCATCCTCCTATTTTGTCCCTGTCTGTGTCTCTGTGTCTCTGTGTCTGTCTGTCTGTCTGTCTGTCTCTCTCTCTCTCTTTTCTCTCTCTTTCTCACCCTGACTCACCACACTCACTATGCAATATCTGTATGTTTTTCCAACGGATGGACGTCTGCTTGCTGATGTTCATGTTTTGTCGTTCGATACATGGCCACTGGGTTTACTCATGTACTGATGTACGGTGCGCTGACACTTTTAACCTATTATATCAATTATGCATGTATAATTTGATGAGATAAAAAAAAAAAGCAATGCATCCTAACCTCCCCATCCCACCTCACATACACACCCGATCGCCACATCCTGACACTTTATCCCTCTCCTCTCTCTCTCTCTCTCTCTCTCTCCCCCCCCCCCCCCTCCTGTTACTTGCCAGTGTATCTTATACAATGATTACCCATCGTTACCGCACATCCATCAAAAACATTCAACACAATCTGTACAAGTGACCATTGATATACAAAAAACCAAACGGATGAATGAACGAACGAAAGAACAAATTAATAAAAGAATGAATGAAAAAAATGAGCGAATCAATGTGTGTGTGTGTGTGTGTGTGTGTGTGTGTGTGTGTGTGTGTGTGTGTGTGTGTCGTGTGTGTGTGTGTGTGTCTGTGTGTGCGCGCGCGCGCGCACGTACGGGCACGTGTGTGTGCATTTGAATGCGCATGAAGATGTCAGCATGTGATATATACAAATCTTGCAAATTAAATTCGGCTTTTTTTTTTTTTTTTTACCAATGAAACAATGTCTTTAACGTAGACTAGATTTTTAGGTAGACTGAAAAGTCAGATGTCCTGTGAACAGCTTCGGAGTATGTATTTTTTCCCCAAGATTTATTTGCTGGTTAAAAATAATTTGGAGCAAAGGCAGTGCCTTTGTTTTCCGGCCTATACTTATGCACATCATACCTACAAGGATGATGTGAATAACAACAGTGGTATTGTTTTCCGGCTCTGTATATGCACATCATACCTACAAGGATGATGTGAATAACAAATGGTATTGTTTTCCGGCCTGTACTTATGCACATCATACCTACAAGGATGATGTGAATAACAACAATGGTATTGTTTTCCGGCCTATACTTATGCACATCATACCTACAAGGATGATGTGATTAACAACAATGGTATTGTTTTCCGGCCTACACTTAGCACATCATACCTACAAGGATGATGTGACAAAATACAAACTAAAGGATGTTGATTACACAATGGTATTGTTTCCGGCTACACTAGCACATCATACCTACAAGGATGATGTGAATAACAACAATGGTATTGTTTTGTAAAAGCTCGTTCCGAGCACTTCAAGTAGGACATCCACTACTGACGGTGTTACTTGCTTTCCGATTCATGCAGTAAAAAACGCTTCTGTATCTTTCAAAACTGGTTCACAATTAGGCAATTAAAAAAGAAATGCTCTATGAAATCAATTCCATCAGTTCAATAGTCACATTTATTGAAAATGATCAAGTTCACATAATAAAAACAAATATATGGAAAAAAACAAACAACCATTAAATGCAAACAAACAAACAAACGAAACCATCCTAAACGACCTCCTGGATTAACGATTATGGGACATGAGATCAGACCCCTGCCTGCCCATCACACCAACCACCATGTTTCTATAAAGCTGATGAGCTGGTTCACAGGCTTCCTGCGGCGCGGTAAAGAGGCTTTCACACGCAGAAACCGTGAAACAACCGACACAGGAGGGCATTAGGCTGTGTTCACACTTAACCGGCCAGTTGTTGACAGCCATTTGTCGTCAGCTGGACATACCAGCTCCCACATGGGACACCGCCTGTTGTCATCAGTCAGACAAAGACGTTCCATGAAAAAAAGTATAGAAAGTCTCGGGAAGCTCTTCAGAGAAGGAACACCCCCCCCCCCCCCCCCCCCCCCCCCCCCCCACACACACACCACACTCAGACAAGTGTTTCGGCTCTGAACTCCTGGTTTCTCGGATTAAAGATGAAAGACCTCGCTAGACACATTGTAACACGAAAAATGCATATACGTTACTAAATAAAACAGGAAGACAAACCGAATATTGTGTCCAGTTAGTGTGTGTGTGTGTGTGTGTGTGTGTGTGTGTGTGTAATAAACCCATGTGTTTATAGTAATCCTCTCACGCTCGCTGTATGACGTATGCAAATATATTTCATAATGTGTGTAAATGGGGAAAAACCTTGCACATGGTTCGTGAATGGCTATGAACTTCAAGGACACCACACATGGCAGTGAGAAGACGTCCATGATGATTTTTGATTGCCGGGGTCAGTGTGTGTGTGTGTGTGTGTGTGTGTGTGTGTGTGTGTGTGTGTGTGTGTTGATGTCAAAGACGTGTTCCACGTTGTCGATGCTGTGTGCCTTGGGGATCATAATGTGTGATTATGCAATGTGACAACATTAAAACATTAAAAATGCATACCACCGTGCTTAGAGGCCTAGATTACATGTGCAATGTATCCTAACCTCCCCTAACCCTGTGATCAGCATGTCTGTGAGGTGTGTGAAACATGACAACGCCAAACATGTATTCAACGCTGTTGATGTCGTGTATCTCTCGCCAGGTGTCATTGGATGTGCAAGATGGCATTGCCAAGTTCCCCCCCCCCCCCCTCCCCCTCCCCCTCCCCAACACAGATTCTGTCTGCCCTTTCTCTTCTCCGCTTGCACTGTTCAGAGGAGAACGGATCTCCGAGAGTTCCCTGGGTCTTGTTACATGCCCGAAAGCTTCAGCTCTCTTTGTCCTGATGGTCAACAGGTCTTCAGGGCGCCTGATGGTTCTGCGTCCTTGCTTATGCCATGCTCAGCATAGGAATATTCGTAGCCATTTTCCGAAACATTTTGTCTGAACTGCTTGGATTTGACTTGGCATTTGGGCTGGCCATGACAAAGTGCACCCAGGAAAAAGGACGGCATATTTGTAGACAAAATCTAAGCCCGAGTCTGACGCTGACGCTATTTCATTTTCTTGTTTCCCTTTTTTTGGATTTTTTGGGTTTTTTTGTTTTGTTTGTTTGTTTGTTTTTCGTTTTTCTCTCCTTTTTCCTGATGCCGCTGCTATTTTGTCTGTTCTAGGAGTTCATCTCTGATTTATATTGACTGATGACAGCGCCAGGTATTTGAATTATTTCGCAAATCTCCAGTTCTTTTCTACTATGATAATCTTTTTTTTCCGGTGGACCTTGCGTGTGTGTTTTGTTTGTTTGTTTGTTTGTTTTTGTACTCCCAGTTCCTATAGAACAGGGAGTACTTTAGAATGGGAACGAAGAAATGCTGTCTGCGTGTCTGTCTGTCTGTGTGTCTGTGTGTCCGTGGTCAAAATGTGTTCCACTCGCTCCAGACAAAACTACTGGGCCGATCTTTCTGAAAATTTGTAGGTATGTTCATTATGGGCCATGGATGATGCCCGATATTTTAGTTTACCGCTATAGCCGTCATTAACGGCTGTAACGGCCTGTAACGGTTTTTCTTCTTTATGGAATATCTCTGAAAGTACTTGGCCAATTTATAAGCGGTTTGGATGATCTTGTGACAAATCGGAGCCTCTGTCCATATGTAAGTGATGTAATGCTGAAAGTGGATTAAACAACCGTTAAAAACCGTTATTCTGCCGTTATTTCTTATATATAGGTGGATTTTAATGAAATTTGGTATATAGAAAGGTTGTGACACACAAATGACACTTCTATATAGTGTTTCAAAATTTGACCGTTAAAAACCGTTGTTCTTGACATATTGTCCGATTTGGATGAAATTTGATAAGTACACAGACTTTAGCCCAGTGAGGACTAAAATACCGGTTTCAAAAGTGTATATCGGTTATATAACCGTTAAACCGTTATTTTACCGTTATTTTTTATATATTGGTGGGTTTTAATGAAATTTTGTATATAGAAAGGTTATCACACACAAATGGCACTTCCATGTAGTGTTTCAAAATCTGACCGTTAAAAACCGTTATTCTTGAAATATTGTCCGATTTGGATGAAATTTGGTATGTACACAGGCTTTAGCCCAGTGAGGACTAAAATGTGTACATCGGTTAAATAACCGTTATTTTGCCTTTATTTCTTATCTCACAAAGCACTTGGCCGATTTATAAGCGGTTTGGAAAACTGAGAGTACGTTTATATGCTTCGCATCTTGTTTGTTATCAGATTTTTTTCTGTTATGATTTCAATGCGTCTTTGGTAAATATTCCGTTCAGGTTGGCGTTTTGTTGTTGTTTTTTGAACTCCCAGTTCTTATAGAACAGGGAGTACTTTAGAATGGGAACGAAGAAATGCTGTCTGTGTGTCTGTGTGTCTGTCTGTGTGTCCGTGGTCAAAATGTGTTCCACTCGCTCCAGACAAAACTACTGGGCCGATCTTTCTGAAAATTTGTAGGTATGTTCATTATGGGCCATGGATGATGCCCGATGTTTTAGTTTACCGCTATAGCCGTTACTAACGGCTGTAACGGCCTGTAACGGTTTTTCTTCCTTATGGAATATCTCAGAAAGTACTTGGCCGATCTTTGTAAAAATGAGCAGGTATGTTCATTATGGGTCACGGATGATGCCCGATGTTTTAGTTTACCTCGTTATAGCCGTTACTAACGGCTGTAACGGTCTGCAACGGTTTTCTTCTTTATGGAATATCTCAGAAAGTACTTGGCCGATCTTTCTGAAAATTTGTAGGTATGTTCATTATGGGTCGAGAATAAGGCCCGATGTTTTAGTTTACCGTTATAACCGTTACTAACGGCTGTAACGGCCTGTAACGGTTTTTCTTCTTTATAGAATATCTCAGAAAGTACTTGGCCGATCTTTCTGTAAATTTGTATGTATGGTAATAATGGTCACGGATGATGCCCGATGTTTTAATTTACCCCGTTATAGCCGTTACTGCCGGCTGTAACGGCCTGTAACGGTTTTTCTTCTTTATGGAATATCTCAGAAAGTACTTGGCCGATCTTTCTGAAAATTAGCAGGCATCTTCATTATGGGGTCACGAATAATGCTCGATGTTTTAGTTTACCGTTGTAGCCGTTACTAACGGCTTTAACGATGTTTCTTCTTTATGGAATATCTCAGAAAGTACTTGGCCGATCTTTGTGAAAATTAGCAGGTATATTCATTATGCGTCACAGATGATGCCTGATGTTTTAGTTTACCCCATTATAGCCGTTACTAACGGCTGTAACTGCCTTAACGGTTTTTCTTCGTCATGGAATATCTCGGAAAGTACTTGGCCGATCTTTGTGAAAATTAGCAGGTATGTTCATTATGGGTCACGGATGATGCTCGATGTTTTAGTTTAATGTTATAGCCGTTACTAACGGCTGTAACGGCCTGTAGCGGTTTTTCTTCTTTATGGAATATCTCCGAAAGTACTTGGCCGATCTTTGAGAAAATTAGCAGGTATGTTCACTATGGCTTACGAATGAATGCCGATGTTTCAGTTTACTGTTATAGCCGTTACTAACGGCTATATTGGCTCATAATGGTTTTCTTCTTTATCGAATATCTCAGAAAGTACTTGGCCGAACTTTCTGAAAATTTGTAGGTATGTCCATTATGGGCGACGGATGATGCCCGACGTTTTAGTTTACCGTTGTAGCCGTTACTTACGGCTATAACGACCCATAACTGTGGTTCTTTTTTATGGAATATCTCAGAAAGTAAGTGGCCGATCTTTCTGAAAATTTTAGGTATGTTCATTATGGGTCACAGAGATGCCCGATGTTTTAGTTTACCGTCATAGCCGTTACTAACGGCCCATAATGGTTTTCTTCTTTATGGAAAATCTCAGAAAGTTCTTGGCCGATCTTTCTGAAAATTTGTAAGTATGTTCATTATAGGTCACAGATGATGGCCGATGTTTACCAGAATAGCCATTACTAACGGTTACACCAGCCCAAGACGGTTTTTACTCTTTATGGAATATATCACGCGTATTCAGGATAAACTGGGAGTACGTTTATATGCTTTGCATCTTGTTCTTTCTTTCTTTGTGTTTTTTCCTTCTATCCAGTCTTTCCATGTCTTGAATGAAACTGATGGTGATGGATTGGCCTCCAATGTTTCCATGGCATCTGTCATTATGCGTTTTAAAAACATGTTGAATCGTCTAGGTGATAGACAGCCTAGACGGACTCTGAACAGTATCAAACCAATCTACCGCTATGCATTGAATAAGTACCGCACTGCCTGCCTTTGCTTACAATCACATATTTCATATTGCTTGGGTTGGTTCAGCTTCTAGCACAGTCTATGAACATGTGATAAAAGTTTTTTTTTTTCTGAATGTTTTCTTATCTGTTCTGTACCACGTGTGTCTGTACATGCGCCAGGCAAACTGGTACCGAAAGCTGCTTTTGTTTGGAGTTAAATTAAAGGCATATGACTGCTTTGCGATGGGAGCACAATTTGTCCCCTCCCATATTCATTACTCATCACTATATGCATCTCCCCACCTCATTTTAAAATTTCATCACAACGAAGTAATGATTTTTATTGAAATCTTAGCATTTTCTAAATCACGTGAACATTCGATACTGGTGCACATATGTCGTGATTCTCTTTGTCACGCCACATGGAAAGTAAATCTTAAAGTTCAATGACAGGGGAAATAATTTCTATTAGGCTTACGAACTGAATTTTTCTGTCTCCATGGCTGGAAAAACCTGCGCACCTACCAACCATCTTCCACCTTCCGCCAAGTTTTTGTAAACGTACTTTTTTTTTTCTTATTGATTAAACCAGATAAATCTGGTCCAAGCTGAGCTTGTGGGGCCAGCCATAGCGAGATTCACACTTGCACACTGAACACACGCCGTGTCATCCGCTAAACTGCATGGAGAGGTTTAACCGAACCCACTGGACATAAGTAAACGATGATAAAGAATGTTTTATAATAATAATAATAATGATGATAATGATAATATAACGAATAATGAAAATAGTAATAGCAAGAAGAAGAAGAAGAAGAAGAGAAGTAGGGTCGGATTTATTTTGCATCAGGAAAATTTTTTAAAAAAATAAAACAATATTAACAATAATAAAATGCTGCGGCTGATAATGATGATAACAACAATAATAACAACAATAACATAATAATAATAATAATAATAATAAAAGATTGGGTCGGATTCATTTTGCCTCAGACTTCATTGCGAACTTAAGTCTTCTCAATATCGAAAGCAACCAAGCGTGTAAACAGTCATTTTGCCCGTCAACAGTGTTGGAGTCTCTCTGTCGCCCTGCAGGAGTAACACAGACTGACCGTCGCCAGCCGGTGGGGATGTGTGTGGCGGACAACGGAACGTCGCCTGGGGAGGGAAGACGGGTGGACTTGGCAACTACTTGTTGCCGAGCTCGACTGAATCCTAAGGCTGTGCCAGTCTTGAATAAAAGTTACTCTGTGTTAGGTTTTCTTGTGGGAGCAAAAAAATACCCCACTTGTTTACTGTGAATCCTAGCTGTTAAGTTCAATGAACCGTGGTCATCTGCCTGTTAAATTAACTGCACCGCCACCCACCCAACAACCGCAGTCTCTTGATTAATAGAGAGGCGGTTCAATGGCTGTTCGCCCGATGATTGTGGCCGCCAGCGATCTCGCTTCTGTGGCGGGTGACTTTCTGCCCCCCCCCCCCTTCCCCCCGTTCTCTCCCCTTCCCCCTCCTCCTGTCTTTTGACAGTGAGATTAGCACAAATCCGATGAATCGCGGTCATTCGTCAAAAAAAAAAAAAAAAAAAAAAGAAAAAGAAAAACCCGAATAGCATATTCGTTTATTATTGACGAATAAACGCGATTCATCAGACTTTGCGGTCAGTGGACATGACAGTAACTGCTCTTTACCATTTTTGGCAACATGACACCTTCGGTCAGAGTCGTCACGCCATTCCAATGCTTCCGGCAGGCAAAATGGAGGGGTCGTGATTTAATGACGATCCGTCGCTGCTTTTTTTTTTTTTTTTCTGATGAAGACTTTCAAACATCAATTGCTTCATTTCTTTAAAAATAGATAAACTTTATATATATATATATATATATATATATATATATATATATATATATATATATATATTGAAAGAAAGAGGGAAACAGAAAAAGAAGACTTTCAAAAATTGATTATTTCGTTTAAAAAAGAAAGAAAGAAAAGATTAAAACAAACAAACAAACAAACAAAGAAAAAAATCATAAAGTGATATTGTCATCCAGTGACAGAAACACACGCAAAAAAAAAAAAAAAAAAAAAAGGCGTGGGAAGAGATTCTGACTGCAGTCGACACTGCTGGACGCAGCAAACGAATGTACAGCAACTAAAAAAAAAAAAAGAAATAAAGATAATCTTTCCAAAAAAAAAAAAGTAATTACAAAAAAGCTAGAAATTGGCAGCAAGCAGCAAAATACCTAGCGCGATGGCATTCTGCACGACAGCTCTCTCTCTCTCTCTCTCTCTCAGTGACGTGTGTGTGTGTGTGTGTGTGTGTGTGTGTGTGTGTGTGTGTGTGTGTGTAACGCAGAAATAGTGTGTGTGTGTGTGTGTGTGTGTGTGTGTTGTTGTGTGTGTGTGTGTGTGTGTGTGTGTGTGTGTGTGTGAACACAAGCGTTTACATGCGAGCTGGCATGCGAGCACTTACATGTGAATACAGGCGCCTACATGTGAGCTCAGAGGGGCTGCAAGTGCTGGCCTGCACTGTCCTGTTGAAGAGTGGGAGGAGTGAAGGGTGGGGGCTGGATGGGCAGGGTGGCTAACCATACTTATGCTGTCCGGGGAGGTGGGGGGGAGGGGGGAGGAGAGGGTGGCAGGGACGGGTGGACAGGTTCGGCATTGCCTAACGTCACCTTGATAGGACCCCCCCCCCCCCCCCCCGCCCCCCCGCCGGGCACACCCAGGATAGTCGACTGGCTGAAAGGATGGCCCGAGGAGAAAGGGGATGGAGGAGGGACACACACACACACACACAACACACACACACACGCGAGGAGAAGGGGGGGGGGGGGGGGGTGGAGGAGGGACACACACACGAGGAGAAAGGGGATGGAGGAGGGACACACACACACACACACACCACCACCACACACACACACACACAACACAACACAACACAACACAACACACACACACACACCACCACCACCACCACCACCACACACACACACACACACACACACGAGGAGAAAACTTTGGACAGTGTTTGATTCACTTGGTGACTGCGTCCGCCATCTTGTGTGTTCTACCATCATCATGACAAGACTAACAAGATCCCGAAGTCTAGGAGGTCGTACAACAACCACGGCAAATCAGGACGTTCCGGGACTACAAAAGAAGTTAGAAGAGGGCGCGTGTCTTCGAAAAGAGGTAGTAAATCGAGAACATCGAGAAAACCGTCGGAAACAAGAAGCTGCTCAATCAAACGGGACATCTGATGACAGCAAATCCGGAGAAGAAAATGCTAAAGACTCTGTAAGTATCATCCTTCATCTTCGATCCGTTATCGAAACACTTTGTGAACGAGTCTCATGTCTGGAAATCTGTGTAAAAAATCAAAATGAATTGATTGCCGACATGAAATTAGCGCTGAAAGACGTGGTTGTCAAGGACACCGCGACAACCAGCAACTCAAGTTCTCAGAACAATAGAGAAAAGGTTCTTACATATGCTGAAGCAGCTAAATCAGCCTCAAAGTCTACTGACGCTGGTATTAAACCAGCAAAAGTGGAAAATAAAACGAGAGGAAGAAAACAGCATTGTGCCTCTGCTGAATCTGAAAAAAAGAACGTGTCCAATGTTTCTAAGAAATCTGACGTCAACACTACATCTCCTGACGTCAGCCTACAGTCACGAAAAGGACCTTCGTTCCACAAAGAAGAACAAGATCTTCCGATGGTCACAATACTGCACGACTCGGTGTTGAACGGAGTTGATGCGGACAGACTCGGGTATTCCTATGGTTTTGAAACTCTAGCATATAAGGCTTCCACGACTAATGACCTCCTTGTGACTCTAGACTCAACTGCTTCATCCATTAAGAAGTCACAAGACGCTGTAGTCATTCACTGTGGGGTCAACGACATAAAAAAGTCGGACCCCAAAATCAGTAGTAAAATCTTTGCTGATTCTGTCAGAGATCTAGTAGCCAGACACCCCAAAACAAAAATCGTCATAAGCAAGATCGCACCACTTAGAGATTCTGGCATGGAAACTAAACGGGACTTACTTAATGCCTTGGTATCCACAGAACTGTATGGTGTGGAAAATGTCTCCTTCGTCCACCATGGCAACCTACATACCAGACTACTGAAGAAGGACGGCCTTCACCCAACTGCAAGAGGGGCCAGTGTCCTTGCGGGAAACGTGGGGCGACACCTGAGACAGCTGTTCTGGGTGACGCCAAAGAAAACATCAAGGCGCCCGCTTTATCAGCTGCCCAGACACGCCTACCCCCGAACAAGGCTTCCACGCTTCCTCGGTGAAAGGGACCCATGGCAGAACACGTTCGAAGTATTAAGAGACTGGTATTGAAACACTGTGTGTAGATACTGCTTGACTGCGGACAACAAATCAACGTTTCATTGACTACATCACTTCGTAACTACTGTTATCCGCCAGGTTTAATTCTTTGTACCTTAGAACTATATTTATACCCCCCCTCCCCCCTCTCTCTCTCTCTCTCTCTCTCTCTCTCTCTCTTGTTGCTCTACCTCTATTTTTGATAGTTACTAATTTGTCACCATTCAAATATCAAATCACTTTGTACTGTAGAAAGAAACTCGTGGAGAGCGTGGCAGCAGAGAGTCCTCAGAAGAGAAGCCCCCTTCAAGCAAGTGTTTCGGCCCTTATCTCCTGACACTCTAGGGGGGTTGGGCCACACCCGGTTCATGACTCCGGATGTCCCCTGCTGCCCCTTTTTTTCCCATCTTGGGACGAGCCATGGCTGGGATTCGAACCCATGACCCTCTGGACATGCTCATTTTCCACTTAATGACTCGCGCTTTAACCACTGAGCCACAGGGACACCTGATATTTGTAGGGAAATTAAGCCTTATGAAGTTCACTTTTGTTCCTCCTTGACCAGATCCAGCTTGAACACCTCTCGCCGCTTCTGCCATTGCTTTCAGGGCTCTGGTTTTTTCCTTCCCTGCAACTGAGAGCTGTTTCATGAGGCTGTATGCAGACGTTCCTACAAACCCCCTAGCTCCAATTTCTGCAGTGAGGACTTTGACCTGATAGCCTTCTCTCCTCAGGCTGTTTGCCAGATCAGCATACTTTTCAGTCTTGTAGATTTGAGCTGCCTCCATTCTGTTCTCATATGGCACCGTGAGCTCGATCATGATCAGCTGCTTGGTTGACTTAGAGTGGACTACTATGTCTGGTCTCATGCCACTCTTGCTGATGATCTCTGGGTGACTCTTCCATTCTGGGAGGTCTGCAGTGCACTCCCAGTCATCTGCCCCGTCCAGCAGACTCTGCCTGCATGTTTCGAGTGGCACTGTTGTTCTTGGCCATGATTTGCTGCCTCCTGCCGTGAAGAATGTTGCGGGTGCTTTTGGAGTCCTGATTTTCCCTTTTGTGGTGTTGGTACTAGCCCAGACTACTTGTACAATTTCTTTGAGCACTTGGTTGTGCCTCCATGTGTACCTTCCTTGAGCCAGGGCTACTTTACATGAGCTTAGGACATGCTCCACTGTTTGTTTTTCATGGCAGAGGGGGCATGCAGGATCGTCTGTTTTCCCCCACTTCACCAGGTTTGCATTTGAGGGCAGAAGGTCATATGCAGATCTGAGAATGAAGCTGATCCTGAGAGGGGCCATGTGCCAAATGTCATTCCAAGTGAGACTTCTTTGGAGTGCATTCTCCCACGTTGTCCATTGCCCTTGCTGGCTCTGCTGGACTGCTTTTTGGAGTCTTTTTTGGTCTTCTTCTTTTCTCATCTCCTGAATCATCATGTCTCTTTTGGCTTTTCCTTTGGCCTTTGACCACCATTCAGTTTTGGTCACCCCCAGTCCCTGTCTGTTGGTCTGTGTGTGTCCTGTTATTTCTCTGATCTTGAGACTTTCTTTTGCAGAATCCATCGCCTCTTGAACTTTCCATTTTCTGCCTGTCTTCAGCTGGGGCTTAATTGCTTCTACCACCTTGTCTCCTGAGTCCTCCAGCATGCTTTGAAGTCTGATCTTCCCTGCTTTGTATTCCTCCAGGATGGATTTCAGAGGTAGTTTCAGCTTTGCTTGGCGACAGTACAGCGCTATGTCAGTCAGACAGGGTGGGACACCAAGCCATTTCCTTGTGAACTTGTTGATTTTGGCTTCCATTGCCTCCACTATGCTGGTGCAGATGTCGTATATCATCAGAGGCCATAGCAGCTTTGGTATCAGCATGAACTGCAGACACCAGACCTTGTATTTGCCAGGGAGCCCACACTGGTCAATGGTCTCCAAGCCTTCCTCCGCCATCTGCTTGGTTTCTTTTGCTCTTTGTGTGTCTTTCAGCGTATCATCATACCATCTTCCAAGGCTCTTGACTGGTTCTTCTGTGACTGTTGGAATGGCCTGGTTGGCAACACTGAAGACCACAGATCCGGCCACTTTTCCTTTCCTCAGTGAGAGACTCCGTGATTTCTTTGGCTTGAACTTCATTCTGGATGAGGCAACTATGTCGTCCAGCCTCTCCAGCACATGACGTGTCTCGTCTTCTCTGGATGAAATCACTGTAGTGTCATCCATGAAGGCCTTGAGAGGAGGCATCTTGTATCCATCGCCAAGGTCTGTTTGTCTCGCGTTTGTTTGTTGCTGCTTTCTTCTTCTTCTTCCTCGTTCGCCATCCCGTTAGATGAGCAGCCCGGTGTCCTCGATGAAGGCTGCCGTCCGTCACAGCTCCTCCAGGGTGCCATACAGCTTGGCTTCCACTGCTGTCGGTGTTGGCCAGTACTTTCTCCTGGATGCTGCATACGTCGTACAGACTTGAAGGATGTGGTCAGTTGTCATTGGTCCCTCACTACAAGGGCACTCTCCACTCTGTCCAATGCCAAATTTTGTGTGCATGTGGTGGAGCAGGCGATTGTGTCCAGTCCTCAGGCGGAAGATCTTGACCTGTTCCCGTCGTCCCAGCAAATGGTATGTGTCTTCTGGGTTGTATTTGGGATGCAGGAGGCGCCATTTTATTCCTTGTTGTGCCTTGATGATTGTCTTAATTTCATCGTATGACACCAGGTTGTTGGCCTGCTCCTTCTGTGCACCATCTTTTGCCAGAATGTCCGCTTTTTCGTTGCCTCTGATGCCACAGTGTGCTGGTACCCATTGTATCACCACTTTCTCCACTCTGGCACTCAGGGCAACAAGGGCTGAAGTGATATGGTTCTGTTCTTTGCAGCGGGAGTTCTTGAGGGCTTGGAGCACGGAGAGTGCGTCAGAGAAGACCACCACCTGCCCTGTTGTTCTTTTGGAGTTGCTGCTTTCAAGATGAGTTCCATTGCCAGCACGAACAGTATTGGGGAAATTGCACAGCCCATTGCAATACCCACTTCCAAGTTGATCCAGTCTGTTGTGTACTCCTTGGTAGAGAACCGCATTGAGAAGCCATTGAAGTACTTCTTGAGCATGTCGCGGATGTTCTTTGGCACATGGTACATCTCAAGAGCCAACTGTATCATCTCATGGGGCACAGATCCATATGCGTTTGCCAGATCAAGCCACACTACGTCCAGGTCTCTCTTTTCTGTTTTTGCTTTTTGGATTGCGTCCCAGATCATTGTGGCGTGTTCTACACAGCCCGCCACGCCTGGGATGCCACCTTTCTGGACTGACACATCCAAGTACTTGTTTTCCATCAGGTACTTGGTCAGCCTTGCTGCCATGACAGAGAAGAAGATTTTCCCTTCGACGTTCAGTAGTGATATTGGCCTGAACTGGCTAATGTCACTTGAGTTTTGCTCTTTGGGGATGTACACACCATCTGCCGTCATCCACTGGCCGCTGATCTTCTGGTTTCTCCAAGCCGATCGCAGCAGCCTGTGGAGCCACTCCAGCACCTTGGGACATTTCTTGTAAAGCTGGTAAGGTATTCCGTTTGGCCCTGGTGATGATTTGGCTCTGGCTTTGTCGACCACCTTCTTGATTTCCGCCAACGTTGGAGGCTTGCCATTGAACTGTTCCTCAGGGTTGGTTGGCCACACCAGACCTTGAATGTCGAGTGGTGCTTTGCTCTGTGGGTCAGAGTATGTTTTCCTCAGATGCTGCTCAAGAACTCCTTTGTCCACACTTAGGGTCCCAGATTTTGGCTGCTCAAACAGTGTTCTGGCAAACTGGAAGGGGTCTCTGAAGAAGCGCTCTTGTGTCTTCTTCTTTTTGCTCTTCCTCTTCCTCGCAGATTCCGCTTTGCTGAGGGCACTGTGTTTTTCTTTCAGGTCTTTCCACAGTTTTTCCAAGCCTTGTTTTTCAGCTGGCAGTGCGGTCTTCATTTGCATCTTGAGGTTTTTCTTTTGGACCCTGATCTTGTCCATCTTTTCTTGGCGTCTGGATTTCTTTGGAGGTGTTTTCTCTTTGGGTAGTTTTGCTCCATAGGCGTCTCTACATGTGGCATACACAATGTCCCCATATGTGGCTAGTTTGTGTTCCAGGGTGCTTTTCCCTATCAGTGCATCGAGTCTTTGGACGATTTTTGCATCCAGTTTCTCCCAATCTTCAGTTTCGTTTGCTCGTGGCAGGTTGAGTTTCAGGCGCCTGGCATCGAGGGCCTGTGCAAATTCCTCATCCGAACCAACAGCGTGGATGTCCTTGGCACTGTGGTTTAAATCCTGGCCTTGGTCTTCCGACGTCTTATCTGCTGATGCAGTGCGCTGCTGCTCATTCAGATGAGTCTTCACACATCCCATCTTTGTTCTGTGGATCTTCATGCCACGGGTGGTAGCGAAACGCTTTCCACAGACACATGGATATTCCATTTGGTCCATGTTCATAGTCCGTTTGGGATTTGCAGTCATGATTGGTTGAGCACCGATGGATTCATCATTCTCTCCCCCTTTCGGTGAATCCTGGGAGCATCTTTTCCTTTTATTTTTAGTAGCCACATGTTTAAGGCAAAGTGGGGAGCCAGCCCACAGAGCCCTTGGTTCTGGTCTTTCCCAGTGTCCTCCGGTCTTTCCCGGACGTCCTCCGGCCTATTCCCGGAAGTCAATGGTTTACCCATGCATCAGTAGAAAGAAACTCGTGGAGAGCGTGGCAGCAGAGAGTCCTCAGAAGAGAAGCCCCCTTCAAGCAAGTAATTAAGCAGGAGTCATGGGCGAAAGTAAAGCTGTCAGGTTTATGCAATGGAACTGCAGATCCATACATACAAACCTGCCTTACCTTATTCAACACCTTGCTTCCTCCAGCTATCAGATTCTCATTTTGCAGTCGTTAAATGTGACTCGTAATAACCTACCGAAACTGTCAAACTACTTTTTCCCTCCGGTCTGTGAAAAGACAGAGCAAGGAGAGAAAGTCAAAACGGCTATTTATATTAATGATAAAATGGATTACTCCGTGTGTCTGTCACCGGCACCAACAAACATATTACAACTGCATTCCTGTGCAGCAAGGGTTAAAATCAGTCAGACGTTAATTGTTAATGTCGTCAGTGTGTACTTACCTAAAGGGCCAAATGAAGAAAATACTGAATGGCTACGTCCATTGCATGATTCGAATGAGAAATGGCTAATCGCTGGTGACTTCAACGCTCACTCACCTTTTTGGGAAGCTGATCACATTTTTGTGACTAGTAACAGATTTGTCGAAAATATCGTTGATGCTTCTCTCTATCTTCTTAATGACGGGAGAGTCACAAGGATCCCTGATATACCCACTCAAAGAGCTTCTGCCATTGATCTGTCTCTTATTTCTCCCATCCTTGTACCAAATAGTAACTGGAACACACATACTGATAGCTTAGGAAGTGACCACTTACCCGTTATTATTACTCTTAATGATAACTTAGTCCAGACTACGACAGACAAAGACATTATAGCCAAATATAATTATAAGTGCGCTGATCGGAAAATGTTTGAGAATATTCTAAAATCACAAAATACTAATGACATAAGAGATGATGATATCAACAAATTTTATTAAAAAATCACGAACACTGTGTTACAAGCAGCTGATTGTTCCATACCGAAATATTCTAATTTAAAATCTGACAAACATTCGGGAAACATCTGGTGGAACGAAGTTTGTGAGAAAGTTGTGAACGAAAAGAAACGTTTATTCAAAATCTACTTACAGGATAAAAAACCAGAAAATCACATCCCCCTGAGGAAAGCGAATTCATTTAGTAATAAAACAATAGCACAAGTGAAACGGCAGTACTGGGCTGCATTTTGCACAGATGAGGTTTATAGCCATAAAGATCTACAAAAGATATGGACAAAATTCAATAACATGAAAAATGGAGTACATTTACCATTATGTCCAGTCAGGATTGAAGGTAATGAATTTCCTTCTAATTTACAAAAGGCTGAGTCGTTCGTCGACATGTTTCTGATACAATGCTTCCTAACAATCTTCCAAAAGAAATAAAAACTTTTAGGGAAAAAGAGGCCCAGAAAGATATGTATAAAGACCCTGTACCAGATAATGCAAATTATATCAATGCCCCAATTACTTTGAAAGAACTGAAAGACACGCTGTTTTCTTTAAGTGATAAGAAAACGTCAGTCGGAGCAGATGCAATATCTAGCATAATGTTGAAACATTTGCCGGAAAACTGGATTATATTACTACATGAACTGTTTCAACAATGCTGGGATGAAGGTCATATTCCAAAGGTATGGAAACACTCAATCATAGTTCCAATACCAAAACAAGGAAAATCAAAGAAAGATAAAAATAATTACAGGCCCATTGCCCTAACATCACACACCGGTAAGCTGCTAGAAAAGATCATTTTAAACAGACTAATTTACCATTGTGATAAAAGAAAAGTTATCCCTACCGATCAAGCAGGTTTCAGGAAGAAGAGAAGTACAATTGATCATTTAGTGAAACTAACAACGCAGATTAAACATCAGTTTGCTCACAGAAAAAATGTACTGGCCACATTCTTTGATATAAAGAAAGCCTATGACCATGTCTGGCATGGTAGATTACTGTATAAATTAAAAAGCATTGGTCTATCTGGACATATCTATGACTATGTTAAGAATTCTCTATCTGACAGAAGTATGCAAACAAAAGTAGGCAACTCCTATTCCACCTTAAGATTTCCCCAAATGGGAATCCCACAGGGATCAGTTATTGCCCCTCATTTATTCAATATTCTGCTCTACGATTTACCACAGTCTGTGTCAAATAATATTGTAATCGTACAATATGCAGATGACATATGTATGTGGATGAAAGTTACCATAAAAAGAAAAAAACCCAAAAGACAGCTGAACTATTTTAGAAAATTGTATCAACGGGAACTTGATAACTTAAATAATTATATGATGGAGAATGGACTTTTGTTATCACCGGAAAAAACTAATCTTGTACTTTTCAACAGTGGGCCCGATCCACCAGTTATCTATTTTTCGAATAGATAAAGAAATCCTAGAGTACAGACCGATGGTAAAATTTCTTGGAGTATATATTACTTCAAAGTTATCGTGGAACCATCATATTCAATATCTATTAACAAAGGCCAGAAAAAGTTTTAATTTTCTAAAAGCTATACAAAAACAAAACTGGGGCCAAGATGCTAATGTACTCAAACACCTGGCATTATCGCTGATACGGTCAAGACTCACTTACGGACAGGAAGTTTTCTTCAGTGCTCCAACAAGTTTGGTAAAGAAAATGCAGAGTTTGGATTGCAAAGCTTTCAAACTAGCTATAGGTGTACCATATCATGCATCGTCCCGAGGAACATATCGCGAAATTGGGGTATTACCATTAGATGAGTATCGACGGCTCGCTGTCGCAAAGTATGTCTTACGATCTTCAACATGTGACAGCAATGTTGAAAATGAAGTTAGTTTAAGATCTGACATTAACTTCCCTAAAAGAGCAAAATCAATCTCCTCGCTTACGACAATTAGGACTTTCACTTCCAATTTATTCGAAGAGTCAGACATTAACCATAACGAAATAATTAAACCTCAACTTCCTTCATCTCCCAGCCCACCATGGGAACTTCAAAGAGCATCATTTGATATCAACCATTCGTCTTTGAAAAAAGGTGACAATGAAAACTTGACTGGCATAACAGTAAAAGAGTATACAGAAAACTCGTACCCGCTTCATCTTAAGATATATACAGACGGATCTCTTTTAGATACCAAAGAAGCAGGTGCAGCATTTGCTATTCCTTCTATAAAAGTGGAAAAATCTTACTACCTTGGAAAAAACATCCATTTTTACAGCCGAGCTAACTGCCATTTTAATGGCTCTGTATTATCTTCTTGATCTTTCTTACCCAACACTTCAGGCCCTCTTTTGTGTCAATTCAAAATCGGTTTTATTTGCCCTCAGCAAATCAACAACAATAAGAAACGATTTAATTACAGACATTCATCAATTAATACATTTTTTGGTTATTAGGGGTACGAGTATCTCTTTCTGTTGGGTTCCTTCTCACTGTGGTATTCAGTTTAATGAGAGGGTCGACAGAGCAGCAAAGCGGGGAGCAAGAAATACAAGCTGGTCAGAATGTATCAGTATTCCATTGTCTGTCCATGAGGGATACAGTCTATTAGAAAATGCGTGCTGGAAACATTTTAGGAAAAAAAAAAAAATCTGGATGTTTTCTAGATACTCACTCACGCCAGCTAATAAACATTGACACACTTAATTCATTTCATCAATGTAGCTTACCTTATTCACGGATTATAATTTCTTTAATTTATAAGATCAAATTGAATGCTTTTAAGACAAAGTTTTGTAAGAACATAACATGCCTTTGTGGCGGAAAAATGACAAATAATCACATTCTTTTTCAATGTAAGCACTTAAAACCTTACCTACCATCCCTACCTAAATGTTCTCTGGATCAAGTTGTATCAGATTTATCACTGATGTGTAAAATTGCAGTTTCATTACATCAAAGTCCCATTTTTTCTGTTCTGTAAACTGGAACCGATGTTGAGTGTTTTGATCAGTAGTTCTTTGTTAGCTCATAGTTGTTCATTTCATTGTTGCTGTTGCTGTTTTTCTTGAAAGCCCTTGAAGATATTACTTAATACCTCTACCCCTCCCCCCTTTCCCTGTAACATTGTCTAATATCACTTAATGTGGATAGACGTTAAATTGAAGAAGAACACGAGGAGAAAGGGGGGGGTGGAGGAGGGAAACACGATTGAGTAAGCGAGGTGCGAGGGGAGTAGAGGGGGCTGGGGAGGGGGCGACAGAGGGGAAGGAGGGAGTGCGAAGACAAACAATGGGGAGAAGGTTTCAAAGTGTGTGTGTGTGTGGGGGGGGGGGGGGGGGGGGGAGGGAAGGAAGGGAAGTTTGCGACGTCTTCAGCGCGATGGCATTCTGCACGACAACTCTCTCTCTCTCTCTTTGTCCCTCTCTCTCTTTCTCCCTCTCTCACACACACGTTTATCAATATACATGGACAAAAATACATACATAATACAAAGTGTGAAGCTAAAAGTGTTTAGAAAGTAGAGACTAATTTAATTATTTAGAATTACATATCTGCACAAATACACACACACACACACGCACGTGTGTGTGTGTGTGTGTGTGTGTGTGCGCGCGCGCGCGCGCGCGCGTTCGTGCGTCTGGGTGTGTGCGTGTGTGTGTGTGTGTGTGTGTTTCAAAGTGGAGGGGGGGGGGGGGGAGGGCGGAGGGAAGGAAGGGAAGTTTGCGACGTCTTCAGCGCGATGGCATTCTGCACAACTCTCTCTCTCTCTCTCTCTCTCTCTCTCTCTCTCTCAGTGACGTGTGTGTGTTTATGCCCTCATAGGGAACAGATACAAGTTGAAGATATACATGGAGAAAAAGTCATCTTGAAATATTTCTATTTTAACAGTCTTTTGCTTTATCTTTGTTTCCTCAAAGGGGACAGATACAAACTGAAGATATACACGGAGACAAAGGTCATTTTGAAATATTTCTATTTTACCAGTCTTTTGCTTCAACTTTGTGCCCCCAAAGGCAACAGACATAAATTGAAGATATGGAGAGAAAGTCATTTTGAAATATTTCTATTTTACCAGTGTTTTGCTTCATCTTTGTGCCCTCAAAGGCAACAGACATAAATTGAAGATATGGAGAGAAAGTCGTTTGAAATATTTCTATTTTACCAGTGTTTTGCTTCATCTTTGTGCCCTCAAAGGCAACAGACATAAATTGAAGAAATGGAGAGAAAGTCGTTTTCAAATACTTCTATTTTACCAGTGTTTTGCTTCATCTGTGTGCCCTCAAAGGCAACAGACATAAATTGATGATATGGAGAGAAAGTCGTTTTGAAATACTTCTATTTTACCAGTGTTTTGCTTCATCTGTGCGCCCTCAAAGGCAACAGACATAAATTGAAGATATGGAGAGAAAGTCATTTTGAAATATTTCTATTTTACCAGTGTTTTGCTTCATCTGTGTGCCCTCAAAGGCAACAGACATAAATTGAAGATATGGAGAGAAAGTCATTTTGAAATATGTCTATTTTACCAGTGTTTTGCTTCATCTGTGTGCCCTCAAAGGCAACAGACATAAATTGAAGATATGGAGAGAAAGTCATTTTGAAATATTTCTATTTTACCAGTGTTTTGCTTCATCTGTGTGCCCTCAAAGGCAACAGACATAAATTGAAGATATGGAGAGAAAGTCATTTTGAAATATTTCTTTTTACCAGTCTTTTGCTTCATCTTTGTGCCCTCAAAGGCAACAGATACAAGCTGAAGACATACATGGAGAAAAAGATCATCTTAAATAATGTTTCTATTTTACCAGTCCTCTGCTTCATCTTTGTACCCTCAAAGAGAACAGATAGAAACTGAAGATATAACTGGAGAAAAAAAAAATCATCTTGAAAAGTTGTGCTATGGCCAGATGGCCAAATATCACTTATACTAATTATAGCAAGCCTGTTTGTCCTTAAGACCCAAGAGGTTGAAATGCATTGTGTCTTGTCCTGTACTTTGTTTGTCTATAGGATGTTCTTGGTAGTAACAAACCCACTCTTTCTAAATCTTATTTTTTAGTCAAGCTGTCATGTGTGTGTGAATTTGATGTTTCAGATTGTTTAGGAAAATACTTGGATACATTGTTTTATTCAAATTATGATTCTACAAGTGTCCTTTCAATGCTAGTTTTTTTTTTGTGTACATGATGTGTGCATGCTAGTGATTCCTTTGACTTTTCATATATTTTAATCCAAAATGAAGATTTAAAAAAAAAAAAGGGGGGGAAAATATTTTGAATGAAAGCAGATTCTGTACATTTTCTGAGTTGTTTTGCATAGTTGTGTGTGAGTTTGTGTTCCAAGCAGTGTGTGTGTGTGTGTGTGTGTGTGTGTGTGTGTGTGTGTGTGTGTGGTATTTAAACTGCACAAGATTACAGATCAGCCGACTGATTATTACTTTATTGAATCTGGAAATTGTGGAGTCATTTCTATCCCACTCTTTTCAAAGATTTACTTTCAGGAAGTACTCACACTGAACTTTTTTAATATGTGAAATGATCAGTTTCAAAAGTTTTCCTGCCTCATTACTTTCCTTTACCACTTTCACTGACAGTATAATTATGAGGATTCTCATGTCAGTCATTCAGATTGGATCTCCCAATGTTTGTTACACTTATGACAATGTTGGCTAAAGGAAGAACCATACTGACAAGCTGAATCAGTGAATGAGAGTCTCCCATAGTAAGGAACTTGGACTTGAACACACACTCACTCACTGGGTATGACGTTTTACCGGAAACCCCCGGAAACCCTTGAAATACCGAAAACCCCCTATAGACCAGTAAAGGAACAGGTTAGTAGTAGTTACTCGCTATTAAATTGATGTAGTTCTTCGTTTCTTACAAGCCGGGAGACTCCCCTCGACCACGCTATCATGTTGAGGCCGATTTGACAAGTCTAGATTATGTAATTTTTTCCCCCCTGCAGATGGCGTACGTGTCTCAAGCGACTAACTTCTGAAACGTTACTAGTACTACTATCTTCTGAAATAATTACTATAATTTTCATAAGATAGTAGTAATACTAGTATTATTACTGTTAGTAGCTTCGCGTTGCGACTATCTAGTGAAATGATCCCTGTGTGAAATTATGTCCTCTTTCAGACCTGCCAACCCCCTAAGAGACCAATGAGTAAGAATTGAAGCTCAGTGAGGCAGAAATGTGTAATTTCTGAGAGCTAAGAGTAATCAAGCGCGACACTTACCTTTTTTCAAACAAACACGATGCGATGAAATTGTTCGCACAATTTTTGTGAACTTTACTTTTCTTCAAAAACAAGCTTTTCTTTTAAGTGTCATAAGAAATCTTTACAAATTATGAAAATGTAGAATACACTGGAAACACACACAAATCCCCTACACCATCATGGCATGGCACACCAAGGCCAGTGTGCCAGAAACAACCTAAAAAATGTTCTCCCCTGTTGCTGACTGTGCATGTGGGGTTGGCTATCAGCTCAGTGGCGATTGTGTCATTTCTTAAGTATCGCACCACCCCAGGAAAGAATTTGCCCCCCCCCCCCCCCCCCCCCCCCCCCCCTTCCTGACTTCCATCAGTCCCCAACACAAACGGTCCATTCTGCAGTCGAGATGCAGCAGCAGTTTGGGCTTCCATGGTAAGGGTCCTCACAGTGTGTGTTGTCTTTGTTCGACCGCTCTTGAATTGTTTGGCGATCTCTGAATCTGAGAACGCTTCTTTAAAACGCTGGGATGCGTGGTCGGCTGCGTTAAGAGCGATGTTGTGCTCGACGAAAAATCCGGCCACCGACGCTTCAGCCCGAACTACCCTTTTCCTCATTTCATCCTCTTTTGAGGTGTCTACAGTCTGAAAAAAACTGTGATGCTGGAAGAATTCGGCATGTTAGAGGAATCGATGTGCTTGCGTGACTCAAGGTGATGCTTCACATCCACCATCCCGCCATGGGAAATTGTGAAGTCCGACTCGCAAGTGGTACACCGTGCACAATTTACACCTTTAGCCGACGGTCGTATGCAGGGGAACTTTTCCAAGTATTTTTTTCGGAACTTTTGACATTTTTTTCTTTTTCGCATCTTGTCCAGAACTTTCTACTCCACGTTTCGACATTTTCGTAGCTAAAACTTCAAAAGGACGCCAACTTCGCTGAATGGTAAAGACGGTGAAACGAACTGCGCATGCCCGGAAACGCTTCTTGAAGATTACTGGTTATACGCACGGCGCCGTGCGTGTCTGTACATAAGCCGATTTTTTCGTCCGTTTTTTGTTGTTGAAAACTTTCAATGCGTAATTTTTTGGCTAAATGCGTAAGGGCGTAAGAATTATCACTTGGGCGTAATAAATTACGCGAAATGCGTAAAGGTTGGCAGGTCTGCTCTTTCTTAGTATTAGTACTGTCCAGGTCACTGATCGATGGTCATTTGGCCTTTTTTCACCGCTTGACTGCTAATCAGTATAGTACGGGTTCATGTAAACATTTTATGACGTTGTTGACCAATGGTCAGTGTCACTGACCAGTGGTCATTTTTGCCCCATTTCCACTGTTTGACAGCTAGTTAGTGTAGAACGAGTTCATGTGAACAATTCATGTTGTGGTTGACTAGTGGTCAGTGTCATTGACCAGTGGTCATTTTGGTACAATTTTACTGTTTGACAGCTAATTAGTGTAGAAAAGTTAATGTGAACAATTTATGACGTTTCTGGCCCAAATTCGCCCAGACAATATTGACTGTCTTGAATGAAACTGTTTTTTTTCCTTCCCATTATGACAATTCTTCGGCGTTCCGCTCTTGAAGCGTGCTGATGAAAAGGAGAATTCTGATTATTATGACCTTTCATAAGAAAAATACTCATTAATTGGGAGTCTTTTCGAGCTCGAAGAGTTTCTCAATGTTCTTTCTTTGTGCTTTGAAACATTATATGATGTTCGACCGTTTTTGACTGCTTGGCTGTAACTCATGTGTCCAGGCACTACACGTTGTTCTTCACTTCTTTTTAAAACACCACTTGATCTTCTATTATTCGTATCTCTGCTGAAGTCATTGTAGTGTCTCTGATTCTCAGCTGAAGTCCATGCGTCGTGGTATTCCTAGTCGTTTCTTTGTTGAAAATCTGGGTTTCTTTGCCCATAGCGAAGATCGGGAAGTCTTTTTGGCCCAGCCTTTGAGGGTACTCTTCCACCTGCAGTTTGCCCTTCCAGTAGTATGCCCTCTTTTCTTGTTTGGTATGGAAGTCTATCATTTCTCTTTGTCTTGTGGTGAGTTCTGCAGAAATCCTGATGTTGTCTCTACGTATCGATTCCCTCAAGTCTTGGTCTTGCAAAATGTCCAGTTTATCTGACCACCTGTGCATCTGCACAACTATTGGTCTTGGTCTGTCTGCTGAGTCATTCCATTCCCCCACTCTGAATGCCCGGTCAATATCATTATGACTCAAGTTTCTTCCATACGAATACTGGTACAGGACATCAATGATTACATCAGCTGTTGGAAATGTGTATGTACCTCCTTCTGGTATTCTTGTGAATCTCAAATTGCGGCTCTTCAGGTCTACTTCATTCTGATGGACCTGTTCCTCCAATCTGTTGAGCCTTTGACTAATCAGTTCAAAATTCTCGTTCACAACTGCAGTATCTTCTATTGCCATATTAATCTCCAACCTATTTCTCTCAGATGCATGTTTCAGTGAATTAATATCGGTGTTGAGTTTTCCTATTGCGCTGTTGAATTGTTGGAGATTGTGGCTAAGCATGTTACTGAGGTTACGGGAATGTAAATTCATCATTTGCATCATCTGACTAAAACGCCAGTCCATCATCTGTACCAGATTGCCACATCCATCACTTAACGAGGAAGAAGTCGTCATTTTGCTCTCAGTAGTATAGTAGAAAGGAATAATGTTTCTCACACCGATGATAATTTGACAGCAGTTTTTAGTCAGATCGTGTGCCTATTTCCAACATCGCAAAACGAAGAAAAGAATTCCTTTAAAGCGCCTGTTTTCCTTCAGTTTGTAAACACACCGTGCTATTCCACACGCGACACTGTCAACCAGTTGAACAACTTCACTGTTCTCACACCAAGGACACACTCAGCTATCGTAAATCAATCACGTGCAAGTTGTACACTTAATGGCAACACAATCCGAAGTTTGAGCTGTACTCCAAGAAATCCCCTTCTTCATAATTCTTTGTAAAACTTAATGAAGCAAATTAGCCTTGATCTTGATGACTAATTCAGAAAGTTCCCAAATCACTCCAAATACCACACCTTTAAGTTCCTCCATGCAAAGATTGCGACGATCAACTGACTCCTAATATGTTAAAATCTCATTTTTAACAGACGCTCACAAACCGTGTCTGATCAGTTGATCTGTTCCGCGTCGAGTCCGAGAGAGAGAGAGAGAGAGAGAGAGAGAGAGAGAGAGAGAGAGAGAGAGAGAGAGAGTGTGTATGGTGTGTGGTGTGTGGGGTGTGTGTGGTGTGTGTGTGTGTGTGTGTGTGTGTGTGTGTTCATCAGTGGGGTAATGCCAGCGTGTTAAATTATCTATACTCGTCCTTCCTTCTCTTGTCCTGTTCCAGTCCCCCTTCTTACTCTTTACCCCCAGGTGGCATTACTCCCATACAGTCATTGAGGCACTCTGTATATCACCATGCCCAGGTTTGTCCCGTCACATCCGTGGCATTGGCAGCCAACAGGAACCAATTACTTTGAAGCCGCTATGAGGCAACCCACAAGAAGAGACATTCTGTTACAGCCGAGTCGCTTCTGTGGTGTTCAGTGGTGCCTGTTCTTATACTGCATCTGCAGGACACCACCGACTGATCCCTTTGCTGACAGTAATGATGGCTTAGTCAAATGCACCAGCATGAGTGAATGTTCCCTTCAGATGGTGCCAGCACGTCCATGGCCGGCAATCTCCATGAGTTTGTCAATACTGATGACTTTAACACACACTGACCATGGGCATGGGCGTAGAGAGGAAACAGAAACTGGGGTCACCAGGGGGAAAGGTACATGAAGGGCCACAGAATTCTTGATCTTTTTATGATGATCAGTGAAGACAAATGACGGTATGGAGTTCTGTTTGGGTCAGAGACTACAAGACAGTGCTCCATGCTTCTTGTTATAATCTGGCTTCAACCACTCCCAGAAAATACCGACACCTGCAGTGTTGACCATGAGATTGATGAAAGTCTTGAATGATGAATGAGGAGGGCAAAGTCTGCTGGTGATGTGAAATGCTGCATTGAGCTGGATTTTACTGTTCATGAATTTGAGTAATGTTTGCAGAAAAAAACAAATGAACAAACAATGCGACAATACATGTAATTATGCATACATGAGTGTCATTTTCAAAGTTATTACATGAAAACGGATGAATGTCCTTTGATTGGGGTGGTGAGCTTTGAAGTTGGGAACAATTTACTGTGTAAATGTTCTGAATTCGGTAATAGCTGCAGAGCTTAATATTTTGTGTATTGGCATTGATGACCTTGTGTTCTGGATAAAAACATGTATAAGACAAGGGGCATTGCCAACGATACCATAAGAGCATCTCCAAAAGAAGACGCTTTCACGCAGGACAGTAAATTCCAGAAAAACTAAACTGTGCATCTCATTAAACCTGCCTGTACAGTATTGCAAGATGAAATCCAGTGCAGACTGGGCTCAAGACCTATACTCCCTGATACATCCAAATCTGCACACAACTTCCATCTGCAAGCAGGTGATCAGATGACAGATGTCTCCTCAGACATTCCTGGTGCTGTCCTGATCTGTCACTTCATGCTGGCCTTAAACCTGTCTGTCACTTCATGCTGGCCTTAAACCTGTCTGTCACTTCATGCTGGCCTTAAACCTGTCTGTCACTTCATGCTGGCCTTAAACCTATCTGTCACTTCATGCTGGCCTTAAACCTGTCTGTCACTTCTGTGGCCTTAAACCTATCTGTCACTTCATGCTGGCCTTAAACCTATCTGAATTTTGTCTTCTTTCAGCTCTGGAAACATAGTCTGCAGGCTCCCCCCACCTCCCCTCCTTTTTTTCTTATTTCTTTTTTCATCTGCTTCTTTCAAAACTTCTCCCGCTAAACCTTTGTAGAAGTGGTCCTCATCACGGTCACTGAAGTTGAATGTGTTTTCTTAATCCAAAATGCATGCATAAAATCGTCTTTTTTGCACACACACTCAATAACATGTTTACAAAAGAAAAAAAAAGGAAAATGGTGATTCCCTACTGTCCACATGATTGTGCTGCAAAATGACCCTCAATTCATACTTGTATAAAATTGTGATTTCTGTTTCTGTCATTTTCTCCAGTTAGATATAGATTATACCACTCCTTTCCACTACTTGGTGCAGAAGAGTTCCTTTTGTTATGCCCCCTGCTTTCAGACATGGGTCTTTCAAGTTATCACTGGCATGGGCTTGGATATTTGCATGACCCTTTCTATGGATATGGTAGGCAGTAGGGCCAGGTTTTACCATCAGTTTTAATGGATCATGTTTGGCATCAGCATTTGAGCCCTGAAAGTTGGTAGAGCAATACGCTTGCCACAATGGATTTCTTAAATGATAGATTTGATCAGAATATTGTATATGTTTGAGAGGCCTTCACATACTCTTGGTGAAAGGTGATGACATTTAAAGGGGGGGGGGGGGGGGGGTAATGTCATGATTTTCTTGCATGTATCATGGAACTCAAACATCACTGGTGTGCCACCCACTGTCCTGACATTTTACCATTGGGAGGTTTTTTGCTGTGTAGTTTTCATTCTTTGAGGTGTGTGGCTTTAGGAGGTGAAGATAGCCCGTCTTTCTGTAGTGGTGTCTGCAGTCTGTATCATAGACTTCCTTATTTGTGGTATCAAATGATGATGTCCATGAAACTATGATATCATAAGCAACAGTTGTATAGCCAAGTATCCAGATCGTCTGCTCCAGGTGTTCTCATATGAAAGAAGAATCATCTAATTGACTGATCCCCCCCCCCCCTCATTTCTCTGGCCCTCTGCCACCTCTTTACAGTTCTCTCCTACATGCACACTCACATCCACACATACATTGGTGTGTACACATTCATATTGAACAGGATTATACTACACAGGAAATCATGATGGACATTAGGGAAGTTCCTTAAACAGGTAAGGTTTTTTGGGGGGTGGGGGGTGGGGGTGGGGGTGTCTGGAATCAAAGTGTCATAGTTTTATGGGCACTTTGTTGCATGCCGAAGGAAGTTGATAAGGAAAGGACCACTGGCTTTTGTGTGTGTGTGTGTGTGTGTGTGTGTGTGTGTGTGTGTGTGTGTGTGTGTGTGTGTGTGTGTGTTTACCACTGAGATTTGAACTTCCAAGCACCAGATGCAGAACAAAGGTGATGCATGGGATTATGTACCTGGAGACCTCAGGTAGGCCAGTAGGGGTCGTTACAGAAAACATCAGAGTTGAAGGATTGTATTTGATTCTGTTTTAGACAAGTTGCCAATGGTTAAGAGCAAAACAGCAAGTGCACATGTTCAGCCCAAGAAGTTTTTAAGACGACATGGGTTAGCATTATTTTGAATTCTTTACAGCCTATCAAGCAGGTGTTTCAGGATGTCGTCAAGAAGGGAATTGGATCTTTTGATTCTACATACAGGGAGACTAACATTTTTCTTGCCTGCTTTGACAATTGTCAGGGCTTATTCTGTGTGGTCCAAGGCAAACATCACAAATTGATGCCAGAAAGGTCGGATTCAGATTACAGTAACGCCAAGCATTGCATAAACTTTGAGAAATGAATATAGCATTGTTAAAAAAATACTGGAGAAGGACAGTGTCACGAACTGTCAAATGTTTTGGGGCGTGCGTCTTTGCTCTGCGTGTTTACACATGTTTATGTATGTGCGCGCGTTCCTCGCGTGCGCGCTTCACGCGCGTTATTCGGTGTCAGCTGGAAGTGGCATCGGTGTACAGGCATCCCGTGCAGCCCATGCTGATCACTTGGCTCACCTTGAGAGCGAGCAAACTTCCGAATCTCGTTAGCCTGGACTGAGAACATTCCTTTTCTTTTTTTCAAGAGTCTTGGAGGGATGTCTTCGGGTGTGACCGCGCCGGTAAGGTTTGGGTCCTCCGGGCCATCGTTGTGACGCTAGTTTGTGTCCACGGTGAGGTTCTCCAGAGCCTGTATAGTCCCCAGAGCTCACTCACAGGTTTTGGTGAGTTATCAGTCTGTTGTGTGTGTGTCTATTTATTTGTTTGCTATTGTTTTATAGATATATAGTTATATTCTTGCTTCCCATTTCTAAAAAACTTCACTTTGTTACAATTGGATTCAGTCAGAGGGGGGAGAAAGGAAACCCTAGTCAGCCTCGTCTCTTATTCTTTTAATTGTTGGTGTGTGACCCTCTGTATTGAATAACCGGGGTCAGGGAAAGGGTTGTTTTCTGCAGGCTGCTCCCCCCCCCAGCCAGCCAACCATGCTGTACTCGGCGAACTGAATGTCATCTGTGTAAAGCCGGTCTGGCAACAATGTGTTCGGCATTGCTGAGTGGCCATTACAAGTGGGGCGTTAGTTTGATAATTAGTGGTTGTCATGAAAAATGTAATATATCTGTGCTCTTGAGATGACTGAATAGGCGAATTCCCGACAATTCTTTTAATACCAAACTCGACTAGGTTTATTTTCCTGTAGATAATGTACATACGGCATGAAAGCTTGTACACAAGTGGTCAGGCAATATTCAAACAACGACAACGCACACACAATTGTGCAAAAATGACGTCATCACTTTCTAGGAATTTAATTTTCCATAGTTAACTAGTACACAAGTTTGATACATGCCTCTGCTTGGACTACAACAAAAATGTTGGATAAGAAATGTGTAAGCCTTGTTTTTTCAGCCCTTTCACTAAGTGTCTCCCACGGGATGGAAAAATACAGCTGTGAATGATAATTACATATTAGAAAAGTAGTTACATACTCAGAATCAAAAACTTACTTGGAGAATATTTCGTCACCGGTGTGAACTCGCTACAAAACAGGTGCTAGAATTGTTGGAACTGTGCCTCACTAGCACCTACTTTTCATTTAACCATGAGTTCTACCAGCAGAAACAAGGAGCTGCCATGGGTTCGCCAGTATCTCCAGTGGTAGCCAACCTGTACATGGAACATTTTGAAAAAGTAGCCCTTGAGACTGCTGCCAACCCTCCCAGCATGTGGTACCGCTATGTGGATGACACCATGACCCGCATACAGGAGACGGAGGTTGACAGCTTCACCACTCACCTGAATTCCATCGACGACAGTATCCAATTCACTTCTGAAACTGAAGTAGAAGGGAAGATACCGTTCCTGGACACACTCGTCACCCGAACCCATGACGACAGGGTGGAGACCACCGTTTATAGGAAACCCACCCACACTGACCAATATCTGAACTTTCACTCTAACCACCCCCTCCAGCACAAGAGATCTGTTGTCAACACCCTCATGCACAGAGCCTCTGTACTGTGTTCCACTAAGGAGGAAGAGCTGAAAGAAGAACACATCAAGACTGCCCTTTCCGCTAATGGATACCCTGCATGGATGTGGGACAATCCTCGAATTCGCTACCCTTCTTCTACAGATACGGACACTGTGAAAGTGGGGATCCCTTACATTAAAGCAGTCTCGGAGCGTCTAGCCAGGACCTTCCAACAACATGGATGCAAAGTGTTCCACAAACTCACCAACTCCCTACGCCAGCAACTGACCCATGACAAAGACAAAACGGACCCCTTTAAGCAGTGTACCAGGTAGGGTGTCAAGACTGTACCCATACCTACATTGGCGAGACAGCAAGACCATTCACCACCCGTCTACAGGAACACCAAAACCGATCTACTTCTGCCATACATGAACATCTACAAGCCACAGGCCACAGTTTCAGCCCCCAAGAAACCAAGATCCTATCTACAGAACCCTTCCTCACAAAAAGAAAAGTCAAAGAAGCCATCGAAATTAAGACCAGACGCCCCAGCCTGAACAGAGATCAAGGCTTTGAACTCCCCCCCCCCCCCCCCCCCCCCATCTACAATCAGATCCTGACAACCGTTCACCCCCCACAACAGTCGTCCCATCAAGCCTCGCTGCCACAACAGCAACAGTGAGCTGAAGAAGACAGGGCGACCCTGTCGAAATATTCTCCAAGCAAGTATTTGATTCTGAGTATGTAACTACTTTTCTAATGTCGAATCCAGAATCCAGAAACCTATATTCTTATTGATAATTACATAATTTTCTCTGCTGTGACAATGGCTTCATTTTCGTCTCCGTAGGGGCTGCCTTCCTCCATGCTCCCATGTTCCATCTGACTCCACCAATATCGGTGTTGCATGTAGCAATGTCCCACGTGCACAAGTCCCAAAGGGTGATATGCGTAAACTTTTCTATATCCCACAGAGTCATTGCAAGCTACATATGGTACCGGAGGAACATGACCAGATCCTGGTGAAGGAGGAGGAGGAGGTGGAAGAGGAACAATGTCGAGGCCAACATAGAAAGGCACAGGTCCAGCAGAGCCTCCCTCCTGGCCCATGGGGCCATAGGCATGGATAGGTTCAATGACGGGAGTCACGATTCCCACGAAAGAGTATCCGGCATAGGGCAATATCTCATGATCCCATTCCCTATGAACTCAGGATCCTTGGGTCCTTCTGCGTACATTAGAACCTCCTCACAGAATTCCATGCGGGGAGTCTTGATTTTCATGAAAGCAGGTAGCCGAATGGATGCCTGGTTCACACGACGGGACCCTCGCCTCCTGGGCTGTGGCTGGCCGCCTGCCTGTCTGTTAGCTGGACTCCTTTCAGCTAGGGGCTGTGGCTGGCTGCCTGCCTTTCTGTTAGCTGGACTCCTTTCAGCTAGGGGCTGTGGCTGGCCGCCTGCCTTTCTGTTAGCTGGACTCCTTTCAGCTCTGGAGCCATTGTCTGCGACAGAACCATTTTTGTCTCCGTAGGGGCTGCCTTCCTCCTTTCTCCCATGTGCCATCTGACTGCACCAATATCGGTGTTGCATGTAGCAACGTCCCACGTGTGTAAGTCCCACAGGGTGATCTGCGTAAATTTCTCTATATCCCACAGTGTCATTGCGAACTACATATGGTATTGGAAGAACATGACCAGATCCTGGTGAAGGAGGAGGAGGAGGTGGAAGAGGACCAACGTCGAGGCCACCAAAGAAAGGCACAGGTCCAGCAGAGCCTCCCTCCTGGCCCATGGGGCTACAGTCATGGAGAGGTTCAAAGACGGGAGTCACGGTTCCCACGAAAAACAATCCGACGCCAGGGCTATATCTCATGATGCTATTCCCTATGCTTTCAGGCATCCCGGGTCCTTGTGCGTACATTGGAACCTTCAAATAGATGTCCTTGGGGGGAGTCTTGATTTTCATGAAAGCAGGTAGCTGAATGGATGCCTGGTTCACACAGCGGTACTCTCGCCTCCCGGGCTGTGGCTGGCCGCCTGCCTGTCTGTTAGCTGGACTCCTTTCGGCTTCCTGCTCCGCTCCTCGGCGCCTCTCACCGTGGGGCTGTTCATGGCAGGTGTGGTCTGGGATTTCTCTCAGATGGCGCAATGTGTTGAAGACACCCGACATTTTGCAATGGGGGGGACGGAGTGGGGGAACGAGAATATGTAGGTCAGAGGGAAAGGAAGAGGAGGAGGATCCCACCGGCAGCAGCAGCACCTGTCCAACAATAAGCACAGTCCAAAAATAAGAGGGGAAACCCTTAACTCGGTTTGGACACTGATATTCCCCCTTTGACTCCCGCCAGTTAATTTACGAACAAACTAGTTAGGCTCTTGTTAGCCAACAACAAACCATCATCGGGGCGCACTCTCTTCTCATTCAAAACAAGTGGGAACTTACTGCTACCGGCATCAACATACATCATCAACAACATCAAAGTTATCTTTTTCACAAATGATAATTACATAAAAAAATGATAATTAGAAAATAAAAACTAAAGGAATAAACTAAGAGAGAGAGAGAGAGAGAGAGAGAGAGAAAGACAAAATTCTTTATTAACGAGGATAATAGATAAGCACTGGCGTACTTTTTCACATCCAGTCCTCGCCCTGAGTAGGGTCAACAATGTAAAATAGAATGAGGCAATAGAAGAAGCATGTAAAAGTGGCTAGAACAAAAATTAGACACGGAATTATTTTAAAAAAAAATGTAAATGAGAGATGGGGGGGGGGGGGGGGGGGGGACGAGAGAGGCGCAGGAGCGAAAGGAGTGCAGGGAAGGGCGAGAGAGAGAGAGAGAGAGAGAGAGAGAGAGAGAGAGAGAGAGAGAGAGAGAGAAAGAGAGAGAGAGAGAGAGACAGAAGACAGACAGAGACAAGAGAGAGAAAGAGAGAGAGAGGAGAGAGGAGGAGAGAGAGAGAGGGGGGGGGGGGGGGGGAAGACGGAGAAAGAGGCGAAATTGGGGTGCGGGAAAGAGCATGTTTAGAATAGTCTGACAATCAAAGATACCAAGGAGTTGCAAGACAATCGATTTTGAAGCACCAGGAAGGAAAACACACACACACACACACACACACACACACACAAATGGAGAAAAAAAATGCATAATGATAGCCCAGTCACCACGGGTACAAGGGGAGGGGGGTGTCATATAGATAATAAAGCAAGTCATTCCAGCAGAACCGTGAGAGACAGAGAGAGAGTGGGAGAGAGAGAGAGCGGGGGAGAGAGAGAGAGAGAGAGAGAGAGAGAGAGAGAGAGAGAGAGAGAGAGAGAGAGAAGACAGACAGACAGACAGACAGAGAGTCACATAAGAATACAAGCATTACGACATAGTGACGAGAGGGCAAGAGGTAGTAGGAAAAAAAAAAACACACACACACGCACGCACACACACACACACACACACACACACACACACACACACACACACACACTGGCGCGCGCATACTTACATAAGACATACTTATTGAACAGAGTAGCATGTGCATTCCAAGTACAAATCACTTCCATAATAATCAGGTTCATACATAAGGTAAAGAGGGTGGTAGTGGTTGGTGGTGGATTTATGGCGGAGTATGCGAGTATTTGCACATAAGATGGATGAAATAATGGTGTTTGAAGGTTGATGTGCATTGGTGTTGCTTGGCTGACTCAGGGAGCGACTTCCATTGACAGGAACCTGAATATGTTAAACTGGATTTGAATAAGTCAATTCTAGGAACAGGGACATGTAGTTTGGGTAGAGTCCTTGAGGAATTAATTGAGAATCTGCCAACTAATGTTGAGGGTGCCTTCGCAGACATAATTCTGTGCATTATGATCCCTTTGTTGTATTCTAATCTCAGACTTAAGGGGAGAATTTGAACCTTTTTATAGTCTGAGTCTAGGAGACTACTGTTTTTAGGAGGACTAATTTGAGTGCTCGCTTGTGTAGGCTTAGCAATGGTTTGAGGGTAATAGCGCTAGCAGAGTCCCATAGAGTAGACCCATAGTCTATGTATGATTGAATATGAGATTGAAAAAAGAGCTTGCGTGAATGCAGGTCGAGGAAGCGTTTAATTCTGGAGAGATGATAGACTTTCTTAGAGACTTTTTTGCACAGTGAGGTTATGTGAGCTTGCCAGCTAATATTGCTATAATTGTTATTCCTAGCACTTAGAGATATGTAACCTGTTCAACGGGTTCATCTTTAAGATGCACCGGAGGAAATTTAATAGTGAGATTTTGTCTTTTTTGTCTGGTTGTGATAAGCATGGATTTAGTTTTTTGAGGGTGAAGCGACATGTGATTTAGTTCAGTCCATTTCACGAGATCATTCGCACTTTCTTGTAAAGTTTGTGCAAGAACAGTAACATCAGAGTGATTTGTGTGGATTGTTGTGTCATCAGCAAAAAGTTCACATGTGAATGTGATATGTAAAGGTAGATCATTGATGTAAATTGTGAATAATAAGGGACCCAAGATAGAGCCTTGTGGGACGCCATAGGAAAGTGTTTGAAATGAAGAGAAAGTTGTATTAATTTTCACACATTGTTGCCTATTTGTGAGATAGGAGTGAAAAAGCGTAAGAGTTCTTGTGGATAAGCCATACAATTTTAATTTTCTAAGAAGAAGGTTGTGGTCTGTCACATCAAATGCCTTTTTGAAATCAATAAATAGGACACCACCATATCTGTTGTTGTTAATGCTGTTTAGCCAGTCATCAACCAGGTTGATTAGGGCTGTGTGGCATGAATGGTTGTGTCGGAACCCGGACTGTCTGGGATGAAGCAAGTGGTATGTATTAAGGTGGTGTAATTTGTGTTTGTTTATGTGTTTTTCCAAAGGTTTGGAAATAGTGGGAATGATTGAGATTGGTCTGTAGTTTGCAGGATCTGAGATTGTAGATAGGAATGACTTTTGCTTTTTTGAAACTATTGGGAAATGGTTTTTGTCAATACATAGATTGAAGATGTATGTTAACGTATCTGTAATTGCTGGAGCTGATAGTTTGAGAATTTTGCCGTCTAGGCCATCCACCCCGCAGATACTTGACTGTTTTAGGTGCGTGAGGTAGTGATAGACTTCAATTAGTTCTCGATAATATTTCGTTTTTTCTCCGCGCTTCTGTGAATTTATTGCATTTCTCAGTATTCTAGATTCCTCTTCATAGCCATGTTGTTTAAGCAGATCTCTAACATAACCTGCCTCCTGTAACTCTTTAGTGTACCATGCCGGTTTGGGATCATGTCGTACTCTAATCGTTTTTAGAGGGGCGTGTTTATCATATATTTCTGTAAATGTTCTGATCCAAAATTCAACAGCAACATCTGGATCAGTTATGTTGTAAACTGATGAAAGATTTGAGCTAAGCAAGTCATGCAGAAAATCTTGGTTGTTAAAGTTTGTAAAGCAACGGTAGGTTACTGTCTTGTGTCCCGTTTTGGGAATTTTTACTCCTTTTTTGGACCATGTGATACACACTGGGTAATGATCACTACAGTTTAGAACAGGGACGCAGGCTTCTGCTATGTTAGTTTTATTTGAAACATAAATATGGTCGATAAGTGTCTTTGAGTTTGGTGTGACTCTCGTTGGAGATTCGATGAGTTGATGCAGGTTAAATAGACTGAATGCTTGCGTCCATTGGTTTTGCACTTTCAGAAGGTCTGTGTTAAAGTCTTCAAGTAAAATAATTTCCTTGGATTCTAGTGAGACTGCATCCATCATCGGAATAAATTTGTCGACCCAGTTTACTCTTTCAGATGGGTTCCTGTAGCAGAATCCAACCAAAATGGAAGGGTTTCTTTTCAGCTTAACTTCTATCCAGACACATTCTACACCGTTACGTTCTAGGTGTAGAAGTCGTTTGAAGCTAAGGGTTTCGCTGATGAAGATAAGAAAACCCGTCTCTTTCGTTTGTGCAGGATCTTTCCGGATTACGTTATATCCTGGAATAGCTACATCATTGTCGGTAATGTGTGTGGTTAATCTGGATTCAGAGAGCCCTAAAATATGAAAAGGTTTAATTACCATGATTCCAATTCAGTGTTGATATATCTGATGTCTTGTTAACTGCATGTTGGATATTAAGGTGACAGACTCCAAGTCCTTCTTTGCATGGCCATACAGACTGGTTCTTGCTCATTTGTAGTTGTGCACTGATGTGATGATAGTGGGAGACGATTTCACACGTTAACTGACGCTGGGGTTTGTATGATCAAGGAACACAATAAGGATCACATAAAAGGGAGGGAAAATGGGTTTGGTTTACACACCGTGACAACTTTGGGAAACCAAAAACGTATGAGATGAAGAGAAAATCTTCACAGTATTATGTCAGTAAGCTCCTCGATCAGATGGTACTGATGGATACACTTTTCTGAAGGGAAAATGTACAGTCACTCCTAAAGGAAGCACATTTTAGGCAATATTACAAATAAGGGGATAGAAGGCGAGGAAAAAAAGTAAAGTAAAACTGAAGACAAAAAATGCAAAGAATCAACACTTCAAAACGAAAACAAATTAAAAGAGAGAGAGGGAAAAAAAGTCACTTATAAATTCACAAGTCACAAAGCCGCACTTGTAAAGTACGAGTTGGCAATGCAAAAAATTGCCTCGCTCGCAGTAAATAGAAGTTTTTCTGGGAGTCTAAGTTGTTACGAGGCTTTGTTCAGTCTCTTTTCTAAGGCTCACAGTCTCGCACTTTTACGAAAACTTCTATATATATACGTGAAGTCCACTTAGATAACATGGAATCAGCACTGCCGGCACAGGGTAAAAGTTACACACACACACACACACCACACACAACACACACCACGAGTAAGGCTATGGAAATCAAGCTCGCAAGCTAATTTTTTTTTTTTTTTTTTTTTTTTTTTTTTGCTGTCCCCAACCTCTGCGCCACCTCAGAGGCAGTGCACCCACGCCGCTCATTCCGACACCCCGTCCACAGCCACAGCCCGGTCGGCCCCGCCGCAGCCCCGGCACCGGCAATCCACAGGGAGCAGTCAATGTCAAGTCGTCAAGAGGCAACCCACCGGAGGAGACACTGCACTGCTGCCGAGTCACTTCGGTGGTGTTCAGTGGCGCCTGTTCTGATCTAACATACGCAGGACACCACCTACTAAGCCCCCTACTGACGACAATAATTGCTTAGTCGCGGAGCCGGCGTAAGTGAGCTCTCCCTCCGGAGGGCGCCACCACGTCCGTCCAACGACAGCTCCCATGGACTCGCCGATACCGGTGACCCCGACGGAACCAAACCAAGGCCAGAGACGTGGAGAGGACATCGAAACTGAGGTCACCATGAGAGCAGGGCATGAAGGGCCACAGAATTTGAGACATTTTTTTTTATGCTGATCGATGAGAATGAGGATGATTAAGATGATGCTACAGATTTCCATTTCGGTCTGAGACTACATGACAGGGCTGTACTCTACGCTTCCTTTCATAATATATCCCGGCGTCAACCAGGCCCGAGATATACAGGCACCTGCAGTGTTGGTCAGGAAATTTGAGCAACACTCTCAGAAACGCATCCATTAAGTGGATGAAACTCGACTGTGTGGTCCCAGTCTTCCCAACTGAGTCCGCAGCAACTCAACTCTGGGTAGGAGCCGGTCGGGGCAGAAAAACCCACATCATGACTTCTGATGGGATTCGAACCCACGACCTCCCAGCCGGGAGTCCGCGACGCTGACCACTTCGCCACGGCGGCTGGTTCGCAAGCTAATTTTGCATGGAAGAAAAACATGTGTACGATGTGAGGAAAACCACAAGGTGAAGCCTTGTGTACCACAGTACCTTGGTCTACACTTCGCGGCACAGTCTTCTGTTGCAGAGATGTTTTTGTTTCATTTCTGGCTCCACGGAAATATAACGAACGGTAAAAGTTAACGGTACATCTACATACATACAGGGTTCCTACAGACTCCCAAGAACAAAATTTGTTCAAGGAGTTTTCAAGGAGCGGTTTATTTTATTTCAAGGCAAGAGGTGGCGCGAAAATTAAACCATTGTTCTTTTAAAACTTCATTTTTTTCTATTGTTTTGTTTAAAAAAAAATAGAAAAAACATATTTCAGCGATTTCAAAGCTCTTGTGTGATTTGGGGACCACAAATGGGGGCAAAATGATGAAAAATGAAAAAAAAAAAAAAAAAGGTTCATGACAAGAGCTGTAGACATGTTAGGCACTTGAAACATGACTTTTCTTGTTTTGCTGAGCTATAGTAATGCAATTACAAGAGGATTTTTATATATTGTTTTGCTGAGCTACAGTAATGCAATTACCAAAGGATTTTCATATATCTAAACTGCTTTTTTTTCAATAATTTTTTTCCATATGGTGGCCATCAGGCTTCGCGTTTCATTGATTTTGAATTATTCCAATAGAAATAGCAAATGATATGTGCTGTTTTGACTTATAAATAAAATATAATTGCATGCAGAAATAATTACTCATCAAAAGAAAAAAAAAATTACCAAGCCAGCTGGCCTGGATACAGAGATATTATACTCCTTGCACATCAACTGTTGTCGAAAAAAGTGATTTTGAGAAAACGGGGTTCGAAAATAAAGAAGTTAAGCAATTTTCACACACACCTCCTTCAAATAAAGTTGTTTTTTACTAAGAAAAATGTGAAAATAGACAAAATGAACACCACAGATGCTTTCAACAGACTTTGAGCACAAAAACACATAAAACCCAAAACATGATTTCTGAAAGAAAATGGTCAAATTTTCGTGCCACCTCTCTCCTACTTGCGTAAAAATTGAAAAAAGAAATGGCGGTTTGAATTTTCTGCGTTCAGGTTAATGAAAAACTATTTTAAAACAAATTTTTACAAACATCGTCGCGATCCTGGATTCTCGTCGGCGATTTTACCAAGGGAGATAATTTGTAACTTCATCAATTAGTTACAAATTATCTCCCTTGGTAAAATCACCGACGACAATCCAGGATTGCGACCCAGAGCGGAAAGCAGTGCCGAATGTCACGAAAGCGCATGCGCGGAAGTAGTCCTGCTCAATGCTACTTCTCGCGAGACGAAGGCTTGAAGCGAACGACCTGAAACGAACTAAAAGGGCCGGTCTCGTCGGGGGCGGCTCGCTTTTTTTTTTTTTTTTTTTTTTTTTTGCTTTTCGCGGATTGCTTTTCGCGGATTTCCGCGAATTCGCGGACATGTACCATGAGTTGGGATTTTATCAGTTTTAGAATCAGCGGTGGGTGCAAACTTAGGACAAATTTCAAGGGGTTTTCTTTTGGAAATCGGTCTGGCGAGATAGGGTCAAAACGGTTGCTTTCTGAACTACAATCTTCAATAGAATCTTCAAAAAGTCTCGAACTAAAGTTTGGAAGCCCGCAGGTAAAACACGTCCAAGATATATCACTATTACATAATGCTTCATAAACAGCTGAATTTAATAACATACATTTGGCGTGATACCATGTATTGCAAACGTCACAGGCAACTGCTTTATATGTTTCCATGTGACTCACAGATTGCAGACTCTGCATGGATATTTTAATTTGGTCGACGGACCAGGATTGAGCTCAATATCTCCCGATAGTAGAATAAGGCTTAAGAGCCATAATTTAACTCCTCTATGTCTAACCCTTTATTTAAAACAATTTCTTATCATCGTACTTACTATTTCCGATATTAACTGAAATCAGAGGTTCAAATCTGGGCCTAGTAATCGACGTACTTCGAATGAGACTATAAATCGAGGTTCTGTGTGTGAACGCACGCACATCATCTTGCACACACGTAAAATCCCATCACCAACTTTCGGAAGAGAAGGCCAGTTTGGCCGTTGGTATGGATGACACATTACACATAGCCATGCACCTTTCCTGAAGTTGGAGTATGGCTGCCTTAATGGCGGGATAAAAAAAACCGGTCATACACACAAAAGTGTCAGAATGTTCAACTCGATGAAGGTGGACACTCAAAGAAAGAAGAAGCCGTGAGAACAGTGCTCGGCACAGGTGTGCACAAGAGGCTAACATGGTTCAGGTTGCACAAAGTTTTATAACCAGCAAAAATGGAACTACAGGCGTCTGTATCTACATCTAAAATTTCAAAATTAAACTGATTGCTAGGAATATATATGAACTATCACATGTGCAAACAGCAAGAAAGTAGAAAGCTTTTAACGAAACTGAGGAACAACACGCCGGTAGCCGTCTTGAAAAGGGAAGTGAGACACACCACCTTACCTGAAAAGGCTTTAAACAGTTTCGTTAAAAAAAAACAAAAAAACAAATTAAGCATTCAACTGCCAACAGTGCTGATTATTAAAATTCACAGTTACTCGTATGAATAAAAGATGTAAAAGACGTAAAAGATGTAAAAATAAAGTTCAAACCAGTTGTACCATAGTGTTCAAGCACTTTGGCTGTTTGGATGATCCCTTGATCGAACGATTATTTACACACAAAAAAATAACAATAATAATAGGACACAACAGTTTATAGTTAAACAATTACTTACAGTTCAGTCTCCTCTAGATGCTAAACGGCCACAGTGAATCAAATACGTCCTTTCTCCTCAACGTCTCTGTGACCATATGAACGAGACCCGGTGCGTTCAACGTGGTATGGCCGTTGGCAATGACCACATGAGTCACAAGCAAGGGCGTGAGTGGATTGGACGCTTCGGACAATGGGGACGGTTCTTCCGTAACGCTTACGCCACAAAGCGATAGCAGGGACCATTCCACGCTACACACACCTACCTATGGTCTACTAAGCGTGTCAACGCACAGGAAATTTAGAGGATTTTCCATCCGCTCACATTAGATTGATGTGAAGTTGGGTAAAAGTGGAATCAGTTACATGGGCAATACGACTGGAATCGCCTCAGCAATAAGGGAGACCTGGCTACGACATTTTTCTGTGGTGACCAATAATTTCAGCCTCATAGAGTAGCCTTCCCATTCCATTCCTCTTCCCCTTTCCCGCTTCCATCGCCACTCATGAATATGAACATGCTTGCACACTCGCTATTCTCGTACTTGGACACATTCATCAAACACCCTGTCATCTATGCACAGTCATCTCTTACAGTGTCCTCTCATCTAGTATTACTTTAGATGACTGAAGACATACCAATTGATCTGAACACAACTGAATGGACAAGCGCCACTGACAGATGAAAGTCCACATTAAATCAAATGAAACAGTGCCTATAATGCAGGACTTGTGTCAGCTAGGGAATTCAGAAGTTGGGAAGATGTACCAGTATCAAGCCTCATCCTAATTTGAGCCTATCACCTGTTCTACAGGAAACATCAACTTGAACCAGCACAGGATCGTTCATTTCCCATTATAGTAGTTAGTGATTGAGACACATTGCATTCAAACTAGATTAATATAAGGAATGTTTCCATGCTTGTATTGTAAAAGCATTGTTGCAACATGTATTCAAGGAAAATAAAGCCTATAACGCATGGGAAGGGGGAGGGGGGGTGGGGGGGGGGGGGGGGGGGGCGATTGTGAAGAAAAGAAAAAAAAAGTGGAGATAAGATAATGTTGCTTATAGGCCAGCCGACCGCAAAGGGCCACATCAGGGCTGAAAAAGTGGAGGGATGATCACTTCAGGCCAGCCACTACACATCCCACCCCCTCCACTGCCTCCTCTCCCTTTCCCCTTCTCCCGATTGTGTTGGTGTGTGTGACCAGAGGAAAACAAACACAGAGAGTATCTCTCCTCCCACCCCCTTCCCTTCTCCCCCATCCTCTCCCTGCCCACCTCCTATCCCACCCCAGCCTCTTGTGCATATACTGGTCTTGTAAACAAAGCGTTGATTATTACGCAATGGCTATACTAATGTCACAGCAACACTCCAGTGTGTGCATGCGTCCGTGTATGTGTGTGTGTGTGTGTGTGTGTGTGTGTGTGTGTGTGTGTGTGTGTGTGTGTGGGCGTGCATGTGTGTGTGCGTGTGCGTGTGCGTGCGTGTGTGTGTGTGTGTGTGTGTGTGTGTGGCGCGCGCGCGCGCGCGCGCACGTGATGTTGGTCCCGATTTTCTCTACATGAAACATGCTAAGACGGGCGACATTTCTATAAATAGATTTGACATTTGGCGACTGACTGGAACGAAGGTGGCCTAGAATAGAAAATCCCAGCCTTCGCAATTGGCATTCGCTCGACCGTGATGTGCTCGAGTGCTGATCACAACGAATGACATGGCTTTTGCAAGCAAGCAAGCGCGCGCGCGCGGACACACACACACACACACACACACACACACACACACACACACACACACACACCACACACACACACACTCACCGAGCTCATAAACAAGTTCGATTAACGTGTTATGAAGCTGTAATTGGATGAAGGGAGCTTACTCTTGTATTGTGTAACTTCGAAAGTTGGCTGTCGGTAAAAAAAAAACAAAAACAACAAAAAACAAAACAAAACAAACAACAACAACAACAACAAAAAAAAAACAACAAAACAAGCGAACAAAGAACTTGAATGATCGTGAAACGAGAAGTTTTAATTGTCTCAAAGTTGATCTTGTAAACACATTTGTATACAAGCTCAGAAGATTTTGATAATGTTGATGACTGTTTAAAATAAATGCAAGTGCTCCTCCCCTTCTGAAAATCTCCTACATCCTTGTAGTCATATCATGACCAAATGACGTAATTAGAATGATTAGATATTTGAGAATGTATTATATATCAATGAATGTTTTTGACTTTGAGAAAATGTAAAGCCACAATTGACAATAAAAATTTTAAAAGATTAAAATAAAACAAATAAATTTGAAGAAGTTTTGTTACCATCCAATGTGTGTTATACTAGTATAACAATTTGGCAATCCGGAGTAGACTGTAAAGACGAACACGTATGATTATCACGTATGATTATCGTCACTTATTTTGCTCGCCTGCCGAACATGTTGATTAGGCGTGAGTTATTCGATCTGACAACAAAAGAAATAGCCAAACCCGATCTTATCGCATGCGCAAGTGTACATTGGACCTAAACCTAGAAATTGCTCATAATCATTCTACGTATAGTCTTGAGTGGTTAGCATGACGAATGGTTATATCCTAGGAAATAAAAAAAATCAATCTGCTGGAACAATTCATGGAATCTGTTGTGAAACAAATACGTGGAGAGAAGAGGTGTGTGTGACATCAGGTAAACCCCCCCCCCCCCCCCCCCCCCCTCTCTACAGTTTTCTCCTAATTCGTAGTTTGGTTACTTCGCATGTAATGCACCACGGAGCTTCGTTAGGTTCCAATAAAATTAAAAAAAGCAAAGATACAGTGCATGTATATGCCAAAATTGGACACTCCCACAGTATCTTTCTGCTTCTCTGTCCACCTATCAAACTTCTCGGTCTCTTCGCTCATCTTCTCAAAAACTTCTGAAAATTCCTAGGCGCTCGTTAAAGACAGTCGGTGAGAGAGCATTTAGCTTTAGTGCGCCCACTCTTTAGAATTCTCTTCCTGACAGCTTACGTGACCTGCCTACATTATCTAAATTAAAGTCAGAGTTAAAAACATACTTCTTTAGGAAAGCCTTCTTCAACCATAATATCTGAATGCTGTGTCTATTATTATGACCTGACTTTTTATGTACTGCATGCATAACTGTATTGTTTACGCTTGAACCGATGAACTTGATAAGTGCGCCTGTGTCGGTAGGTGGTGTGTGTGTGTGTGTGTGTGTGTGAACACATGTTAGTGGGAGTGTTTGAGTGTGTGCTGAGCGCAATGAGTTGATCCCAAGAATTGCGCTATATAAAATCCATACATTATTATTATTATTATTATATATATTCATGTGACGAAACGCTTAACAAACCCATCCGATCCGTCCCACTCAAACCCGAAACCGAACAATAGATTTCAAATCTATGCCCCCCCCCCCCCCCCCCCCCCCCCTCTTTCCCTATCTGTGACAAGAGAAAATTACGTCACGGGAAACGGGTGACACGTTTCGTTCTTCTCGGTCCCCCTCTTGCTCCCCTTTTCAACACCCTCCTTCCCCACTCTTGGCTTACTACGCAGGAGGAACGTGCATTGTAACAGTGGCCCGTCTCACCCCCCCCCCCCCCCCGGCGATATCTTCACGCACCCCCCCCCCCCCCCCTTCAGTCCTGTGACACAAAGGCACGACGCCGCGCTCTCCAGCACCACCACCCACCCCCTCCCCAAGCCACGTGCGGCCGTTGTTGACACAAAGGCAACCCTCCCTTCTTCCCCCCCCCCCCCCCCCCCCCCTCCCGTATCTACAGTCCGTGGTGCTCGCGGATCTTTGGTAAATTATGTCACTGGAGTTTCTCCGTGAGAGTCTCTTTCTATACGGACGCATAAATCAATCGGCCGCTGATTTCAGTAAGCCAGCGCCGACTAGGTTCAAACAATTTCCGAGGCGAATGGTGACCCCATGGCTTCACCAGCTCCCTGCAGCTTCATGACATCACCATACTTTCCAGCACCGGGCCGTTTCCCACGAGTGTCGGGGGGGGGGGGGGGGGGGGGGGGGGGGGGGGGGGGGGGTGGGGGCGGGGGGGGGGGGGGGGCAGGGGGAGAAGAAGGGAGCGCTCACCACTTCAATGTCTAATCTGGACTTTAGAAGGATAATCCTTAGATAGGCTTACCTCAAGGTCTAATCGGAGGATTTGGGCAATCAGTTGATCGATACCCTTTGAAACAAATGTCAAAGCGAGTGAATCCGGCTTTCTGTTGGACAGCCATATTCTTCATTCAGCTTAATAAGACCTGTCTGACTTCAAATCGGGCGAGTCCGACCTCCAGTCGCATAACCCTGAGAAATTCATCACCGCAGTCCCAAGATGATCTTTCTTTCTTTTTTTTTTTTTTCTATAAAAGCTCAAAGCAATCTGCCTTAAACTCGGTTGAGTCTTTGTGGCCCATCTGTTACATAACTAGCAACAAGCCGTCAGCCACGCAGCATTAGGGCTAAAAATAGTCTGGCTTCTAGTATTGGAGACCTCTTTGGTATTACCTCAGCATTATTTTGGTGATGGGGTGGGGAAGATGAGGGGGGAGGAGAGAAGATTGAATGGACTTTGTGAAGATGGTGGATGTATGGTGGACGGAGATCGGGGAAAGCACTATTAATCCGCAATTATAGGCTCAGTTGCGTGCAATACCTTAGACCCTCTCTCTCTGTTTGTCTTTCTGTCTCTGTCTGTCTATCTGTCTGTCTGTCTCCCTCCATCCCTCCCTCCCTCCCCCCACCCTCTCTCTCTCTCTCTCTTTTGTGTGTGTGTGTGTGTGTGTGTGTGTGTGTGTGTGTGTGTGTGTGTGTGTGTGTGTGTGAGTTCTTTGGTTTAACGTCTATTCGCTATAAGTGTTATTAGACGGAAAAAAAGAAAGAAAGAAAAAAGGGAACAAAACCGTATGATTGTGTGTGTGTGTGTGTGTGTGTGTGTGTGTGTGTGTGTGTGTGTGTGTGTGTGTGTGTAAGAGAGAGAGAGAGAGAGAGGACTGTGTTAGGGATAAGAGGGGAAGGTTGGGATGGGTGGTGAGATAGGTAAATATTTACTTATCCTGGTTGTTTATCTAGCCTTAAAGCGTATGTTGATCGGGGGAATTAAAGTATATCGAACGAAACAAGTTTAGTAGGATTGAAGCATAATGCGGGAGGATGGGCGGGGTGGGGGTGGGGGGGGAGTTTTGCGGGTGGGGATGGGGGCATCAGGGTGGAAAGGAGGACGGAATAGAGGAAGGGAGTGAGGGGTGGGGGTGGCTAAACATATATATCATATAATCGTAACTCTTTTATATCAATGCTGTACAACACAGCAATTTTAGTTTAAAGTACATCAGAGATAGATACCAAGTGGACTGGAATAAAAAGTTTCAGAGAACACGCAAAGTAATGAGTGATTATTTAAAATATTTTCAGTGGATACTGGTGCACTGGCCGACAATTCATCTGCTAACTTTATCTTAGGAATAAAGTGCCTAACTCCTGGGCAGTGAAGAAGTAGGTGGTTTACAGTAATTTGTTTGCCACATATGCAATGTATATATTTGGAATACTTTGTTCTAAAAGCATTCAATTGGAACCTATACATCAAACTAGTAACATGTCTGGAATGCATTACAGATAAATTGTTTAAAAAGATTTTGGATTCGCTGCATTCTTTACTTGTACACAGTGCTGGTAATACTGCCTATTTTCTTCTTTTTTTTGTGCAGTTCAGCCACCTAATTTTGAGACACTTTTTCTATGCGCTGGTTAAATTCGTGCAAATCTAGTTGAATGTCGTGATGCTGTGAACCTTCCACATTTTTCGCTGCCCTTTTAGCCGCATGATCTGCCCACTCGTTTGGAGTGATTCCGGAGTGAGATGGATTCGAGCAAAAGGTAATACTGGTACCCTTTAGAGACAACTCATGACTGATATGTTTTATTTTAATAGTCATTTCTAGTCGATTTTTTTATGCCTTGGGATTTAATGGCTTGTAAAACAGACTTTGAGTCCACATAGAATAAGATATTGCATGTATCCATCGAAAGATCTACAAGATAAGGAGAATGTTTTTTTTGATAAATCTGTGTGATCAATGTCAAATATTGGTTGATTTTGTTTCCATTCTGGAAGTAGAGAAAAAGATGGTTTAATTGCAACATTTTTCCCGTTTAGCTCTGTATTACAAATACTATCTGTGTGTGTGTGTGTGTGTGTGTGTGTGTGCGTGCGTGCGTGCGTGCGCGCGCGCGTGCGTGCGTGCGTGCGTGTGTGTGTGTGTGTGTGTGTGTGTGTGTGTGTGTGTGTGTGTGTGTGTGTGTGTGTGTGTGTGTAAAGTCATCTGTTTGCATGCGCTAGAATATGAACCGAATATCATCCACACCCACGCATACACAAAACACACACACACACACACATACACACACACACACACACACACACACACACACACACACACACACACATACACACACACACACACCACATACACACACACACACACACACATGCGCGCGTGTATGAAGCCGTACAAACACACACACACACACACACACACACACACACACACACACACACACACACACACACACACACACAGATGAACAATTTTTTCATCTCTTTCAGGAACTGAAAAGTCAATAATCAAATATTTACGAATGAGAATGTGATCATCAATCAACAGATTAATTCATTTGAGCATTACTCGGTCGTCAAATGTGTTGATCTTGTTTGTATCTTTGATGAAGTGAATTTTAAACGGGAAGAAAATATGTTAGTGGTATAAGCTTTTGCTTTTGCGCATCTGCCAATCAATCAGTTAATCATCAATCAATCAATCAATCAATCAATCAATCAATCAATCAATCAATCAATCTATCAATCTATCTACCTACCTATCTATCTATCTATCTATCTATCCCTCCATCTACCTATCTATCTATCTCTGTCTATCTATCCCTCCATCTATCTGTCTATCTATCTATGTATCTAGCCATCTATCTATCTGTCCATCTCTCTCTCTCTCTATCCATCCATCTATATATATATATCTATATATATCTATCTGTCTATCTTTTGTTTGTTTACACTAATGTGTATTGCTGTCTATCCATCCATCCATCCATCCATCTATCTAACTATCTATCTATCTATCTATCCATCCATCCATCTATCTCTATCTCTGTCGCTCCATCTATCTATCTATCTATACTATCTATCTATCTACTATCCATCCATCTATCACTCTATCTATCTATCTATCACTCTATCTATCTATCTATCTATCTATCAATCTATCTATCTGTCTATCCATCCATCCATCCATCCATCCATCCATCATTATCTATCTATCTATCTATCTTTTGTTTGTTTACACTAAATTGTATTGCTGTCTATCTATCTGTCTATCTATCTATCTATCTATCTATCTGTCTATCTTTTGTCTGTTTACATTAATGCGTGTTGCTGTACGGGACTCGCCATTTACGATCTTGAAAGCGGCATAATCTAAAACTTGACGTTTTTTACCCTTTTTTTTTCTTCTTCCTTTCTTTCTTTCTTTTCTCTTTTTCTTTCTTTCTGCCTGTCTTTCTTTTTTTTCTCTATAGAAAACTTGTTCAACAATGATTTTTTTTTTTACGTCTGTGTGGGGAATTGACTTTGACGAGGTGAAAGACCGTGTATGTCGTCTCGTGGTCGGCCGGGTTACAAACTTGAGCAGAATTGAACGGGATTCGCCAAATTCCATGGACTTCTTGGCGATGAGCGTTTACCATGGACTCTACCTACTTTCCTGCCGTGGACCATTCTGAAATGATTATAGTGAAGACAAAAAAGTGCACATCAGCAAAATTGATATCCTATTTATATTATAACATATCATAGGTTTTATTGATGCGGAAACAGTCGACAACTGACTGTTAAATATAGATGGGGAAAATCTGGAAACTGTTTAAGAAAGAGAGGGGGAAGGAAACAAATGAATTGGCCGTAATGAATCGATGGAAAACTAAATTAACACGCTTCAGTGGCTAGACTTGATTTTCCGAACCCGTATTCCGACAATGACACTTCATCCCCCCCCCCCCCCCCCCCACCCCCCCCCCCCCCCACCCCCCCCCCGGCACCCCACCCCCCACCCCCCACCACCCTCCTTTCCCCTCTCCACTCCTCTCTCCCTCCCACCCCACTCTACAACTCCCTCCTTTCCACTTCATTATCCCTCTCTCTCTCTCCCCCTGCCATTTCCCCATTCCCTCCTTCCTCTCCTTTCCATCTCCTTCGTCACCTCACCTCCACTCTCATCCCACCACCTCCTCTCTCTCTCCCACTCTCATCTCTCTCTTCTCTCTCTCTCACCCCACTTACCATCCCTCCTTCACCACTCTCCATCTCCTCTCTCTCTCTCTCTCTCTCTCTCTTCCTCTCTCTTCACCACTCTCTCCTCCTTCACACTCTCATCTCTCTCTCTCCCTCCTCTCTCTCTCCTCTCTCTCACTCTCCTCTCTCCCTCTCTCTCTTCCTCTCTCTCTCTCACCCTTACATCCTCTTCACCTTCCATCTCCTCTCCTTCCCCCTCTTCTTCACCCCTCTTCCACCACTCTCTTCTCCTCTCTCCCCTCACTCTCCCCCTATTTCTCTCTCCTCTCTCCTCTCTTCACCCCCCTCTCTCTCTTCCTCTCTTCACCCTCCTTTTACTTCTCTCTCTTAAGTCAACGTTCTAGTGGAGTATTGTGACAATGACACCGAGCAGAGGAGAGAGAGAGAGAGAGAGAGAGAGAGAGAGGAGAGAGAGAGAGAGAGAGAGAGGGCCGGTGTCGTCACAAGCCCCCAGAAACCGTGGACCATTCTGAAATGATTATAGTGAAGACAAAAATGCACATCAGCAAAATTGATATCCTATTTATATTATAACATACCATAGGTTTTATTGATGCGGAAACAGTCGACAACTGACTGTTAAATATAGATGGGGAAAATCTGGAAACTGTTTAAGAAAGAGAGGGGGGGGGGGGGGGGGGGGGAGGAAACAAATGAACTGGCCGTAATGAATCGATGGAAAACTAAATTAACATGGTAGATGGCAGTTTTACTGCTCATTGTCATCAGCTCCTCTCTCCGTCTCCTTGGGATGCGCGAGCAGAGCAAGCGTCAACGCACCTTGAGGCCGGCATGTGTTTGTCAACAAATCGTCGAGTTTGGGGTACGTCTCATTACTGACAGGTTTCCACGCCGCACTTCTCTGTCTCCCCCCCCCCCCCCCTCCCATCCCCAGTCACCCGCCCTCCTCCCCTTTCTCCCCACCTACCCCTTCTCTCTCCCTCTTTATTCTTGTTCTTTCTTCCCACCCCCCCTGCCCACCCCAGTCACCCTCCCTCCACCCCTTTCTTCCCTCCCTTTCTCTCTCTCCCTCTATATTCCTACCAACCCTCCTCCTCTTCACCTCCTGTTTCTTTTTGTTTCTGTCTCTGTAGTTTTTTTTTTTTTTATTTTTTTTTAAAAACAAATTTATTGAGGGCTGAAACAAAACACACAACACACACACACACACACACACACACATACGCGTGCGCGCGCGCGAATACAAAAGTATATCCAAACAGGTCTACTAAACTTTATTAGTAATAAAGTGAATCAAATGAGTCTTAAAAACTGATAAATGGATCAGTCTCTTCTTCAACTGACACAAGTTCTTCAGTTGTTTTTTTAAGCCAGCGCAGTTTGATAGTCAAGCCTGTGGCGCCCATGTGTCCGTCAAGCACAGCGGATCGTTAACGCCTGATTGAGGCGAGCGAGGGCGACCCCGGATCTCTGTCTCTTTCACCCTGGCTGCTCTTTTCTTCTTCTATAGGGGAGGGGGGGGGGGGAGGGGGGGAGGGGGAGGAGAGGGAGAGGGGATGGAGAGGGGGTGGAGGAAGAGGGGGGTGGAGGGGTGGGGGAGAAGGTGAAGGGAAGAGGGGCGGGGTGGAATAACCGATGTTCACACGCTGGTGGGACTCTGAGCTGTCTGTGTCGGCTGTGATTAGGCCCATTGACTTTGAGTGTGCCCTTAGGTGGGTCAACATCAGTCACGGTAGAGAATTAGAGAATTCTGAGAAAAAAAAGAAAAAATAAAATTAGAAAACAACAGTAACGAAGGAACTGAACACCACAAAGCATTTAGCCAAATGATTCATGCTCCCAAGGGAACAAAAATATTTTATGAAATACTGATTGGTAAACCAGTGTTACCCAATGCATGTGGGGGATGGGAAAGAACTCTGCAAATGGAAATTCCTTAGGCAAATATTTTCATGGAAACAAAAAGAATAAAAGAAATAAGGTTAAAATGGTTTCAAATAAAAATCAATTATCGGGTTTTGATGACAAATTCAATTCTAACAGATATGGGTGTAACAGAAAACAACAAGTATAGCTTTTGTGAAGATGTTAAAGATTCCATTTTGCACTACTTGTGAGAATGTCAACATGTGCAAAGTTTTTGGACAGAATTTACAGAGTACATAAAAGGAAAATGTGCAAATTGTGATAGACTGGAACTAAATCAGTTACTAGTACTCTTTGGAAATGACAACAAAACAAAAACGGACAACTGTTTTCTGCACATCTTATTACTAGCTAAGTATACTATTTATAAATGCAGGATAAGAAAGTAAATCCAACACTTCAATTATTCTTAAGAGATTTAAAAGAAGCTTATGAGATAGACAAATATGTATTCAACACTTCTATGCAATATGATAAATTTGTACTGAAATGGGCAACATTCACAAATTTGATACAAACTGATTAAGACTATAAAAAAAAGTAAAATAATGTTACAAAAGGGGTTTTGTTGTTGTTGTGGTTAATAGAAGTCATGTACTATATACAAACAAGTATACAATTTTTTGCCAAACGATGTATGGTTTTTTATTAGCTCTGGTTGACCCAAGTCACCATTGACCATAAGATGATTGATCTACGACTACGCTTGTCCAATTATATATTCATAACGGTATGTGGACAGCTTACTAGAGTTCTGCCTTTATTTGTGATTAACTATTATATAAAATGACTATAATCTAATGAAATGCTGAGCAAGTCTGTATAGTTAACAAGAGAACTAAGTTTACATAAAGTCTATTATTAAGTACTGTACTAAATATTGACATTGTGTATATATTACATGATGAACCCCATGTATAGTAAGAATGATGACACATTTGTGTGCAAACCTTGTTCAACTGAAAAAAAAAGAAAAAAAAAAAAAAAAAAACAAAAAACAACATCAGTCACGTGTGAGATAGCTGCCTGAGAGGACCTCCAGTGGAAAGACTACTTAAGTTGCAGCAGGCCGCAGAGACAAAGGCTACCGTGAATCGCAGAGACAGTTAGAGAAGGAATCAGTCACTGTGCGAGCCAACAAGACAGGTAAGCAAGCATCAGGCGAAAGCCGAGTATTTTCTGAACTTTGTGAAACTGCGGCTTTTAAAGTACAGTTGATTGTGCGTTGTGGTTGTCTGAATTCATCTACATTTAATTCCGTTTTTTTTTTTCTTTCTAATTTTTTTTTTAAAGATGTATTTGAAAGGGTTGTGAATGAGGTTTTTCATTTGATCTTCATTAAACAATTTTTTTTTTTAAATAATGACTTGCGAATTGACTTCAACGCGGTGACAGTTCTGATATGTCTCTGCGATCCGCTATGCAATAAGCAACCTTTCCTTACCTGTCTACATTTAGATCTTCTTCTTCTGCGTACGCAGGCTGATAATTCTGCGGACACCCCCTGTATAGATAGGCAAGGTTAATCCCATCTACCTAGCAAAGGGAGTTGAGTTTTGTGCGTGTGACCGTTTTTTTTTTTTGTTTATCCCACCATTAAGGCAGCCATACTCCAATGCAAGATGTTATGCGTCGTTCACACACGGAAGCCCGGTTTATAGTCTCATTCGAAGGACTGTATGGGGAATGGAGTCAGAACCAATGTTAACTCCGAGGGAAAAATCCCCTGTACCGAAACGGCCCGGCGGAGGTTCGAAACTGCAACCACAAGATTACGAGTCCGGCGCTCTACCACTGGGCTATTCCGGCCCCCCATTTAGATCAATAGGAGGAAAGAAGAAGAAGAAGAAGGGGGGGAGGGGGGGGGGGGGGAGGGGAGAGAGAGAGAGAGAGAGAGAGAGAGAGAGAGAGAGAGAGAGAGAGAGAGAGAAGACGTATCGTCCTATTCAACTTGCACAAGAATCAAAGAAAGGACTTCTTTAAAATGAGAGAAACAAAACAATAAACGTGAAACATAAAAGAGACTCACACGCGATTCTAAGAACTTTTATACTAACGCCGGTCACTTCGAAAACATATGATAGTCTAGTGTGTGTCACAATTTTATTGAAAATCTTTCTTTCACAAAATCCTAGATCAGATGAAAATTCTTTTAGCTTTGGAGGATTGACATTTTGACAGTAACGCTTTTCTGTCGCTGGCAAAAATAAATACAAGATGCAAAGCATATAAACGTACTCCCAATTTATCCTGAATACATGTGAGGGGGTATGACGTTTTACCGGAAACCCCGGAAACGCCTGGAAACCCTTGAAATACCGAAAACCCCTATTGACCAATATAGGAACAGGTTAGTAGTAGTTACTTGCTATTAAATTGATGTAGTTCTTCGTTCCTTACAAGCTGGGAGACTACCCTCGACCACGCTGTCATGTTGAGGCCGATTTGACACCAACACACACACACACACACACACACAACACACACACACACACACACACACACTGGCCTACAGAAGCTGGAGCACCAGGAAGATGTTTATATTACCAGATCTGGCCTGCTGTTGGTTAAAAAAAAAGAAAAAAAAAAAGACGTCGGTATCTCATACAGTACCGTTACAAGTAGTGTGTAGGCCTACAATCCAAAACACAGTACTCTGATGAACTGGTCACTGCACCTCTGCTTTCAAAATCGTTAGTTGTCATGTATACATGTATTGTAAGTTTTGTAAAGCACATAGAGCAGTCTTCTGGGCAGTCTGTTATATAAATATTCATTATTATTATTTAGAAAGTAGATCTGATGAATTTGACGTCGAACTTGCAGTCCCAGAGACACGTGGAGAGAGCGATTCCCGCCACTGTAGCAAAATTTGGCCACATGCGCATGCGCAGCAGTCGCGTGTTTATGTCAGTGATGCCGGCCAATCTGTTGAGGCTAGCGCTTTGCGGGAAATGGATTGCGAACGGGAGGTTCAGATTCTGTGTCTTTAGAAGGCATTGGTCCGCTCAGACCACGACGTACGGCGCTCAAGGTTTGTTCTTTGAAAGCATGGGTCCGCTCGGACCCACGACGTACGGCGCTCAAGGTTTGTTCTTTGAAAGCATGGGTCCGCTCGGACCCACGACGTACGGCGCTCAAGGTTTGTTCTTTGAAAGCATGGGTCCGCTCGGACCCACGACGTACGGCGCTCAAGGTTTGTTCTGTTTCAAAGTATGGATCCGCTCGGACCCACGACGTAAGGCGCTCAAGGTTTGTTCTTTTTGACCAAAACAAAGAAATTTTGGTACAGAAGTGAGGCTATGCTATATTGACAAAGTCATAAAATTTAGTGAAGACAGCTTTAAGACTTTTTTTTTAATCAATTAAAAATGACCCCTGTGGGTCCATGGGGACCCACGGCGTACGGGAAAGGTTTAGAAGCGTCCACAGACATGTGTGTGGAGGCGTTGGTGTGTGAGTGTGTGTGTGAGAGAGAGAGTGCGTGTGTGTGTATGTGTGTGTGTTTTTGTGTGTGCGTGCGCGCGTGTGTGTGTGCGCGTGTGTGCAAGGGATGTGTTTGAGGGGGAGGAGTTGTTGTCCTTATTGTTATGTGTACGTGTGTGTGCGCGCGCGAGAGTGCGCGTGCACTTATATGCTGTAATTGATGGTCTTGTTCTTGTTCCTAAGTCATCTTTTGAACATTCACGCATGCAGTCACAACACACACACACACACACACACACACACACACACACACACACACGCACACACACACACACGCACACACACACACACACACACACACACACACACACACACACACACACACACACACACAGGGACGTGTGTGCGTACGTTCGCTCGCTCTTACCCACACACATATACACATGTGTGCAGAAGATCCAGAATGACAAACTCCCGACTTTCTGACTCAAGTTGAGCAGTATGACTGGAAGAGCTAGTTTTGTATAAACAGAAATGCTATGCCTTGCTTATGAATGGAGACCTGAATTTACGTTAGCGTTGTGTGTCCAACACAAGCATGAATCTCTGTTGTGGATTTACATTCTAAATCCTTTGGTCGGTGATCGCTTTAATCCTTTATGAAAGGATGAGAATTTTTAGCGAGATATATTGTTCTTGGATGTTGTTTGGTTTGATCCAAAGACCAAACCCGTATACTGTGTTTCTGTTTTGCTTAATCGCACCATGTTCTCGTCATTCGAAAACATTACATTGTGTTAGTTATGGAGGGGGGGGGGGGGGGGGGGGGGGGGGGAGGGGGGCGCACCAAATCGTGTCATTCCAACTTGACGTCACCCGAGCGATGTGTGGTTGGCAGCAAGACTGTGAATATCGTCTGCTACTGGATAGCTGGGTGTGTGATGCACTGAACCTAGTACAGCCCCTGTGATGTTTTTGTGACGTGGATCACGGGGAAGATGTCCGACATGTCGTCCGTTAGCTGCAATTTTTGTGTGGTTGTCTTGCCTTTGAAGACATGTGTATTGTGTGTGACAGGCAACTTATGTTTTTGTAGAGATGCCAGTGGCAGGACGATTATAGAAAATGTTGTAGAGGTGAGACTGCTGACAATTGGCTAATTTATGTTGATGAAAGGGCAGTACTTCATGTTAGATAAGGATGAAAAGGTGCTGAATCACCGCCTCTCTCTCTCTTTTTCTTAGTTTATTCCATTAGTTCTTTTCAGTAATTATCATTTTTTAAAATGTAATTATCATTTTTTTAATGTAATTATCATTTTGTTTTTTTATGTCATTATCATTTTGTGAAAAAGATAACTTTGATGTTATTGATGATGTATGTTGACGCCGGTAGCAGTGTGTAAGTTCCCACTTGTTTTGAATGAGAAGACAGTGCGCCCCGATGGTGATTTGTTGTTGGCTAACAAGAGCCTAACTAGTTTGTTCGTACATTAACTGGCGGGCGTCAAAGGGGGAATATCAGTGCCCAACGGAGTTAAGGGTTTTCCCTCTTATTTTTGGACTGTGCTTGTTGGACAGGTGCTGCTGCTGCCGGTGGGGTGCTCCTCCTCTTCCTTTCCCTCTGACCTACATATTCCCTACATATTCCCATCCCCCCCCTCCATCACCCCCCCCCCCCCATTGCAACATGTCAGGTGTCTTCAACACATTGCACCATCTGAGAGAAATCCCAGACCACACCCGCCATGAACAGCCCCATGGTGAGAGGCGTCGAGGAGCGGGGCAGGAAGCCGAAAGGAGTCCAGCTAACAGACAGACAGGCGGCCAGCCACAGCCCCTAGCTGAAAGGAGTCCAGCTAACAGAAAGGCAGACGGCCAGCCACAGCCCCTAGCTGAAAGGAGTCCAGCTAACAGAAAGGCAGGCGGCCAGCCACAGCCCCTAGCTGAAAGGAGTCCAGCTAACAGAAAGGCAGGCGGCCAGCCACAGCCCCTAGCTGAAAGGAGTCCAGCTAACAGAAAGGCAGGCGGCCAGCCACAGCCCCTAGCTGAAAGGAGTCCAGCTAACAGAAAGGCAGGCGGCCAGCCACAGCCCCTAGCTGAAAGGAGTCCAGCTAACAGAAAGGCAGGCGGCCAGCCACAGCCCCTAGCTGAAAGGAGTCCAGCTAACAGAAAGGCAGGCGGCCAGCCACAGCCCCTAGCTGAAAGGAGTCCAGCTAACAGAAAGGCAGGCGGCCAGCCACAGCCCCTAGCTGAAAGGAGTCCAGCTAACAGAAAGGCAGGCGGCCAGCCACAGCCCCTAGCTGAAAGGAGTCCGCTAACAGACAGGCAGGCGGCCAGCCACAGCCCCTAGCTGAAAGGAGTCCAGCTAACAGACAGGCAGGCGGCCAGCCACAGCCCCTAGCTGAAAGGAGTCCAGCTAACAGACAGGCAGGCGGCCAGCCACAGCCCCTAGCTGAAAGGAGTCCAGCTAACAGACAGGCAGGCGGCCAGCCACAGCCCCTAGCTGAAAGGAGTCCAGCTAACAGACAGGCAGGCGGCCAGCCACAGCCCCTAGCTGAAAGGAGTCCAGCTAACAGACAGGCAGGCGGCCAGCCACAGCCCCTAGCTGAAAGGAGTCCAGCTAACAGACAGGCAGGCGGCCAGCCACAGCCCCTAGCTGAAAGGAGTCCGCTAACAGACAGGCAGGCGGCCAGCCACAGCCCCTAGCTGAAAGGAGTCCGCTAACAGACAGGCAGGCGGCCAGCCACAGCCCCTAGCTGAAAGGAGTCCAGCTAACAGACAGGCAGGCGGCCAGCCACAGCCCCTAGCTGAAAGGAGTCCAGCTAACAGACAGGCAGGCGGCCAGCCACAGCCCCTAGCTGAAAGGAGTCCAGCTAACAGAAAGGCAGGCGGCCAGCCACAGCCCCTAGCTGAAAGGAGTCCAGCTAACAGACAGGCAGGCGGCCAGCCACAGCCCCTAGCTGAAAGGAGTCCAGCTAACAGACAGGCAGGCGGCCAGCCACAGCCCCTAGCTGAAAGGAGTCCAGCTAACAGACAGGCAGGCGGCCAGCCACAGCCCCTAGCCGAAAGGAGTCCAGCTAACAGACAGGCAGGCGGCCAGCCACAGCCCCTAGCCGAAAGAAGTCCAGCTAACAGACAGGCAGGCGGCCAGCCACAGCCCCTAGCTGAAAGGAGTCCAGCTAACAGAAAGGCAGGCGGCCAGCCACAGCCCCTAGCTGAAAGGAGTCCAGCTAACAGACAGGCAGGCGGCCAGCCACAGCCCAGGAGGCGACAGTCCCGCCGTGTGAACCAGGCATCCATTCGGCTACCTGCTTTCATGAAAATCGAGACTCCCTGCAGGGAATTCTATGAGAAGGTTCCATTGTACGCAGAAGGACCCAAGGGGCTCGAGTTCATAGGGTATGGCATCATGGGAGATAGCCGTGACGCTGGACTGTTTTTCATGGGAACCGCGACTCCTGTCCTTGAACCTCTCCATGCCTATGGCCCCACGGGCCAGGTGGGAGGCTCTGCTGAAGCTGTGCCTTACTTTGTTGGCCCCGACGTTGGTCCTCTTCCACCTCCTCCTCCTCCTTCACCAGGATCTGGTCATGTTCCTCCGGTACCATATGTAGCTCGCAATGACTCTGTGGGATATAGAGAAGTTTACGCACATCACATTTTGGGACTTGTGCATGTGGGATGTTGCTACATGCAACAGCGATATTGGTGCTGTCAGATGGGACACAGGAGCACGGAGGAAGGCAGCCCCTACAGAGACGAAAATGGTTCTGTCACAGACAATGGCTCCAGGGCAGGCCACAGTGAATCCAGAATGAACGACACAGGCACCATCAGGAACGAACCAGGTTCCCGGGGACAATGAAGCCGTTGTCACAGCAGAGAAAATGATGTATGTAATTATCATTCACAGCTTTTTTTTTTTTCCATCCCGTGCAAGACACTTGGTGAAAGGGCTGAAAAAACAAGGCTTACACATTTCTTATCCAACATTTTTGTTGTAGTCCAAGCAGAGGCATGCATCAAACTTGTGTACTAGTTAACTATGGAAAATTAAATTCCCAGAAAGTGATGACGTCATTTTTGCACAATTGTGTGTGTGTTGTCATTGTTTGAATATCGCCTGACCACTTGTGTACAAGCTTTCATGCTGTATCTACATTATCTACAGGAAAATAAACCTAGTCGAGTTTGGTATTAAAAGAATTGTCGGGAATTCGCCTATTCAGTCATCTCAAGAGCACAGATATATTACATTTTTCATGACAACCACTAATTGTCAAACTAACAGCCCCACTTGTAATGGCCGCTCAGCAATGCCGAACACATTGTTGCCAGACCGGCTTTACACAGATGACATTCAGTTCGCCCAGTACAGCATGGTTAGCTGGCTGGGGGGGGGGGGGGGGGGAGCAGCCTGCAGAAAACAACCCTTTCCCTGACCTGCATTCACGGCTTGGCCTCTGCAGCTGCGGGCGAGCTGTAAACTCCCCTGCCTCTCAAAACTAAGTAGCTTGCTCTGAACAGCCGTGCATTTTGTGAAGAAGATAACTTGATGTTATTGATGATGTATGTTGACGCCGGTAGCAGTGTGTAAGTTCCCACATGTTTTGAATGAGAAGAGAGTGCGCCCCGATGGTGATTTGTTGTTGGCTAACAAGAGCCTAACTGGTTTATTCGTAAATTAACTGGCGGGTGTCAAAGGGGGAATATCAGTGTCCAACGGAGTTGAGGGTTTTCCCCTCTTATTAAGACAAAACATGACACGTTTTAACCTATAGGTCTTCTTCAGGCAAGATAGACAACACTGAGGACAACGAAAATGAACAATCAATCAATTATCAACGCCCATTTTGCGCCAAATTGGATGAAGATAAGTGACTGCTTGCTCATTTTCACTGTCCCGAGTGTTGTGCATCTTGTCTGAAGAAGACCTAACAGGTCGAAACGCAACTTGTGATTCGTTTGTCGATGTTTTTTGGTGGAGCTTTATCAATAATTTTTCAAATTTATTTAGATTGCTGCCAGCAGTTGCCTCACTTTGCAACTAGATTCACGATCAATCAGTCACAGCACACATGCCTACAATCACCAACAGTGTGGGACTATGTACTTGTAGCTCGTCTCATATGGATGAGAGTTGCAACTACTCGATTAACTCTCTCTCAAAAACAGATTTCTTGCATGTTGCACTGGCATGTGATGTGAATTATCATAACTTTAAGATACTATGGATCCTGAAGCCAGGAACAACAGTGACCACTCAGTGCAAGCTGCAGAGATAATTATAGTCAGTACTAATCCGAAATTCTTAGAAAACCACAACAGCCACTTTAGTGCTGCATGCCTGGTGGCTGTGATGTGGTATGGTTTAATGTGCATGTGGGAGGGGCAACAGGAATGTTCCCTCTTTCTATATCCGATACCACAGATTTTGATCTTGAAACTATGGTTTCCCACCCATACCCACTGCTACCAGGATCTTTTTGTACTTTAATGACTGTTATTATGTCCGTTGATATTTGTCCAACAGTTGTCTCTTTCATATTGTGCCTTTTCAATACAGCTGTAGTCTGCATCACTGTCCTTCTCAGTATTTTGATTAACAATGCTATATTCATTTCTCAAAGTTTACGCAATGCTTGGTGTTACTCTAATCTGAATCCGACCTTTTGGCATCAATTTGTGATGTTTGCCTTGGACCACACAGAATAAGCCCTGACAATTGTCAAAGCAGGCAACAAAAATTTTAGTCTCCCTGTATGTCGAATCAAAAGATCCAATTCCCTTCTTGACGACATCCTGAAACACCTGCTTGATAGGCTGTAAAGAATTCAAAATAATGCTAACCCATGTCGTCTTAAAATCTTCTTGGGCTGAACATGTGCACTTGCTGTTTTGCTCTTAACCACTGGCAACTTGTCTAAAACAGAATCAAATACAATCCTTCAACTCTGATGTTTTCTGGAACGACCCCTACTGGCTTACCTGAAGTCTTCAGGTACATAATCCCATGCATCACCTTTGCTCTGCATCTGGTGCTTGGAAGTTCAAATCTCGGTGGTAAACACACACACACACACACACACAGAGAAGCCAGTGGTCCTTTCCTTATCAACTTCCTTCGGCATGCAACAAAGTGCCCATGAAACTATGACACTTTGATTCATATTCCCTTAAACCTGGCTAAATACGAAAAAAACAAAACAAAAAACAGACACCCCCCCCCCCCCAAATCTTACCTGTTTAAGAAACTTCCCTAATGTCCATCATGATTTCCTGTGTAGTATAATCCTGTTCAGTATGAATGAGTACACACCAAGTTATGTGTGGATGCGAGTGAGCATGTAGGAGAGGACTGTAAAGAGGTGGCAGAGAGCCAGGGAAATGGGGGGGGGGGGGGGGGGGGGTAGGTAATCAGTCAGTAAGATGATTCTTCTTTCATATGAGAACACCTGGAGCAGACGATCTGTATACTTGACTATACAACTGTTTCTTATATCATAATTTCATTTACATCATCATTTGATACCACAAATAAGGAAGTCTATGATACAGACTGCAGACACCACTACAGAAAGATGGGTTATCTTCTCCACCTCCTAAAGCCACACACCTCAAAGAATGAAAACTACACAGCAAAAAACCTCCCAATGGTAAAATGTCAGCACAGTGGGTGGCACACCAGTGATGTTTGAGTTCCATGATACATGCAAGAAAATCATGACTTTACCCCACCTTTTAAATGTCACCACCTTTCACTATGGGTATGTGAAGGCCTCTCAAACAAATGCAATATTCTGATCAAATCTATCATTTAAGAAATCCATTGTGGCAAGCGTATTGCTCTACCAACCTTCAGGGCTCAAATGCTGATGCCAAACATGATCCATTAAAATTGATGGCAAAACCTGGCCCTACTGCCTACCATATCCATAGAAAGGGTCATGCAAATATCCAAGCCCATGCCAGTGATAACTTGAAAGACCCATGTCTGAAAGCAGGGGGCATAACAAAAGGAACTCTTCTGCACCAAGTAGTGGAAAGGAGTGGTATAATCTATATCACAACTGGAGAAAATGACAGACACAGAAATCACAATGTTATACAAGTATGAACTGAGGGTCATTTTGCAGCAATCATGTGGACAGTAGGGAATCACCATTTTCCTTTTTTTTCCTTTCCTAAACATGTTTTTAAGTGTGTGTGCAAAAAAAGATGATTTTATGCATACAAATACATTCAAATTCAATGCCCGTGATGAGGACCACTTCTACAAAGGTTTAGTGGGAGAAGTTTTGAAAGAAGCAGATGAAAAAAGAAATAAGAAAAAAGGAGGGGAGGTGGGGGGAGCCTGCAGACTATGTTTCCAGAACTGAAAGAAGACAAAATTCAGATAGGTTTAAGGCCAGCATGAAGTGACAGACAGGTTTAAGGCCAGCATGAAGTGACAGACAGGTTTAAGGCCAGCATGAAGTGACAGGCAGGTTTAAGGCCAGCATGAAGTGACAGACAGGTTTAAGGCCAGCATGAAGTGACAGATCAGGACAGCACCAGGAATGTCTGAGGAGACATCCGTCATCTGATCACCTCTGCTTGCAGATGGAAGTTGTGTGCAGATTTGGATGTATCAGGGAGTATAGGTCTTGAGCCCAGTCTGCACTGGATTTCATCTTGCAATACTGTACAGGCAGGTTTAATGAGATGCACAGTTTAGTTTTTCTGGAATTTACTGTCCTGCGTGAAAGCGTCTTCTTTTGGAGATGTTCTTATGGTATCGTTGGCAATGCCCCTTGTCTTATACATATGTTTTTATCCAGAACACAAGGTCATCAATGCCAATACACAAAATATTAAGCTCTGCAGCTATTACCGAATTCAGAACATTTACACAGTAAATTGTTCCCAACTTCAAAGCTCACCACCCGCAATCAAAGGACATTCATCCATTTTCATGCAATAACTTTGAAAATGACACTCATGTATGCATAATTACATGTATTGTCACATTGTTTGTTTATTTTTTCTGCAAACATTACTCAAAGAAATTCATGAACAATAAAATCCAGCTCAATGCACCATTTCACATCACCAGCAGACTTTGTCCTCCTCACTCATCATTCAAGACTTTCATCAATCTCATGGTCAACACTGCAGGTGTCAGTATTTTCTGGGAGTGGTTGAAGCCAGGCTATAACAAGAAGCATGGAGCGACAATCTTGTAGTCTATGACCCAAACAGAACTCCACACCGTCATTTGTCTTCACTGATCATCATAAAAAGATCCAAGAATTCTGTGGTCCTTCATGTACCTTTCCCCCTGGTGACCCCAGTTTCTGTTTCCTCTCTACGCCCATGCCCATGGTCAGTGTGTGTTAAAGTCATCAGTACTGACAAACTCATGGAGATTGCCATGGGCCATGGACGTGCTGGCACCATCTGAAGGGAACATTCGCTCATGCTGGTGCACTTGACTAAGCGACCATTACTGTCAGCAACGGGATCAGTTGGTGGTGTCCTGCAGATGCAGGACAAGAACAGGCACCACTGAACACCACAGAAGCGACTCGGCTTGTAACAGAACGTCTCTTCTTGTGGGTTGCCTCATAGCGGCTTCAAAGTAACTGGTTCCTGTTGGCTGCCAATGCCACGGATGTGACGGGACAAACCTGGGCATGGTGATATACAGAGTGCCTCAATGACTGTTTGGGTGTAATGCCACTTGGGGGTAAAGAGTAAGAAGGGGGACTGGAAGAGGACAAGAGAAGGAAGGACGAGTATAGACAATTTAATGCCACTTGAGGCCAACAGAGTAAGTGTGGAAAGGGAGAAGGGAAGGTAGGGTGAGTATAGACAATTCGAGTCTTGTTTCTTATATATATGTATGTGTGTGTGTGTGTATGATGCATATTTACTCATGCATATAATAACCATTTGGTTTTTCCCTAAATTAACAAGAAAAATCAGGCTGAAACAGGCTAATGTATTATTCATTTTAAAAGGTTTTATTCTTGTTAGTTACTCAGCCAACTGGTCACCTATTTCCTTTTGAAAGGAGCAAGTTGCCATTTCATTATCTGTGATTTTCTGTCTCATTCTCAGAACCTCCTTCAAACGCAAGACACCTGTCAGGTCAAATGCTGTCTAAAATACAAAAGATACATACAAAGAAAATGGTTTCATTCTTTACAGAAACAACTCTTTTCTGAACCAGAAGACGTCCTTTGAGAGGTAGCTTTTTGGGGTATTTGTTAATGGCCACATCAGATCAGGATTCCATATGACGGAAAGGGTATGGACCAGTATATTTATCCACTCAGCACACAATACCAAACAAAGACACAGCCTACCGCCTGTACAACTGAAGTTCACAGAAAAGTATATTTCTTCATGAAACAGGGCTGTGACTCACATTAAATTCAAGAATGATGTGTGCATTCAGAGCTCTGATTGTGTGTGTGTGTGTGTGTGTGTGTGTGTGTGTGTGCTGGTGTGTGTGTGTGTGTGAGGGCATGCGCACACACGTTTGTGTACAATTTCATGCATAAGTGTGATCATATGCACGCTAAGTCAGAAACTGTTTCAAATCACATGAATTTTCTCACATGTAGTTTTAAAACAAAACACAAATGTTACAAAACACACACATGTCCCCCTCCTCCCTCCAGCAACCCTTTTTCAGAAATCAATGTTGCATGAGAACTGGATCAATCCACAGGACTGGTGACGTTATTGGATCTGTGTGTAAAATGAAAAGAACAACCCAAAAGATCTACTTGAAGACTACGGTGTGCAACATGGCACCTAAACACTGCACAATGTTTGTCGTCATCATCACATCCACATGCTCCTCCAGGTGGCGCTTAGGATCCTGAAAAACACAGACAGCAGTTATTCACTGACAAAGAGAATACACACAGACAGCAGCTATTGCATTGACAGAGAATACACACCGACAGCAGTTATTGCATTGACAGAGAATACACACAGACAGCAGTTATTCCATTGACAAAGAGAATACACACAGACAGCAGTTATTGCATTGACAGAGAATACACACAGACAGCAGTTATTAAATTGACAGAGAATACACACAGACAGCAGTTATTCCACTGACAAAGAGAATACACACAGACAGCAGTTATTGCATTGACAGAGAATACACACAGACAGCAGTTATTCCACTGACAAAGAGAATACACACAGACAGCAGTTATTGCAATGACAAAGAGAATACACACACAGCAGTTATTGCACTGACAAAGAGAATACATACAGACAGCAATCATTCCACTGACAAAGAGAATACATACAGACAGCAGTTATTCCACTGACAAAGAGAATACACACAGACAGCAGTTATTGCAATGACAAAGAGAATACACACAGACAGCAGTTATTGCAATGACAAAGAGAATACACACACAGCAGTTATTGCACTGACAAAGAGAATACATACAGACAGCAATTATTCCACTGACAAAGAGAATACATACAGACAGCAGTTATTCCACTGACAAAGAGAATACACACGGACAGCAGTTATTGCATTGACAAAGAGAATACACAGACAGCAGTTATTCCCATGGGTGAAACTGGAACAAAATTGAAAAACTGAAAGGACGGGGTCCAGGGGCAGTGCCCCTGGTGGGGGGCCCAAGGGGGTGAAGCCCCCTAGCTGAAATTGATTTTTTGAAAAATTCAGACAGTTTTCGAGGCCTCTGGTGAAAGGAAATTTGGAACTGAGGCCTTGTTTGAAACACATATTTATTGCTTATATGACAGTTTCCCATACATGAAGTGGGTTTTGTGTGTGTGTGTGTGTGTGTGTGTGTGTGTGTGTGTGTGTGAAATACAGTGCAGTGAAACCTCTCTATTTAGACCTTCCCTAATAAGACTTCCTCTCTAAAGTGGCTCTAAATTCTGTGACGGTTCCATCAAACTGTCTGTTAAATTACCTATCTTCTTTAAAAAAAAATCCATGTTTCATGTTAAGATCACAGATCTGTGCATTTTCTAAGGTCTTAATAGAGAGTTTCCACTGTACTTCTAAAACTAACCCATTTATTACACGGAAGAAATAGAACCTTTAGTAGTTTTCCCCATTCTTTTTCCAGAAAACTAACCCTCATATTTATTTTTCTTTTATGTTTTTTTTTCTTTCTTTCAATATTTTTTTCATACTATTATGTCTCTCTCTCTCTCTCCCTGCCTTACATCCATCTTTGTGTGTGTGTGTGTGTGTGTGTGTCACTAGGGGGGAAGGGGGGGGGGGGGGGAAGGTGCCATGGAGGGCTGCTGAAAAAGATTTTACTGAAATTCTTACCTTCATGCTTTTAATATGGTCCGGACTTCTGGCATGCTTTGCTAGCCGAGATTTTCCACTGGATCCATACTTGAGGTTCGAGTTGCACACGCAGCAAAACGCTACACCAGATTTGTTCGTTTTCAAACACCAAACACGATGTTGTCGTTTTTCATCATCTATTTCGTTCAGCCAAGCCCATCGCTACTTATTAGTGATGCCAGCGTCGATCTCCTCAACTGAATCACCTTCTTTAAGATAGGACATTCTCATGGTTTCCAACGAACTCCAAACTCGAAATCCAGGTTTCGGCAAATGGTGCTTTATCTTTGTTCCCTAAAATAAAGAGTACTTCCCGATTCGGCACTTCCGTTTTATGGTAAGACACACTCGATACGTAATTTGCGTAATTTTAGAGACTGTTTTGAAAAACTTTTTTTTCTTTCGGATTTACGAAAAACGGAAAATTCCGCCTCGAATAATTTCATAAAACGGATTCCGTCTTCAGACTGAAGAAGTTTCACCCATGTATTCCACTGACAAAGAGAATACACAGACAGTAGTTATTCCACTGACAAAGAGAATACACAGACAGCAGTTATTCCACTGACAAAGAAAATACACACAAACAGCAGTTATTGCATTGACAGAAAATACACACAGACAGCAGTTATTGCATTGACATAGAGAATACACACAGACAGCAGTTATAATAACGACAATGTGAATACATATTGTCTACACATAAACAGCAGTTGACAAAGAGAAGACACACAGCAGTTATTGCACTGACAAAAATAATACACACAGACAGCAGTTATAGTAAAGACAAAGTGAATACACACAGACAGCAGTTGTAGTAAGAACAAAGAGAATGCACATAAACAGCAGTTATTGCATTTACAAAGATAAGACACACAGCAGTTATTGCACTGACAAAGATAATACACTCAGACAGCAGTTATAGTAAAGACAAAGAGAATACATGCAGACAGCAGTTATTGCATTGACACAGAGAATACACACAGACAGCAGTTATTGCACTGACATAGAGAATACACACAGACATTTTTTGCACTGACAGAGATAATACACACCGACAGTATCTATCCCACTGACAGAGATAATACACACAGACAGCAGTCATTGCACTGACAAAGAGAATATACACAGACAGCAGTTATTGCACTGACAGAGAGAATACAGACAGCAGTTATTGCATTGACATAGAGACTACACACAGACAGCAGTTATTGCACTGACAAGGAAAATACACACAGACAGCAGTTGTAGTAAGGACAAAGAGAATACACACAGACAGCAGTTGTAGTAAGGACAAAGAGAATACACAGACAGCAGTTGTAGTAAGGACAAAGAGAATACACACAGACAGCAGTCATTGTACTACCTGTGTTTTCTGACAAAGTGAATATATACAGATACTAGTTACGGTTATACAAAAAAAAGGACATTCCACATAAACAGTAATAATCATTGCAATGACAAAGACTATTCACAGAGACAGTAATCATCATGGTATCTAGAATACACACTCAGTAAATATCACTGTACCGACTGAGTATACATAAAGACAGCAGTTATCAATGTACTGATGAAGAATGTACACAACGATAGCAGTTATCAGTGCAGTGACAAAAAGAAGCTACAAAGACAGTAGTTATCAGGCTGACAGACAGCGCTGAGCGGACAGAAAGTGTCCATTATGGACAGTGTTACAGTTTCACTTCTTGGATGCCACGTAACAGAATCTGGTATCCTATAAATTCTCTATGAGAAGAAGACCCATTGACTTTCAGAACAAGGACTGGTGAATGGTCCTTTGGACCACAATGAGAGGTAGGCAGTGGATGACAGTAAAAACCAACAACAACAAAAAGACACCAAACATTTACAAACAAACAAAAAAAAAAAAGAAAAGAAAAAAATGCAGTAAAAAAAGCGAACAATAGAAAAAAAATGTAACCATCAGCACCAAGTTTCCAGAAGAGGGTGATACAATTCAAACTGAAAAAAAAACAAAAAAATCAACACAAAACAAAACAAAAAATAGCATCGGCATGGGGACCACTGAACGGGTGTGGAACCGTAGCACTGTCTGACCCTGCTGGCTGACAACCTGTGCCAACACTGGTGTACAGAGGCTGCACATTACGCCGTCTTCAAACCATGAAGGATCACTTCCAGTTAACATAAAACAAAGAAGACGAACCAGTTTACCTATTCCTGTCAGTTTCTTCAGCACCGATTAAAAAAGAAAACAAAACCAAACAAAGCCCATAGGATTATGATCATTCACAGAGTTTTACCCCTGGAGGGCAGAGAAAGATGCTGAAAAATGCAAAGCACTAGCAAAGCGGACTTTGCATAGAATAAGATGATGACAGCAACACACCTGCTTGCCGACGTTCTTGATGGCCAGCTGTTCCGGTGTCATGGTCTCCTCTTCTTCCAGTGCCTGCACACGAGTCAGTTTGTCAGTCAGCATTTGGCCAAACCACTGAAGCGTCCCTATCCAATACAAACATGAAATCTGCACTTAACGGACACGCACAATGATAGTGTGAGGATACCAAATAACCTATTCATCACAACAGCCACCACCAAAGAAATATCTCCCATTTGACTGTTGATGCACTTTCCCTGTGGTATAGTTTTTAGCTGGTTCCAGCATAATGTTGTGACCTCCTTACCCACCTTGTGGTAGTTTTTGGCCAGTTCTGATATGAAGCTGTGACCTCTTTACTCACCTTGTGGTAGTTTTTGGCCAGTTCCAGCATGTTGCCGACAGTTTTTTCGTTGAGACTGCAGTGTTCTTTGTAGTCCTGCAGGGTTAGCCCGTCCACCCAACTCTTCTTGTGCAGGTTCAGCAGCATCTGAGCACACAGTCAACACACTGGTCAGGCTGTGTGTGTGTGTGTGTGTGTGTGTGTGTGTGTGTGTGTGTGCGTGTGTGCGCACGCGTGCGAATGCTGTACCGTGTGTGCATACATGTGTATGCATCTGCAATAATTATTAGATTTCATCTTTGATATTTGAACATTTAAATGATTGTCCTATATTCAGTTATACTTCAAACATTAAGTTCTGTGCTTAAATCAAGTTAAGTATGAATATGGTTATTCTGTTTCCACACATTAAATGGAACAAGTCACAAACAGCCAGAACCATTCTGTATATTACATGAACAAATTGTCTAATGTCAAATTTCAAACTCATTTCAAGATAAAAGGTGGTTATAGTCAGGTAAAAAGACATATTTACTTTTTGTTTCAGAGGGATGCGTGTATATGTGTGCATGTGCATATATGTGTACATGTGTGTGTACATGTGTGTGTGTGTGTGTGTGTGTGTGCTGAGTGAGAGAGACACTGACACCGGCTAACACAACTTCCTTTAGTTTTTTTTTTTTCTTGCAACTTTTTAGTCTCAGTTACAGTTCAGGAGTATGTATTCAATTTTTGAATAATCAAGATGAATGGAGATCCTTCCGTTTTAAGTGTTTCATTTGACGAACTACATACTGTTCGTTTTGAAATTTCAAAAGTGTATATAATTTGTTCTTTTGAAACTTGATATATGATAAATGAAGATAAAGGAAGATTACAGCCGAGGTAGAAAGATGAACTTATTTTCTATTATTGAGTGTGTGTGTGTGTGTGTGTGTGTGTGTGTGTGCGCGTGCGTGCGTGCGTGCGTGCGTGTGTGTGTTTTGAAACTGAACAGATTTTAGTAGAGTATAATGCTGAACAATTAAGTAGTGGAGGAAAACAAGTGCAGGCTAACAATTCTTCGGTCATTATAATAATGACTTCGCAAAGATTTGAACTTTTAGAGAAAAAAAAAAAAAAAAAAATGAAGAAAATGGGGGAAATATATTATAAATATGAGAAACCCTTCACTAGCTGCCTGAGGGAACCATCGTGATCCCTTCTGAAGGCAGATCTATTTGTATTGCCTGCTCCGAGGCCTTTCGTCCGCTGGATCGGTCTCATCAGGGAGATTTTAGTAGAGTTTGTTCTTTTGAAATTTGACGAATAATGTAAAGTTTGCAGCTTTGAAATTTAATGGATTATGTAGTTTGTTGTTTTCATATTTGATGGATTTTGTATGGTTTGTTACTTTCACATTTATGGATTGTGAAAAGTTTGTTGTTTGAAAATCTTTTTGAGGGTCTACTGTCTGTTGTTTTGAAATTTTGTTCATGTACCGTTTTAAAATCTGATTACGTACAGCTTGCTGTTTCGAAATTTGACTGTCATGCACAACAGCTTCTCACCTTTCCTAACATTTCAGCTTTCCTGACTTAACTTTCACGGCTGATAATGAAAACGAATGCCAGACTATTCTTGTAGTGACTTCAGACTGAAATCCTGTGACTTCCACCCCTGTGTTGTTGACACTGAACTCACCTTTTGTTCCAGTTCATTTTTCCTGTAGTTGATGGCCAGAGAGTAATAGTGCCGGTTCAAACCATGGATCAGTGCCTGCAAACATTTCTACATAGTAACATCATCTTCACCGTGGTATGCAATGACAGTCTCACCAGCGATTAACTCTCCCAGCTCCATCCAACCTTCTCCATGCCTCATCATTTATCAGCTCATTTTTCATATCAAGGATCTAAAAAAGTCAAGCCAAATGAAATATTCAAAAACATAAAAGCACATTTTTGAGCCTGATTATACCCAAATCAACTCAACTCAAGACATCCTGAGGTTATCATGCAATGAAATATGACACAATCAACAAAGATAATTGAAACAAGCCACTCATAGTCAATTTGACACAATTTTGAAAGAGAAATTTGCTAGAAAAACAATTCATATTCTTATAATTTTTAATGAAAACATGGTAACTCCAAAACTGTGCAGTGAGTGATGTGCAAAGTTCTCAAAAGCTCCGACTTGGAAGCTTGATTCAGAAAATTTAATATTCGAAACAAATTTGACTCACAGTATCGAAACCCATCTTTGAACAAATCTGGTAAGTAAATTAGTGAGCCAATGAATAGTAAAATCCAGTAACTTCAGAAGTCATCCTAAAGGCTTATGGTCATACCAAAAGTGGCATATTTTAAAACTTAAAATAAGGTTCAAAACTAAATTATAACCCATCTGTGAAAACTGAAATACATTCAGACCGTGTCTTGCACTTCAACAAACATGGCATTTTTTATGACCCACTTGCTTTAAAAAATCAAAATCACTTTTGTATTTGAGCTCAAAAAGCAAATCATCAAAACCACATTTAATGATTGAAGCGTGAAACTGGCCATCGCACTGGAAAAGGCCCTGATCAGACACATGATAAGCTCTTGGGGCTCTCAGCTGGCCTGTGAAAATGTTCCTTGAATGGAGATACATTAACCCCCAACCCCACACCCGCTCCCTGACTGGAAAGATGCAGATGATTCTGAAACTGTTCACACCATGTGAATACAGTGTGCGAATGATACAGATCCTTTAGGTAGCATGCAGACAATTTGCTGCCTGTGCTGACAGCCTGACGACGATGTTCACCTGTATGGAGGGCTTGTTCAGGTGGCCGAGGTTGGAGGTAGTCTGTCGTGGCTCCTGACCCAGCACCATCATGTTAGGGTTGATCAGGCGGAATGCGTCAATCACAACCTGCACAGTGTGATGCAGACTGTAAGAAACTTTACTTACATTTCGTACCTGGGAGTTTTCAAATGATTCATCTATTCAGTTTCCAAACCACTAACAGACTTGAGACTAATGTTTTCAACAAAAGCATATGGCAACAGGTTTGAGGGAAAAGATATGAATTCTTGGAGGGTCAAAATTTTGATATTTTACTCATCAAGTTGTGAACACTCTGAAGGACTTTAATAGTGACAATAAGCATGAATCTCCACTATAACATAATAAGGTGCATGGCTACTGTTGTCACTTGCATGAATTTCTTCTTCTGCATACACAGGCTGATACTCCTGCGGACACTCCTTGTATAGACAGGCAAGGATTAATCCCATCTACCCAACAAAGGGAGTGGAGTTTTGTGAGTATGACTGTTTTTCATCCCACCATTAAGGCAGCCATACTCCAGCTTCAGGGAAGGTGCATGCTATGTGTAATGTGTCATCCATACCAATGGCCAAACTGGCCTTCTCTTCCGAAAGCTGGTGATGGAATTTTACGTGTGTGCAAGATGTTATGCATTTGTTCACACATGGAACCTCAGTTTATAGTCTCATTTGAAGGATTGTATGGGAAATGGAGTCAATACCAATGTTAACTCCCTGCTTTGGCTGAAGGTTGTCAGGCCAACTGACATAGTCTAGAACACCAATTTGATCAAGGCCACATCAAAATGTTGTTATGCTCGGAGATTGTCTTCAGTCGTGACAAGCTCCTAGCATAACATTATCAGTCTCCAAAATCCCCTGAAGTCAGAGTGTGGCTACCCATGTAGTGGGGTAATCAAAAACGGTCACACGCATAATGTTCTCATCCCCAGCTGATGCATTTGTACCAGTGTTCAAGTACTTTGGCTGTTTGGATGATCCCTAGAGTCTTTTAGCCAGGGTATGACAACAACAACAATGTTAACTCCAAGGGAAAAACTCCCCTGTACTGAAACGGCCTGGTGAAGATTCGAACCCGCAACCCCAGGATCACTAAGATTACGAGTCCGGCTCTCTACCACCGAGCTATTCTGGCCCCCACTTGCATGTTTTGAACTGCAGCGCTGTCCAAGGTGATTGGAACAAAAGTAAAGTGGTCTGAATCCAAAATAACATGAAAACTTTCAGAATGTCATGACTGGACAGAAATTACTCTGTAAGTTTGGGGAAAAGTCTATTCTCAACTGTCTGCACAATACAGCTATGAGCTTCAGAGACTTCAAAGCCTTCGACAGTGTTGACACACAGTCACTTGGAGATCCACAAATTTATCAACAATGGTCAACTAACTTAGGAACTGTAATAGACTTCATCACTGGCTCATTTCAATATGACAGCAATGTCATGTGCAGCTACTCACTTTTCCTTTCACACTCTGGATGGGGTCGACGACGACGGCCACAGCCCTTTCAGACAAGGCCTCAAAGCTCTGCTGTGTGTTGATGTCTACGCCTGACAGCCAGCAGCCAAACCCTGGGTGAGAATGGTACCACCCCACTACCATCTCTGGTCTGTTCCACACACATAAACAACACATACAGTGCTCTGCTTTAGCAGACACAGAAATAATTATAATACAGCAACACAATCGTGACCTATGACCCTCAGCACACTTCAGTCTGGGAACTTGGCTTTAAGAGCTCCCTGGCTATCACGATATCTGTCTCACCATCTGTGATGACACTGAAGGAAATTAGAGACATTACAACTGCCTGCTAAAGGAAACAAACAAACAAAATTCAAGAACAAAAACAAAAAAATCTTCTAGCTTGACTGGACCCTGAAGAATATAACATTGTTAGACAATGATGACATAACAGAAATTATAAAGCAAAAATGTAAAGACTCTGTCCTGCAATGTCACAGAAAGTCTTATAGCCATATCTCATTTCACAAAAACTTGCTTCTTTTTTTCAGTGCAATAACATTTCTAATGAATCAAAATTCACAGCTCTGTACTGCTGGATCAACATAAAATGGTGAAATGGCAAAGCAGCTCATATGGGAATCAGTCATCTTCCTAAAGAAAAGGGACTGCGATGAATTTCAAGTCGACAACTTTTGATTTCTGTCAACTGCTTGTCATCTCAGCATACTTGGTGAATCAAACCTGCCTGTATGGAACGCACATGTAATAACTGAATGGCCGCATGATTGGCAGGCTGTGACATTAAAATATGAATGCTATCAGTCAACACAGGGGATTGATCTGGGTGTCTGACATCAGACAGTAATTAAACACACTGGTCTTGAAAACAATCAAAATGTTCGCAATCAATTTGCGTTTCCTCCAAACTATTTTTCTGTCTGGTCGGAAACAGCAGTCAATGTCTATGACCAAGCTAAGTCCAATTATTTGCTGTAGTGGACATACACAACTGAAATAAGGATAAGGCAGCATGTATGCTGGCATATCATTCATTTATGGGTTCGACCCAGCACTGCGACTGAGATTTCCTTTTCAAGGGAATTAACTCTGTCTATTCCAAATGCCACCAAAGAGAAAACTGAAGTTGCTGTGTGGGTAGAATATGCTTAGTTTTTGTCCGCTCTGAACAGGCTCAAGTCAAGTAAACAAAAACTCCTGCATGGTTACATACCAGGACAGATGGAATAGCCACCAGTTCTGCACAGCTGCCACAAATGTCCAGTCCATATCCACTGATCAAGTCAGTCACATCAGCTTATGTTTCAAATCTAACTTTTCAGTTAACAGGTATCACTTTGAAAAAGTGTTCTGATTCATCACAGTTTTGTGTGTGTATATATATATATATAACTTGCCAATAACAATCCACGTTGATTTGTTTGTTTTATTATTAGTTTCTCTGTTTTTGAATGAAAGTGAATATCACCATTTGTTTTTTGTCCGTTTCCAAATGGAAGCATCTGAGCACTGAAAAGGTGTTTTCCCTGATGCGTATTTGTCGTACGGATTATGAAACGATCTGCTGTGTTTCCTTCAGCTGCGACATGTGTCATAAACTTTTTGATTTTCAGGTGTAACACTGCACTCATCTTCCAGCTCCACTTTCAATCAAAAATGGTAGACAAGAAAAACCTGACAAGAGAACAATGTATCACTAACAGTTTAACTTATTCTGAAATCCGCCTAAGAATAAGAAAAACCTGAGGAAAGAACAATGTATTACTAACAGTTTAATTTATTCTGAAATCCGCCTAAGAACATACTTTTACACATGTACACACAGGGACCAGAACCTCTGCATGAAGAGTTTTTTTTACCTGGCTATCAAAATAACACCTACTGCTAAGACTAACAGATCAACCAGCACATCAATGTAAAGAAAAAGTAACACTTTGCATCTGTGTGTGCAACACACTGCAGTTACACTCAGGAATGTTAACTACGAGTACCAGAATACTTCCAATGTTAGAAAACATGAGCATTACAAACCAGAACTTGCAAATGCCCAATAAAACTTCAATGTTAGCCACATCAATAACCTCAAATATATATATACACACACACACACACATATATATATATATATCTGTATCTAAATAAATAAATAAATATACACACACACACACACATAAAGCTAACTTTGTTGTAACACATGTATGGTAATATCGTCCATCTTTCTGAGTTTTTCTATCACTGAAATATCCAACAGTTTTCCTTAGATACCATGAACTTTAACAATAAATTATTTGAAAATGTGTGCAGTTCACAAAACATTTTTTTTTCTTCAGATTTTATTTTTGATTTTTTTCAGATTCAAAATGTGTTTCTAGTTCTTCCTGGATGCCAAGGGAAATTTTTGTCATTGTATAAGAACTGTCTTCCCTATGGATTCTTTAATCATGAAGACCACCACCATCTCAAAAACCTCTTCTCCCTGTATCCATCTCATGTGTCCTTTTTTCATCCGACAGGTTTTTCCTCCGATTTTCTATTCTGAGCGCTATCAACTCAAAAAATAAAGTCCATGCTCGACTGCTTATTCATTTGTTTCTGTAAGATTAAAAACATGTATACACACAGTAGCCATACTGTTTGCAAGGTAAATAACTCTGGGCGATTTTTGTTAACATCAAAGTGATCGAGTCAAAGTATCAGTAACCAATGTACAAACTCAGGAGAATTCGCTGTTTTTGAAGGTATTAAGACCACCATTCATTGACCTCTGTAAAACTTTGTCCATAGCAGCCACATTAAAATCCTCTGGCGGCTTATTTGTGTTTTGGCCGACAAGGATATTTTCAATGGAGTGAAATGTTAAGAAGGCAACCAACAATTGTTACTAGAGTTCAAGTCTTTAAAAGTCTGTGACACAGGGCTGCCAACACCTCAAAAGCACAAAATGTAACATTTTGACATTTCAGAGCCAGGAATGGCTAAGAAAAAAAAAAAAAACAACAGGAAATTTCTAGGGGGTTTGGGGGCATGATTCCCCGGAAAATTTTGAAAATCGACTAAATTCTGTGCAATTTGAGGCATTCTGGAGGCAAATTTGAAGGAATCAAGCACACTAAAATTTATAATGAATGTCAATCTCAAAACATACACTGAAAAGGCTAATTGTACAAGTTAAATGGAAAACAAAGCAAAACAAGGGCAGAAGGTCATATTGCCTGGAGCACAAACACACTTTCTCTCTTTTTCCTAAACCCCATCATTTCAGTTTTTACCCAAGGAAAGAATTCAATCAAGCCCAAAATAGACACTGAAAAGGCTAACTGAACAAACACAAGGAAAACTAAGCAAAACATTGGCAGAAACTCATGCAGCCTGGAGCACAAACATATATACCTCCTCTTTTTTTAACTTCATCCTTTGACCCAAGACTTTTCAGGAAAAACATTCAATTAGGAACAAATAAACATACACTGAAAAGATAATAAAATTGTACAAGGTGAACTAACTAAAACATGAGCAGAAGTTCATACTGCCTGGAACACAAACATAAGTTTTTTTTTTTTTTTTTTTTTAATTTCAACTCCATCATCTGATACAAGATATTTTAAAAATAATTTAATCAAGCTCTAAACACACACACACTGAAAAAACAAAACAAAAAGTGTAAACTAAGCAAAACATAACAGACAAGCCAAAAGAGTGTACATCATCAATGTGGGTTTGTCCAGTTGTAAAAGACATCTATAAAGCACTGATAATTTCAATGTTGTCTCTCTCTTACACACACACACACGCATCGAATGTTGAACAGCCACAATATGCCTCTTGCTGTCTCCAAAGCTTAACAGTTTTGTTGTGGTCTTCTAAGGCGATTCGGCCTCTTGGGTAGTACGCGATGTCGCAGTGGCATAATTCACAGAAGGCAGTCCCTACCACATCGACCTTTCGGATATGCAACAGCTCCTCTCCGACCTCCGTCTCCATCCATGTCCATTTCCATCTATTCTTTGCCTTTGAATCACTGAACACGTCGCCACGCTTGACTATTTACCCGTCCTCCATCTTGAAGTAATGACTGGATGTAGGTCAACCCACAATGCATTGTGCGTGTCAACCCACAATGCATTGTGCGTATTAAGCCTAAATTGAGCTTTCCTTCGGTGAGTAAGAGTTCGCGGAAGCGTCTGCTACATCGAGGGGCTGTAAAAAAACACGTATGGTCGTTGACTTTTTCCCCCATGGAAAAAAGGTTTTCGATTCTGATTTACGCAAGAATCCTCGTTTCCATGGCAAATTCCAGGCTCTGCATTTTAAGTGCAGCATACCAAATCAAAGTGTAGCATTTGCATATATATATAAATGATATCACAAGTCACACTCCGTTGCACTTTCAGTCAAACTTTGCCTTGCACATGCCTTGATGTCAGACAAGGAAAACAGAAATCATGCTAGTTAAAGCATAGTTTTGCACTGACCTACAGCAGATCATAATGGCTGACAACAAACCTGTCAATGAACCAGCAAAATCGTGACCATTTTTAGCTATTTTCCTCCGGCTTTTTCTTCCCCTCCTTACTAAACTTCGCCATTTTTTGACAAAACAAGTCCACAGTCTATGTTATCTTGGTTCTATTCAAGCCGCTGTTAATTCTGTGAGGCACTGTGTGTGTGTGTTGTGTGTTGTGTGTGTGTGTGTGTGTTATGAATTATAGCACAGCATTTTACCACAAATTATAGCAGTGTTGTCAACCAAAGCGTAGCATGCTATGCTGCAAACGTAGCACTTGGCAGCACTGACAATGGATGATAAGAATAACACAGACAGCAATGAATAAAAAGGAATGGAACAGGTTGGGAACAAATCCTGAGGGCAACTGACCTGCCAGTCTGCTTCAACATGTCCAACATCTTGGCCTGGAACACATGGGTCCACTGCCTCCACACTCACGCCCTGAAATACACACACATACACATAAAGCAACCACACACACATAAACATACAGAGGTGTATGCAAGCTGTGATGATATGGATAAGACACAACTGGCATTTACTTTCAACCTTGGACTGGCCCGCTGTGGGAGAGAACACGTTTACCAGTGTTCTTTCTTTCCGAGTTATTTTTCAGTCTTCCTTCAGAGCTGTTTTCCTATGATGCCTGTGACACAACTGCTGCTACTGGAATCGGGACGGTATGGAATAGACAGTATCTTCCAAAAGATAGTGGCCACACACCGTGCAGTGGAGGGGTAAACACACCTGTCAGGGAACTGTACAACTCGCAGCATCCTACTGACACAATCAGTTCACAAACTACAGTCCACTACATCAGTTCACTTTGGTCTTCGTGGACTCTATTCTTCAGTGACACTGAAACCTGACTCACAACACACACTGCATCTGCAAAACTGGCTGCCAGATTTAAAAGCAAAAGTCTCTGAGTCACTTTTTTCACATTTACTATCACTTCCCAATAAAGTGAACAACAGATGAGATATACAACGGTTAACCATTAAATCAAACGAAAGATTCTTCTCCTTTGTTTCTTCCTTCCAACAAAGACCTGCTCTTTCAAGACATTTCTAAAGCAAGACTTTCCTTCTTTTCCTGCGCAAAAGATGTCGAGTATGAAGTATGCCTGAAGGGAAGTAACTCATTCAGCTCACTTTCCATTTGAGAAAGACTTGAGTACAAACAGAAACATGGAAAGGCCATAGTCAAATGGTTACATCGTTTACCTACAGAACTGACAGCTAAGAATTCCAATCACTTGTGGGATACCATTTTACAGCTTCAAAACCCTCTCGTTTTATCATAAAGAAGTGCAGTCACTATCAGGAAACAATGCTGTTTCTTAACCCGTAGAGTGCCTTTTAGCCGTCAGCTGACGCCGCATTAAAAATGCTTTCCCAGTGCCTATGGGCCGTCCACTGACGTCATGCATTTTTCTTGAATTTTCATTCGTTACTATTTCTATCAACGGACTTAAATAGAGTGTGCGTAGTAAGCCTTATATGTCTGTAGTATTAAAATGATATGTAAATGACCACACGTGAGGGGAAAGCCCATTTATTCTCATCACTGACTGGATGACCAGCCAGCACTTCGTCTCGCTTGCAAAGATGGCGGCACAACCTTCGACAAGCGCAGCGACCAAATCAACTTATTTACACAGCTGAGCAGGCTCTGCTAATGATTTTTGACAAAGACAATAATCTTTTATTCAACGACTCACTCGAGCATGAAGGTGAGATGATGATAGTGATGGAATTGCCGACCGTATTCGTCAGTTATTGTGTCGTACTGTGTGACCTCAGTGTGTGTTCAGCTGACTGGTTTGCCAGCGTCGAACGAGCTCGCCTAGTGTGTACTCTGCACTGCGTGCCAGTGGTCAGTGACGTGATAGTCAGCGCAAGAGGGGAGCGCGGCCTGCTCGCGGCGTGGCACGGGGCAGAGGGAAAGGTAGGGGAAGAGGAGCAGTGAAAGAGAGGGTTGAAGTCCAGCAAGGGGGCGTGGTGGGGAGAGGGGGGCGTGGTCGTGGACTGACCTGTCTGCATAGAGTGTGAGCGTCTTGATAGACTTCTAAACTGTTTTACTTTCATTTACAGGTGTAGTGTGACAATACAAACCTTATTTTCAACTTTTTTGCTTTGTGTTCTTGTTTGGATGTGAAGATGTAGTGGTAAATACATATGCTTTTGATCGTGCAAAAAAATCTATCCAAATCTAATTGCCTAAATACTTTTTTATTATCAAAATTAAAACAAAAGAAGCCCAGATTCAAAATCTTCATTCAATTTCCTTCAAAAATCATATATATTTCATTGTTATATCTTTTGTAGTTTCTGAGCTAGAATTTTTTGTTAATTATTACCCCCAAATCATTAGATTTCCCTGGCACTGGGAAAGCCTTTGTAACATTTTCAAGCAGCGAACGGGTTAAGCCAGTGTCACTCACTCTAGTTTCTAGCATACAAATACAAGAAAAAGGACACAGAACACCACTAGGAAATTCCATCCTCCCCATCCCTCCTCCTCTCAAAGGAAATCCGATCCCTGGCCACATACCCTCACATGACAAATATACTTAACACAGCTGAAGGTATGCACAAGCACATCTCAATATGTATTCCCGACTGCTGAAATCATTTTCATCCAGCACACGCTACACAGACCAATGCAGAAAGGTACAGCAACTGTCGCTCTCTATAAACTTAACATCATTTGTTTCACTGTTTATTCCAATTGTAAAACAAGTATCATTTACTTTGTTTCGTGTGTTGAAGTGCATTTGTTTCATGCTTTCAGGGATGTACCTTTGCTTCTTGGGTTGAAGTATGTGCCATTGTTTCACGGTCTTGAAATACCGCTTTTACCCTAGTGTGCTATGGCTGACTGTGTGACGACCTGCTGCACAATGCCACGCCTACTGAGTGACAGCCTTCTGCAAGACAGCCTGCAGCATGACAATTTTCTCTCTCCCTCTTTGTGTGTGTTTGTGCGACTTCATCCACAATGAGGAATAAAAAAATCTCTTGACATCAACTATCACTAATACCATTACTGATCTTTTCCCCATTCATGTAACATTGTTGCATGGATTTTAGGAGACTGTCCCATAAGACAAAAAGTGAACGTACAGTTCCTGACTGGGGCATGGCAAAGACATCGATGACTCTGACAGTGTAGTCGTCCACAAACTCCCCCAGCATCAGACCCATCACCTCCATGGGAACACCTGCCCGACCATGCTTCAGCATCTGCAGCACCAAGACACACACACTGACGCATTAAGACAGGGGTTACACACTTCATTTTACTAATGAATAAAGTATACCATTACTACACTACATGCATCATGGTACATATGATACCAACACCTGACATTTCACAAATGACTGTGTTTCATCCAACTGATTATAAAGACAACCTAAGAGCTGCAAACTGGCTTCAAAGTTCTGTGTATATGATCATTGTCTAAATGGACTACATAAAGGACATTAAAAATTATTCTGAACCAAAGTCAGCTAAGAGAACTGGTTTACAAAAGCAAAAGAAATCAAAACTGAAATACACACTTACAATGCAAACATGCATTCTTAGCAATACACACCTGGAGGCCTATAAAACTATAGACACATACATGTAGATTAACAAAATAGATCCTAGGGGCCTTTGTAAATATTTGTTTTTTAATCAATAATCTAAGTATGAACAGCAAACTCACTCTGGATCTAGTCTTCTGCACTCACTGGCTGTGTATTCATGTAGAATATTAGAAAGCTGCTCTTTTCAATGCAAGCATAATCATATATATGTTTTTTTTTTCTTCATTCTTACAGCTGTAGTTTTGGGTGCGAAAACAAGACAAAATGTCTACAACAAATGGATCTGAATTTTTCCTCAGCTGGAGCAAACCACCTACCATCTAACTCCAACCACTCCTTCCTCTCGAACAGAATGTAAAAAACTAAAAAGTGTCCATAGTGATGTTGAAGCACTGAATGTCATGCGTGCAGCCATGTGTCCACATTGTCTCTCTCACACTGTCAGAGTACAAGGAGGTGAAAAAGACATAAAGCCCTGATGATCAACTACCTTCAGGAGAGCCAAATGTCATGCGTGCAGCCATGTGTCCACACTGTCTCTCTCACACTGTCAGAGTACAAGGAGGTGAAAAAGACATAAAGCCCTGATGATCAACTACCTTCAGGAGAGCCAGGGAAGAGATGTACACTTGCTCTGCTGTGTCCACAACAGGGGCATCAGAAGGGGGAGCACTCTGGAATTAATAATCATAAATGCAACATTAATATTACAATGGACTGTTCAATTTCCAAGAAATTTCGAAGAACAAACGAACCTAAACATTCACACATGCATTTTTCAGCAGAAAAAATCAGTGGACAATAGAACTCATATTCACAACTTCATAAAAAGTACAACTATTATTCTTTATTCAGATAGAATTAACTGAATGAATCACACTATCCACTGAATCCAAAAAGAAAAAAAAAAAAAAAAAAAAAAAAAAAGAAAGTAGGAACCCTAAAGCATTTCATGGTTTTGTTTAAAATGGCAATCAACAGTACCACTGGCAGAATAATAAAGAAAATGTCAACATCTGCTTTTTGTACAAAGTCCTTTGCCCTATCAAACATTTTTTTTCCTATGTAAAACAAAGGACAATCTAGTATTTGTACGATATGTATACAAATGAAATGTATTTCGAAATGACTTACTGAGTACAGGCTTGGTGATGCTTGAATTAATTATAGTCCAGAAACTGACATTATACAGAGTTACTTCATACAACAGAATTACCTGTCCCAGGCCTGGCATGCCACCTCCCAGCCGCAACAGTCTATCCATTGTATAATCTGTTGTGTTGTTATCTGAAAAACAACAAGAAGCAGTTAGTCTAAATTGCTTTCTTATCTTCAGAGCCATAATCAACATGCTGATTACTCTGCTGTTTTTTAGACTGCATATGTAGAAACCCATTCGAAGAGAAACGAAAAAGAAAAAAAAAGTTAACATGGACTATATACTGCCGGTTTATCAGCATACTACTCTCTCTTTGCTTTTCAACCAAACGGACAAGCTGATTCTAGCATGCCTTATCTCGAATGAGCCCCAAAATACATTTAAATACACAAAACATCCTAAAGACAGAAAGGAGAAAGGGACAACTAATAATTATCTCCCAATTCCATCCAGAGTCTGGCTTTTCTTCATGTGCATGGCAGCCTCGACTTGAAAAAGTTAAGATGTCTGCTGCCACAGTTGCTTCAGACAGTACACTTCAGTCTTTGACTGTGACTGGTAGAAAAAGGTCATGATGGTCTTCTGTACTGTCTGGATTCGTTGCAGGTGGTGGGGTTGGTGACTTTGTTGTCAAATGGGAGCCATGATGATGCTGGTTCTTAATTATAGCTGTCTGGTCATTTTTAATTTTATTTTTATGCAGCACGGTCAGTCTTGCTACGTTTCTGTGACACTGAAGACATGGCCTAGTGTTACAGATCATCAACCATGGCTGAGAGTCTCTTTGGCATTCTGATATCCCAGTGATAATTCTTACGCACAAATGTGCGTCTCTGACACATAAACTTTCCATCTGACGCACTGGAATTCAGGCTAGTGCGTCACAGAAGCGTACTAAAATTTACCGTGACGCACTGATTTTCTCCTGTACGTATTACAACTCTGAGCAGCGCATCACGAAAAAAGGCATTTGTCTTATCCGCCACGATCAAAGTTAAAAACGTAAAATTCCTTGCCGTTTTAGAACATTCTGCAATGATGAACACTTCTGCTTGAGACCTCTTCTCTACTGAAAACCAACAAGAGTCGTCAAAATAGACCGGGCCTGTCCAGTCTACGACTGGACCACAAGATCATGTGATTCAGCTAAGTGGGGAAAGCATGGAAAAGCGTAGGAACTTCGCCTTTTCAGAATCAAAATCCGACAGTTCAGCTGTGGCTCATGGGTGATCATCCAGCGAATTTATTATTATCATGTATTATTATATTGGGTATTTATATAGCGCCTAGTCTCGGTCACAGACCAAGCTCTAAGCGCTTTACAATAAACACACTACCTCACTCACTCAACGGGCTGCCTACCCAGGTAGAGCCGGCCGCAGAGCAGCCTACTGGTGCTCATTCAGTCGTTTCCCGTACCATTCATTCAAACATCAGTCACTCATTTTCATTTATCTCATTTATTCCTCCAGTTTCTCACATAGGATGCATGCGATGTTTATACGTGTCCTCCATTTCCATCGGTACACGATGGCACATGATAACAGTAAGTGACAATTTTTGTGGCTTGGTAAGAAATATCAGGCAGCTATCTTCAATCTACATCAATTTTGCCAGGGCAGCGGGGAACCCCCCTGCTCTTTTCGATTTTCAACTGCCGTGGGTTCTTTAATATGTGCAGGGGGCCAGGAAGGCACACGGGTCCAACTCGCTTATAGTCCCCATCCAATGGACTTGACGTTCAGTTCGATTTGTCATTCAAACTGGAAAGAAAGGGTGAGAAGGGCAGGGCTCGAACCCACGCACTTCTCACACGTTGGATTGGCAGGCGAACGTCTTAACCACTCTGCCACCTTTCTTCCTAAATGGAACACAAGTCGAACGATCTATACAACATGACCATTTTGGATAATTAAAATGGCTCCATTCTGGACGTAAGAAAGTGTTGCTCACGAAGCAAGAATGGCCAGTCTACAGTTTCATCGTAGATTCCACTGGGCTTCCGATGATCATTGCATGGCAACTGGAATTTGGTCATACAATAAAATATTTGAACATTGAAGGAAATGGCTCACGTTGTGGAAATTCGGTGATGACAATCGAAGAGGACATCCCACAGATCAAGTTTTACTGTAAAAATCCTGATAGTGTAGGTGCTCACATTTACTCATGTTAGCTGATAACACTTTAAAAACATAGGAACATGAATATGAAAAGATAATATTTAGCACTGTCGAGAATGTTTTATTAACTTTATTATAAACACCTTTTTTTTTTCTTTCTTTCTTTTTTTTTTTTTTTTTTACTGTATTTCTATCGCTACTATAAAGACTTCTTTTCTTTTTCTTTTCTAACGTATTTCTACCTCTATTATAAACACATCTTTTCTAATGTATTTCTTTCTCTTTCTCTGTGCATTTATGTGTGTGAGCCTGTTGGAGCACGCTCGTGTACATACATATGTGTGTTTTCACTACATTTTCTAGCAGTTATTAATGGTGACCCCCTAAATATTTTTGTGACCCCCTGAAAATTTGGAAGTGAGTTTTTCATACTGAGTCTGACCCCCTAATTTTTTAGGAAATAATTATCACTGTATCCACTGATGATGAAATGTGCAGCTCTTTTTTGCAGTCTCTACATTGTCAGTGTACTGGGTGTACGGGTTCCATATGTTGCAAGCAAGTACTTCATGGGCAACTTTCCTCTGATGGCTAGTACTCATCAAGTTGTGTAGAACTCAACAGTCTGAGGATGTACTAATACTAGCTTTACGGAATGTGACATTCAAGCTAAGATCGCAGGTGTTGGTGATACCAGCATACTTGGCAAAGATGATAGATGCCAAGGTGCGCCAGCTGAGCTAGTATTTTGATGTTCCCTTGCAGCCTTCTACTAGTAATTGGAAAGGTGGTACATTTCCCTGACTGAAATGCTATGCACAATGCAGTACTTATGTAATATATGTCTCAGATCTGTGCTCGATCTTCAAGCCTTTTTTTTTTTTTTTTGATAGTCAACAGATAAAAAACCAAACACAAATTCTGATGGATACATACTCTCAGCACTACTAAAAGTCTCATCCATTATGCTACAAAGTACGGAACTTGTGCGCTGGTGACCTACTCGTTTTTAAGTGAACCAGTCTTTTAGGAAGATGAAGAACTTATTTCAATGAGAGTTACCAGTAACTTTCTATGCGAGATGGGCGACGGGCTGTGCTGGGCATGATACACGAAGATTCCGTCTGTTTTTGTAAATGTGGTCATTTATTAATGTTATCGGTAAAATTCTCTCCCCCGAAAACACACAATACACAGCGTAAACGAAAATTCGAACTAATATAATACCTGAACAAAGGAACTCACCAAAATTATCCCGTTCTAATAAGCAATCAAAACACGCCGGAAGTGATGACTTGCAGTCTACGGTGAGAAGGGGGAGAGAAAACGTCACTGAGGGAGGAATCGTTATTTTTTTTTCAATATTTTATTTGTTTGTTTTTGTGTTTGTTTGTTTAGTTCTTTATTTACGTATTGATAATTTTTGTTGTGCATCATTTGCCCTAATATTATCTTGTTATAAATGTGGTTAGAAAAGCGAGAGGACCAGACAACATACATTCCCATCAGTCCCGTACTGCTGCATTAATATTTATAAGTACGACGAGAACTCTCTCTCTCTCTCCTCTCTCTCTCTCTCTCTCTCTCTCTCTCGTCAGCCCATAAGCCATAAACGTTAAACTCTATTCTCCTATTGCCTAACTTCTTGCATATGTAATAATCTTGATTATGCATGAATTCAAACTTTGAAATTTATCTTTACTATGTCCTCATATGCTCTCGCTCTCCCTCCCTCCCTTCCCCCCCCTCCCCCCCCTCACACACACACACACACACACACACACACACACACACACACACAACACAACACACAGAGGCAATTTCAGGGCTCTCCTTGTCTGTACGTACCGGTCAATCTTTTAAATTTTGTGCATCTTTATGTATTTTATTTACATTGTGACCCCAAACTGGGACGAGAAATGGATATGAAAATGTAAATAATTTTTGTCTTGTCTGTCTTGTGTTGTCTGGCATGGTCTAGTCTGATCTTGTCCCCTAACCCCCCCCCCCCCCCCCCCGCCACTCTCTCTCTCTCTCTCTCTCAACTCAGATCTCTTACTATATGATTCAGTTTCTCTGTTACAGAACTTACGGCTATGTGTACGAGTATAATGTGTGCATGTTCTCAATTTTGAGTCACATGTTCTATGTGTTTCATGTATGGTATTTGTAAGATCAGCCGTTAGCGTACAATACTCAGCAGACCAGGTATCGTTGTCTGTTGTTTATTCTCGCTCGTTATTGTCACTCGGTAACAGAACTCATCGTAATCTTAATATGCGAGATTGTACAAGGGAGGTTACTCTACATCCCCCTTTCTTAGCAGACAGCATACCTCTTTTAGATCTACTGTTACAAATTAAATGATCTTTTAACAGTTCTGCCGAGACATTTTTTTCAAACCAATTCACTGCAAATGGAGAATTACTATGAACTGTCCTAGACTGGCTCAATAAATGACATTGCTTTAAATTTAAAATCTTATGTAAATTCATAAGGGTCAGCTACAGTATTTTAAGTCCAAATGAAGTCCTTCTTCAAGAAGTTCTTGACGGATGCAGAACCTTCTTTAAAAGTCAAAATTTCAACTAAACTTGAAACTACAAACTAAACTGAACATCAACAAATAGTCAGGTGAGTACTTTGCTCTTTTACAAATCAAGTCTGTTAGGTGCTTGTACTCTCCTTCCTGACTTTGTGTACACTGTCTTTTGAGCAGTCTGTTTTACAGGCATCTTATCAGTTGCTGGGTCTCCTGGTTTCTTAGCTGCGGGCTGCTGGACTGGTAAGGAAGAACTTTCACCAGCAGACTCTTCACGACTTGCTGTGTCCAGAGTCTCCAGCTTCTGGTTCGGCAATGTTGAGGAAGCAATGGGCTTGGATTTGACCGCAACCTGTTCCCCACTTCTTCGCCGAAGCTGACTTGCGATTTCTGCGTTGAGTGCCTCTGTCAGTCTGAACAATAACAGACCGAGGTGAAGTGTTTTTGATCACCACTGCTTCTTTGTTTGTTGGAGTCTTCATCCACACAAATTGACCTTTTGAAAATCGTGGGACTTCTTTTGCTCTATGTCGGAGATCATGGTAATACTTCTGTTGATTTCTGAAATGTTCATCCTTCTTCTTGAATCCCTCGACGTCTGGTTTGAATGGAATGTACTGACTGGGCATTGAAGGTACACAGTTTCTAAGTTTCCGGCTCATCATCAGTTCTGCTGGACTGTAGCCATTCTGAAGGGGAGTTGTCCGGTAGTTGAGAAGGGCAATATATGGGTCAGCAGACTTCTTAATCAGATTCTTCACTGTCTGAACAGCCCTCTCTGCTTCACCATTTCCTTGTGGATGATACGGACTACTGGTGACATGAGTGAAGAAATAGTCTTGTGAGAATTTCAGGAATTCTCGAGAGTTGAACTGTGGACCATTGTCGGATACAACTATTTCTGGGATTCCAAATCTTGAAAAGATGGATTTACAGTGGTCAATGACAGCTGCTGAGGTGGTCTGTTTTAAATGTACCGTCTCTATCCAACGGGAGTAATAATCTACTACTAAAAAATAAGAGTGTCCATTCAGTTCAAACAAATCCATAGCAATCTTCTGCCACGGGTAATCAGGAGTCTTGGTTGGCTTTAGAGGTTCAGATGGGAGTTTTCTCTCCTTCTCACATGTTGCACAACACCAACGACTTCTTCAATTTTATTTGAGAGTCCTGGCCACCAAACACAACTTCGGGCTAATGCTCTGCATTTCACAACACCCTGATGACCTTGGTGGATTCTGCTTAACATCTCATTTTGCAGCTCAGCCGGAATAACCAGACGGCTCTGAAAAAGCAACAGACCTTGCTGAACTGTCAAATCTTGACGAGCAAACCAGTATTGTCGCAGATTGACATCTTTTTTCGCTGTTTCTGGCCAGTGGTCTAACTTACAAAAGTTCATGACTTGGCTGCAGATTTTGTCTGAGCATTGCTTTTGTCGAATCTCTTCTAGCTTTGCATCACTTGCGGGAATGCCGTCAATGACAGCAGAGACAAAGGCATTTGTCTCATCTTCCATTAAATGTTCCTGTTCAGCAGATGCACACCCAGGAGCTCTTGACAAAGTGTCTGCCGTCATCAGATTTTCCCTGCAGTGTATACTATGTCATAGGAATACTGCATCAGACGCATTCGGAACCTCTGAATCTTTGGAGTCAATTCATCCAACAGCTTGGTTTTCAGCAGTGCCAACAGAGGTTTATGATCTGTTTCAACTGTGAATTTGGAAGTCCAAGCAAGTAGTTTTGAAATTTTTCACAGTTCCAAGTCACTGCCAGCGCTTCTTTTTCCACCTGCGGGTACCTTTGTTCTGTTGCGGTGAGAGCTCTTGAAGCATAGAATACTGGCTTCCAGTCGTTTTCTTGTTTCTGCAGTAGTACTCCACCTAATCCATATGATGATGCATCTACTGAGACTTTGGTTGGCTTTTCTGGACTATAGTGTGCCAGCACTGGTGTTGAACTCAGCTACTTTTTCAGTGATTGGAAGGCTCTCTCTTGTTGCTCATCCCAAATCCAGTGAGTTTCTTTCTTTAGCAAATCTCTCAATGGTTTTGTTGCGTCGGCCATGTGAGATGCAAATTTTCCAACATGATTCACCATTCCCAAAATCGGCGCAATTCAGAGATATTTGTAGGTTTTGGGAAATTTGAAATAGCTTGCACTTTCTCTGGATCCATCTGGATTCCTTCTTTGGATATAATGTGTCCCAGGAACTTCACTGTGTCAGTTGAGAATTTGCATTTCTCATTTAGTGTGACACCAGCTTCCTTCATCTTCTGCAGAACCAGTCTCAGTCGACTACCATGTTCTTGTTGATCTTTTCCAAATACTAGCACATCGTCAATGTCGCAGATGACCCCAGGTATCCCTTCTATGATTTGTGTCATCTCTCGATGAAAAACCTCTGGTCCCGAGCTGATACCAAATGGCAGGCGTTTGTAACAGTAACGCCCGAACGGAGTAATGAAGGTGGTCAACTCCTGACTATGTGGGTGAAGTGGTATCTGGTGGAATCCACTGTTACAGTCTAGTTTTGTGAACACAGTGGCACCATTCAGCTGGGCTAGTAGTTGATCAGTTGTGGGTAGTGGAAAGTTCTCTCGACGCACACTCTCATTGAGTTTAGTGAAATCGATGCACAGTCGCACTTTCCCATTTGGTTTTAGTACTGCTACAATTGGTGCACACCAGTCAGTGGGAGTTTCCACAGGACGGATGATATCTTGCTCTTCTAATTTCTTAAGTTCTTCTAGAACCTTTTCTTTCATTGGAAGGGGAAGTCTGCGTGGAGTTGAGATGGCAAACGGTTGAGCATTTTCTTGCAGTCTTATTGTATAGACGTTTTTCGTTCTCCCTAGGCCTGTAAATAGCTCTGGGAATTCTTGCTTGTACTGATGATCTCTGTCTACAGAGTTGACTCTTTCAATCATTTTTAATGCCTCAATTGCAGGCCTTCCCAAAAGTGGTTCTTTTAAGTCAACAACAACATACAGATCTTGCTCTGAAGATGCTTCACCTACTGCTAGGGTGGCACGGACTCTGCCAAGCACATTGATTTTGCTCTGGCCAGGCCCAAACAGCTTTTTGTCTGTCTTCTGTATCAGTGGTGAGTTCTTCTTGAAGAACCTATCAGGTACAACCGTCACATCTGCTCCAGTGTCTATTCTGAAATTCACAACATGACTATGTGTTTTAGTTGTTACCTGAACATCAGCATGCCAATTTACTGCTCCACATTCTGCTGATTCTTCAGTCACAGTGCCAAGTATGTTGCTCTCTTCATCTTCTAAATATCTCACATCAGTTTTTGTTCTGCACATTGCTGCATAGTGGCCTTTCTTGTTACATTTTCTGCAGTCCGCATCTTTTGCTGGACAGTCTTGCCTACTATGCGATGGATATTTTCCACACCTGGTGCATTTTCTTGAATAGTTTTGTTGATTCTTTCCACTTTGCTTTGAAGATGATTTTGAGTTCATACTGCCTCCTTGTTTCTTTTTGAACAAACGTTGTACTTGAGATGAGTCTCCTTCACTTGACATTGACTGTAGCTGTTGTTTTGAACTTTCATATGCTCTTCCAATTGTTAAGCACTTGTCTAATGTCGCTGTTTATCTTCTAGGAGTTTTTCTCTCAATCCTTCTTCTCTAACTCCTACAACAACTTGATCCCTGATAAGTCTTTCTTCCAGTTTATCAAAGTTGCATGGTTTTGCTAGCTTTCTGAGTGCAGCAATATACCCTTCTATTGACTCTGATGCTTCTTGCTTTCTGAGATGAAATTTATAAGACTCAAAAGCTTCATGAGTATCTCCTACGAAGAATTCTTCAAGTTTTTCCATCACCTGTTTGAGATCATTTTTGTCATCTCTATTTTCGAACTTCAGGTTGTCAAATATTTCACATGCATCAGGCCCAAAAACAGCAAGAAAAACAGATACCTGATATTCCTGGTCTTCCTCTTTGATAAGTCTACTTGCAATGGCATAATTTTCGAATTGCCTCTTGAAACGCTTCCAGTTTTGAGACAAATTTCCCTCCAGACACATCTTTTCCGGTGCTGGAACGTTTGCAGTAAACTGCTTCTGTTGGCCCCTTGGCTCAGTTCGTGACGTCGATTCCGTCATTTTCTTCTTTTCTGGATTGTTTTCTTCTACTTCTTTGCTTATTACGTCGTGTCGGCCTCCCTTTGACGCCCTGACACTTCTGACACCATGTAAGATCAGCCGTTAGCGTACAATACTCAGCAGACCAGGTATCGTTGTCTGTTGTTTATTCTCGCTCGTTATCGTCACTCGGTAACAGAACTCGTCGTAATCTTAATATGCGAGATTGTACAAGGGAGGTTACTCTACAGTATTTATAATACTGATTTTTTTTTAATGTCTTTTTTGGTGTTGTATTTACATTCCCACTTTCAGCCCCCCCCCCTCTCTCTCTCTCTCTCACACACACACACACACACACACACACACACACACGCGCGCGCGCGCGCGCGCGCGCGCACGTATTTGTTTCTGTTCGTCCATGGGTTTGTTTAGTTATATTCAAGATAGAAAAAATCGTCCCAGTCTTGAATAAACGTTGATTTGAATTCGTTCTTTTCTCCGTTTGTTGAACATCCTTGGGGGTGATGTCTATTTGTTCTTTCTCTGTGCTCTTCGTTGGCATTTTTGCTAGGCGATTTGGCGTCATAAACAGCAATCGTTTGGAGTTATGGACGTGTACTTTATCTCATCATGGGAAGCTAGGGTTATCCTATTAATTCGTTGTTGACTGTTTACTATTCGCTTCATCACTTAAAGATTCCTATCAATCAAACCGAGGTTACCTGTAATTGTTTGTTCATGTGTTTCTTGGACTATGTTCAAAATCGAAAACAAGTTGTGCCAATCTTGAATCAATAAATGTTAATTAATTTGTGTTTGTTCATTTCACCAGTTGTCGTGTACGTTTTGTAATGTGTTAGGCACAAGGTATACGGGCAAGCTTGGAATATCGTTACAACTTTTTTTTTTCTTTAATCTTTTCTTCTTTTTTTTTTTTTGTAGGGGAGGGGGGGTGGGGGGTGGGGGGTCTCCGTGTTTGCTCTGTGTGCTCTCAGTTAACATTTTTGCTGAGCGATTTGTTGTCGAAAGTAGCAATCGTTTGGAATTGTGGACGTGTAATTTATCTCAACATGGGAAACAAGAGTTACCGTTATTTACACTTTTCTATTCCCTGCCTCATTCAAGTTTGCTTGCATACTATTCAAACCGAGGTTACCTGTATTAGTTTCTGTTCATCCGTGTGTTTGTTTGATTATATTCAAGATCGAAAAGATTGTGCCAGTCTTGAATAAATGTTGATTTGTGTTCGTTCGTTTCTCTAGTTGTTGTTGCCGTGTACATGTGTCGGACACAAAGTATAATAATGAGCCATCTTGGAACATCCTCTTCTTGGGACGTCTTCTTGTTTGTTCTGTGTACTCTGTGTTGGCATTTCCTCTAGCCGATTTGGAGTAATTAAGAGAAATCGTTTAAGTTATGGACGTGTACTCTATCTCGTCAAGGGAACACGAGTTACCCTATGTCTTCATTTACTTTTTACTGTTCCCTGCTTAATTCATCATCATCATCCGTTGAGCGGCCACAATCATCAGGTTGATTACTCTGCCGCTTTGGGGTTGACGCAAAAAAAAAACAAACAAAAAAAAAACTCATTCACACTCTCACTATACAACACACAGTAAACTGAATAAAGCTAACTAGCTATGCGTGGATCTGCTGGCAGGCTACCACGGTCACCCTGTCCCCCCTCGGGGGTAAGCCAGCCCTGACTACACATAAGGTGCAGCCAAGCCCACAAAAAAAAAAAAAAAACCTATCCCTATATATAATTTATGATCTCCTTGCGTATTAATCAAACTGAGGTTACTTGAAGTTGTTTCTGTTCGTTCATGTGTTTCATTGATTATATTTAAGATCGAAAAGGTTGTGCCGATCTGAAAAAAAAAGTTAAAGTGTGTTCGTTCATTTTCCATTTGTTGCTGCTGTGTACATTTGTCAGGTACAGGAGATATGAGCAAGCTCGGAACGCCGTATTATTTATTATTATTATTTATTTATTATTTTTTTTGAAGGGTGTGTGTGTGTGTGTGTGTGTGTGTGTGTGTGTGTGTGTGTGTGTGTGTGTGTCTCGTCTCCTTGTTTATCTGTGCGATCTGTGTTGGCATTTCTGCCAGGCGATTTGGTGTGGTAAACAGGAACTGTTTAGAGTTATGGACATGTATGTCATCATGGGAAGCAAGAGTTATCCTACTTTTCCTTATTTACTGTTCACAATCCGCTGCATCACCTACGATTTCCTCTCATAGAATCAAACCGAGATTAACTGTATTTGTTTCTGTCTGTCCGTATGTTTGTTTGACTGTATTCAAGATAGAATAGTCGAGCCAGTCTTGAATAA
>CM065742.1:5639739-5664739 GCA_033310375.1 Conus canariensis | reverse complement strand
TTGTAGGTGTTACTGTGCTGGTGGTTGTAGCTGATACTGTACTGGTCGTTGTAGATGTTACTTTGCTGGTTGTTGAAGGTGTTACTGTGCAGGTGGTTGTATGTGATACTGTACTGGTTGTTGTAGATGTTACTGTGTCGGTAGTTGTAGGTGTTACTGTGCTGGTGGTTCTAGGTGATACTGTATTGGTTGTTGTAGGTGTTACAGTACTGGTTGTTGTAGATGTTACTGTACTAGTTGTTGTAGGTGTGACTGTATTGGTCGTTGTAGGTGTCATTGTACTGGTTGTTGTAGGTGTTACAGCACTGGTCGTAGATATTACTGAATTGGTTGTTGTAGGTGTGACTGTAATGGTCGTTGTCGGTGTCATTGTACTGGTTGTTGTAGGCGTCACAGCACTGGTCGTAGATGTTACAGTACTGGTTGTTGTAGGCATAACTGTACTGATCGTTGTAGGTGTCATTGTACTGGTTGCTGTAGGTGTTACAGTACTGGTCATCGTAGATGATACTGAATTGGTCGTTGTAGGTGTTATTATGCTGGTTGTGGTAGGTTTTATTGTACTGGTTGTTGTAGGTGTTTGTGTACTAGTCGTTGTAGGTGTTTGTGTGATGGTTGTTGTAGATGTTCCTATACTGGTTGATATGGGCGTTCCTATACTGGTTGATGTGGGTGATACTGTACTGGTTGATGTGGGTGTTAGTGTACTTGTCACTGTAGGTGTTCCTGTACTGGTTGATGTGGGTGATGCTGTACTGCTGGTTTTAGGTGTTACAGCACTGGTGGTCGTAGATGCTACTGCATTTGTGGTAGTAGGTGGCAATGTGCTGGTGGTCGTAGGTGGTACTGTGCTGGTTGTTCTAGGTGTGACTGTACTGGTCGTTGTAGGTGCTATTGTACTGGTTGTTATAGGTGGTTGTACTGGTGGTTGTAGGGGATACTGTACTGGTCGTTGTAGATGTTACTGTGCTGGTCGTTGTACGTGTGAACTGGTCGTTGTAGGTGTTATTGTACTGGTTGCTGTAGGTGTTGCAGTACAGGTCATTGTAGATGTTACTTAATTGGTCGTTGTTGGTGGTACTGTGCTGGTGGTTGTAGGTGACACTGTTCTGGTTGTTGTAGGTGTGACAGTACTGGTGGTTGTAGGTGATAGTGTAGTGGTTGTTGTAGGTGTTAGGGTACTGGTCGATGTAGATGTCACTGTATTTGTGGTCGTAGGTTGTACTGTGCTGGTGGTTGTAGATGATACTGTGCTGGTTGTAGTAGGTGTGACGTACTGGTCGTTGTAGGTGGTAGTGTACTGGTTGTTGTAGGTGTTAAGGTACTGGTCGTTGTAGGTGTTAATGTGTTGGTGGCTGTAGGTGATACAGTACTGGTCGTTGTAGATGTTACTGTGCTGGTTGTTGTAGGTGTGACTGTACTGGTCGTTGTAGGTGTTATTGTGCTGATGGTTGTAGGTGATACTGTACTGGCTGTTGTAGATGCTACTGTGTTGCTTGTTGTAGGCGGTATTGTGCTGGTGGTTGTAGGAGATACTGTACTGGTTATTGTAGCTGTTACAGTACTGGTGGTTGTAGGTGCTACAGTACTGGTTGTTGTAGGTGTGACTGTACTTTTCGTTGTAGGCGTGACTGTACTGGTTGCAGTAGGTGTTACAGTACTGGTCGTTGTAGATGTTACTGAATTGGTAGTTGTAGGTGTTATTGTGGTGGTGGTGGTAGGCGTTATTGTACTGCTTGTTGTAGGTGTCTGTGTACTAGTCGTTGTAGGTGTTTGTGTGCTGGTTGTTGTAGACGTTACTATACTGGTTGATGTGGGTGTTCCTGTACTGGTTGATGTGGGTGATACTGTACTGGTTGATGTGGGTGTTAGTGTACTTGTCACTGTAGGTATTCCTATACTGGTTGATGTTGGTGATCCTGTACTGGTGGTTGTAGATGTTACTGTATTTGTGGTCGTAGGTGGTACTGTGCTGGTGGTTGTAGGTGATACTGTACTGGTTGTTGTAGGTGTGACAGTAGTGGTGGTTGTATGTGTTTGGGTACCGGTCGATGTAGATGTTACTGTATTGTGTCTGGTTCGTGCTGTGTTGTAGGTGAGATATACTGGTCGTCTGAGTTGTTTGGTACTGGTCGAGTGATGTCACTGATGGTGCCGTAGTGTCTGTGCGTGTTAGTGATGTTGTTTGTAGTGTACTGTTGTGGTTGTAGATTTAGGTGGGGTCACTGGTCTGTAATGTGGGCGTATACGTATGGTTTTTAGTTTACGGATGGTCGTGTAGGTGGTGTTATGTGTTGTAGTGGTACTCGTAGTGTTGTGGATGTAGTGTCATGTGATGTGGTTCTGTATGATTATGTGGGTGATACTTACTGGTTGATGTGGGTTTCCCGTACTGGTGATGTGGTGATACTGTACTGTTGATGTGGGTGTTAGTGTACTGTCACTGTAGGTGTTCTGTACTGATTGATGTGGGTGATGCTGTACTGGTGGTTGTAGTGTTACTGTATTTGTGTGTCTGTTGGTGTTACTGTACTGGTGTTGTAGGTGATACTTGTACTGTGGTTTGTTGTGAGGTGTGAACAGTAGTGGTGGTTGTAGGTGTTTATGGGTACTGGTGTGGATTTGTGTAGATGTTACTGTATTTGTTGGTTCTGTAGGTGTGTACTGTGTCTGGTTGTTGTAGGTGTAGACTGTACTGGTCGGTTGTTAGGTGTTTGGGTACTGGTCGATGTAAGATGTCACTGTATTGTGGTCGTAGGTGGTACTGTGCTGGTGGTTGTAGGTGATGACTGTACTGGTGTTGTAGGTGTTGACTGTACTGGTGGTTAGTATGTGATAGTGTACTAGGTTAGTTGGTGGTTGTAGGTGTTATGCGTACTGGTCGATGTAGATGTACTGTACTTGTGGTCTGAGGTGATGTGTGTGGTTGTAGTGTTGTAGGTGTTAAGGCACTGGTCGATGTGGATGTCACTGTATTTGTGGTCGTAGGTGGTAGTGTGCTGGTGGTTGTAGATGATACTGTAGTGGTTGTTGTAGGTGTGACTGTACTGGTCATTGTAGGTGTTAGTGTACTGGTTGTTGTAGACTGTACTGTAGTGTGGGTTGAAGGTGATACTGTACTGGTTGTTGTAGGTGTTACAGTACTAGTGGTTGTAGGTTCTACTGTAGTGGTTGTTGTAGGTGTGACTGTATTCATCGTTGTAGGTGTCACTGTACTGGTTGCTGTAGGTGTTACAGTACTGGTCATTGTAGATGTTACTGAATTGGTAGATGTAGGTGTTATTGTGGTGGTGGTCGTAGGCGTTATTGTACTGGTTGTTGTAGGTGTCTGTGTACTAGTCGTTGTAGGTGTTTGTGTGCTGGTTGTTGTAGACGTTCCTATCCTGGTTGATGTGGGTGTTCCTGTACTGGTTGATGTGGGTGTTACTGTACTGGTTGATGTGGGTGTTCCTGTACTGGTTGATGTGGGTGATACTGTACTGGTTGATGTGGGTGTTAGTGTACTTGTCATTGTAGGTGTTCCTGTACTGGTTGATGTGGGTGAGGCTGTACTGGTGGTTGTAGATGTTACTGTATTTGTGGTCGTTGGTGGTACTGTACTGGTGGTTGTAGGTGGTACTGTGCTGGTTGTTGTAGGTGAGACTGTACTGGTCGTTGTAGGTGTTAGGGTACTGGTCGATGTAGATGTCACTGTATTTGTGGTCGTAGGTGGTACTGTGCTGGTTGTTGTAGGTGAGACTGCACTGGCCGTTGTAGGTGTTTGGGTACTGGTCGATGTAGATGTCACTGTATTTGTGGTCGTAGGTGGTACCGTGCTGGTGGTTGTAGGTGATACTGTACTGGTTGTTGTAGGTGTGACTGTACTGGTGGTTGTAGGTGAGAGTGTAGTGGTTGTTGTAGGTGTTAAGGTACTGGTCGATGTAGATGTCACTGTATTTGTGGTCGTAGGTGGTAGTGTGCTGGTGATTGTAGATGATACTGTAGTGGTTGTTGTAGGTGTGACTGTACTGGTCGTTGTAGGTGTTAGTGTACTGGTTGTTGTTGGTGTTACAGTACTGGTCGTTGTAGGTGTGACTGTGGTGGTGGTTGTAGGTGATACTGTACTGGTCATTGTAGATGTTACTGTGCTGGTTGTTGTAGACTGTACTGTAGTGGGGGTTGAAGGTGATACTGTACTGGTTGTTGTAGCTGTTACAGTACTGGTGGTTGTAGGTGCTACCGTACTGGTTGTTGTAGGTGTGACTGTACTCGTCGTTGTAGGCGTGACTGTACTGGTTGCTGTAGGTGTTACAGTACTGGTCATTGTAGATGTTACAGAATTGGTAGTTGTAGGTGTTATTGTGGTGGTGGTGGTAGGCGTTATTGTACTGCTTGTTGTAGGTGTCCCATTTTAATACTAAAAACCATACAAATATAACACTTATTCATACCATTATTAATACTTATACCATACAAAAAAAAAAAAAAAAAAAAATTAATAATACTTATATCATATTATTATTAATACTTAAAATTTACATTATCATACTCATAACCATCCCAAATTTATTACAAACTTTTACCATATATTAATAATACTTATCTCCATACCATTACTAATACTTATAACTTCCCATTACTCATACTCATACCCATACAAATATTATACTTATTACTATATTATTAATACTATCACATACATTAATAATACTTATATCATACATTATTAATACTTATCATATACATATTAATAATACTTATAACCTTACATTACTCATACTCATACAATAAATATTATACTTATTACTATATTTATTCATACTCATCACCATACTATAATAATATTATATTACATTACTAATACTTATAACTATAACCATTAATAATAATTATAACCTCCCATTATATACTTATATCCTAATTATTATTAATACTTATACCATACCATTAAAATACTAATAACCATATATTAATAATACTTTCCATACATATTTTTTAATCCTATCACCATAAATTAATAATACTTAACCTATCATTATTAACTTAACACCATACTATTAAATAAATACTTATATCCATACACTAACTAATATTTATCCAATACATAATATACTTATAACCTACCATTCAATACTCATAACCTTCCAATTACTAATACTTATAACAATATACTTATTTTTACTTATAAAATACATTAATAATACTTATAAATATACCACTATAATACTTATATATATATCTTTAATAAAAATACTATAACCACACCTTAATCATTTTTTTTAAAAAACCCCATAATCATATTATCATTAAACCTTTAAAATAATATTTATAACTACATTAATCATATATTATCACATACATATAATATTTATAAACTATACAATACACATACTTATAAACATACATTAATCATATTTATCATCATACATTATTAATACTAATAACATACAAATATTATAATTATTAACATACCATTATTAATTACTTATACCATAATTAATAATACTTATATACCCATTACTATACTTTAATTTACCATTACTCATACCTCATACCATACAATATTACTACTTATTACATATCATTTATAATACTTATCTCATACATTACTAATAAAATTTTTAAAATTTTACTCATCTAATACCTACAAATATTACTAATTATTACAATCATTATTAATATATCATAATACATTTATAATACTTATATCCATAACATTATTAAACTTATCATATACTATTAATAATACTTATATCCTTACATTACTCATACTCATACCATACAAATATTATACTTATTACTATATATTATTAATACTAATCACATAATATTAATATACTTATATCCATAACATTATAATACTTATAAACTATACCATTAATAATAATTATAACCCTAAATTACTATATTATATCCATATTATTATTTAATTTTATCACTTTAACATTACAATACTATAACCATATCTTTTAATAATAATCATACATATATTTTTAATCCTTATAACATACCATTAATAATACTCATAACCTAATTATTAATACTTAATCACCTACATTAATAATACTTATACCCATACACTAAAATAATTTTAAATCATACATTAATCATACTTATAACCCTACATTACCAATATAAAAAACTTCAATTACCTAATTATATAACAATTTTATTATTATTAATTTTAACAATACATTAATAATAATTATAAATATACATACTAATACTTTAAATATATATTAATAATACTCTAAAAACCCATTATCATATTTATAACATCCCATTAATCATATTTTATCTCATACCATTAATCATTAATAACAAACATTAATCATATTTTAACCATAATTAATCATATTTATAACTATACAATACACATACTTATAATACATTAATCATATTTATATCATACATTATTAATACTCATAACATACAAATAATATAATTATACATACATTATTAACTTATACATAATTAAAAATACTTATATCCTATTTTTAAATTAATACTTAAATTACCATTATCTATACTCATAACATACAATTTTATACTTTTTTACATATATTAATAATAATTATCTCATACATTATAATACTTATATAATTTAAATTACTAACTATACATACAATATATACTTTTTAAACAATTTTTATTAATACTTATAATCAAAATTAATTATTAATAATTTTTATACATCACATTATTAATAATATTATAAATTTAATTTTTATATTTAAAACCAAACATTATATACTTTTAAACCTAAAAATTTTACTTCAAATAATAATATATTTTTAAATTATAAATACAAAATTTTTTAAATTTAAAAAATTAAATTACATTACTTTACTTGATTTGTCCAGGACTGTTATAGGTGTTCCTGTACTAGGTTGATGTGGGTGATGCTGTAATGGTGGTTGTAGATGTTACTGTATTTGTGTCCTAGGTGTACTGTACTGGTTGATGTAGGTTAGACAGTGGTGGTGGTTGTAGTTTTAGGGTACTGTCGACTGTAGATTTTACTGTACTTGTGGTCGTAGGTGTATGTGTGGTTGTTGTAGGTAGACTGTACTGGTCGTTGTAGGGTTTAGTAGCTGGTCGATTAATGCACTGTATTGTGGCGTAGGTGGTACTGTGTGGTGGTTGTATGATGCTGTATGGTTTTGTAGGTGTGACGTACTGGTTGTAGGTGATAGTGTAGTGTTGTTGTATGTTAAAGGTACTGTCGATGTAGATTCACTGTATGTGGTCGTAGTGTATGTGCTGGTGATGTAGATGATACTGTAGTGGTTGTTGTAGGTGTGACTGTACTGGTCTTGTAGTGGTAGTGTACTGGTTGTGTTGGTGTTACAGTACTGGTCGTTGTAGGTGTGACTGTGGTGGTGGTTGTAGGTGAACTGTACTGGTCATTGTAGATGTTACTGTGCTGGTTGTTGTAGACTGTACTGTAGTGGGGATGAAAGTGATACTGTACTGGTTGTTGTAGCTGTTATCAGGCTGGTGGTTGTAGTTCTACTGTAGTGTTGTTGTAGGTGTGAGACTGTTTTTCGTCGTCGTGTGTCATTGTACTGGTTGCTGTAGGTGTTACAGTACTGGCCATTGTAGATGTTACGGAATTGGTCGTTGTAGGTGTTATTGTGCAGGTGGTGGTAGTGTTATTGTACTGGTTGTTGTAGGTGTTTGTGTACTAGTCGTTGTAGGTGTTTGTGTGATGGTTGTTGTAGATGTTCCTATATGGTTGATGTGGTGTTCCTGTACTGATTGATGTGGGTGATACTGTAACTGGTTTGTTTTGTATGGTTAGTGTATATTTGTACGGGTGAGTGTGTTTTCCTGTACTGTTGGATGTGGGTGTTGCTGTACTGTGGTTGTAGATGTTCCTGTATTTGTGTCGTATGGTACTGTACTGGTGGTTGTAGGTGTTACGTACTGGTTTTGTAGGTGTGCGTTGGTGGTAGGTGTTTGGGTACTGGTCGATGTAGATGTTACTGTATTTGTGGTCGTAGGTGTTACTGTGCTGGTTGTTGTAGGTGAGACTGTATGGGTCGTTGTAGGTGTTTGGTACTGGTCGATGTAGATGTCACTGTATTTGTGGTCGTAGGTGGTACTGTGCTGTGTTGTAGGTGAGCTGTACTGGTGTTGTAGGTGTGACTGTATGGTGTATGTAGGTGTAGTGTACGTGGTTGTTGTAGTGTTAGGTACTGGTCGATGTAGATGTCACTGTATTTGTGGTCGTAGGTGGATAGTGTGCTGGTGGTTGTAGATGATACATGTAGATGGTTTGTTGTAGGTGTGATGTACTGGTCGATTGTAGGTGTATGTTACTGGTTGTTGTTGGTGTTACAGTACTGGTCGTTGTAGGTGTGACTGTGGTGGTGGTTGTTAGTGTGATACTGTACTGGTCATTGTAGATGTTACTGTGCTGGTTGTTGTAGACTGTACTGTAGTGGGGGTTTGAAGGTGATACTGTACTGGTGTTGTAGCTGTTACAGTAGCTGGTGGTTGTAGGTCTACTGTAGTGGTTGTTGTAGGTGTGACTGTATTCGTCGTGTTGGGTCATGTACTGGTTGCTGTAGGTGTTACAGTAATGGTCATTGTAGATGTTACGGAATTGGTCGTTGTAGTGTTATTGTGCTGGTGGTGGTAGGTGTTATTGTACTGGTTGTTGTAGGTGTTTGTGTACTAGTCGTTGTAGGTGTTTGTGTGTGGTTGTTGTAGAGTTCTATATGGTTGATGTGGTGTTCCAGTACTGTGATGGGGTGTATACTTATGGTTGATGTGGGTGTTCCGTACTGGTTGATGTGGGTGATACTGTACTGGTTGATGTGGTGTGTTAGTGTACTTGTCACTGTAGGTGTTCCTGTACTGGTTGATGTGGGTGATGCTGTACTGGTGGTTGTAGATGTTACTGTATTTGTGGTCGTTGGTGGTACTGTACTGGTGGTTGTAGGTGTACTGTGCTGGTTGTTGTAGGTGAGACTGTACTGGTCGTTGTAGGTGTTGGGTACTGGTCGATGTAGATGTCACTGTATTTGTGGTCGTAGGTGGTACTGTGCTGGTTGTTGTAGGTGAGACTGTAGTGGTCGTTGTAGGTGTTTGGGTACTGGTCGATGAAGATGTCACTGTATTTGTGGTCGTAGGTGGTACCGTGCTGGTGGTTGTAGGTGATACTGTACTGGTTGTTGTAGGTGTGACTGTACTGGTGGTTGTAGGTGAAGTGTAGTGGTTGTTGTAGGTGTTAAGGTACTGGTCGATGTAGATGTCACTGTATTTGTGGTCGTAGGTGGTAGTGTGCTGGTGGTTGTAGATGATACTGTAGTGGTTGTTGTAGGTGTGACTGTACTGGTCGTTGTAGGTGTTAGTGTACTGGTTGTTGTTGGTGTTACAGTACTGGTCGTTGTAGGTGTGACTGTGGTGGTGGTTGTAGGTGATACTGTACTGGTCATTGTAGATGTTACTGTGCTGGTTGTTGTAGACTGTACTGTAGTGGGGTTGAAGGTGATACTGTACTGGTTGTTGTAGCTGTTACAGTACTGGTGGTTGTAGGTGCTACCGTACTGGTTGTTGTAGGTGTGACTGTACTCGTCGTGGTAGGCGTGACTGAAACTGGTTGCTGTAGGTGTTACAGTACTGGTCATTGTAGATGTTACAGAATTGGTCGTTGTAGTGGTTATTGTGGTGGTGGTGGTAGGCGTTATTGTACTGGTTGTTGTAGGTGTCTTGTGTACTAGTCGTTGTAGGTGTTTGTGTGCTGGTTGTTGTAGACGTTCCTATACTGGTTGATGTGGGTGTTCCTGTACTGGTTGATGTGGGAGTTACTGTACTGGTTGATTGGGTGTTCCCGTACTGGTTGATGTGGGTGATACTGTACTGGTTGATGTGGGTGTTAGTGTACTTGTCACTGTAGGTGTTCCGTACTGGTTGATGTGGGTGATGCTGTACTGGTGGTTGTAGATGTTACTGTATTTGTGGTCGTAGTGGTACTGTACTGGTGGTTGTAGGTGATACTGTACTGGTTGTTGTAGTGTGACAGTGTGGTGGTTGTAGGTGTTAGGGTACTGGTCGATGTAGATGTACTGTACTTGTGGTCGTAGGGTACTGTGCTGGTTGTTGTAGGTGAGACTGTACTGGTCGTTGTAGGTGTTTGGGTACTGGTCGATGTAGATGTCACTGTATTTGTGGTCGTAGGTGGTACGTGCTGTGGTTGTAGGTGATCTGTACTGGTTGTTGTAGTGTGACTGTACTGGTGGTTGTAGGTGAAGTGTAGTGGTTGTTGTAGGTGTTAAGGTACTGGTCGATGTAGATGTCACTGTATTTGTGGTCGTAGGTGGTAGTGTGCTGGTGGTTGTAGATGATACTGTAGTGGTTGTTGTAGGTGTGACTGTACTGGTCGTTGTAGGTGTTAGTGTACTGGTTGTTGTTGGTGTTACAGTACTGGTCGTTGTAGGTGTGACTGTGGTGGTGGTTGTAGGTGATACTGTACTGGTCATTGTAGATGTTACTGTGCTGGTTGTTGTAGACTGTACTGTAGTGGGGGTTGAAGGTGATACTGTACTGGTTGTTGTAGCTGTTACAGTACTGGTGGTTGTAGGTGCTACCGTACTGGTTGTTGTAGGTGTGACTGTACTCGTCGTTGTAGCGTGACTGTACTGGTTGCTGTAGGTGTTACAGTACTGGTCATTGTAGATGTTACAGAATTGGTCAGTTGTAGGTGTATTGTGTGGTGGTGGTAGGTGTTATTGTACTGGTTGTTGTAGTGTTTGTGTACTAGTCGTTGTAGGTGTTTGTGTGATGGTTGTTGTAGACGTTCCTATACTGGTTGATGTGGGTGTTCCTGTACTGTTGATGTGGGGAGTTACTGTACTGGTTGATTGGGTGTTCCCGTACTGGTTGATGTGGGTGATACTGTACTGGTTGATGTGGGTGTTAGTGTACTTGTCACTGTAGGTGTTCCGTACTGTTGATGTGGGTGATGCTGTACTGGTGGTTGTAGATGTTACTGTATTTGTGGTCGTAGGTGGTACTGTACTGGTGGTTGTAGGTGATACTGTACTGGTTGTTGTAGGTGTGACTGTTGGTGTGGTGTAGGTGTTAGGGTACTGGTCGATGTAGATGTACTGTATTGTGGTCGTAGGTGGTACTGTGCTGGTTGTTGTAGGTGAGACTGTATGGTCGTTGTAGGTGTTTGGGTACTGGTCGATGAGATGTCACTGTATTTGTGGTCGTAGGTGGTACCGTGCTGGTGGTTGTAGGTGATACTGTACTGGTTGTTGTAGGTGTGACTGTACTGGTGGTTGTAGGTGATAGTGTAGTGGTTGTTGTAGGTGTTAAGGTACTGGTCGATGTAGATGTCACTGTATTTGTGGTCGTAGGTGGTAGTGTGCTGGTGGTTGTAGATGATACTGTAGTGGTTGTTGTAGGTGTGACTGTACTGGTCGTTGTAGGTGTAGTGTACTGGTTGTTGTTGGTGTTTACAGTACTGGTCGTTGTAGGTGTGACTGTGGTGGTGGTTGTAGGTGATACTGTACTGGTCATTGTAGATGTTACTGTGCTGGTTGTTGTAGACTGTACTGTAGTGGGGGTTGAAGGTGATACTGTACTGGTTGTTGTAGCTGTTACAGTAGGTGGTTGTAGGTGCTACCGTACTGGTTGTTGTAGGTGTGACGTACTCGTCGTTGTAGGCGTGACTGTACTGGTTGCTGTAGGTGTTACAGTACTGGTCATTGTAGATGTTACGAATTGGTAGTTGTAGGTGTTATTGTGGTGGTGGTGGTGGTAGGCGTTATTGTACTGCTTGTTGTAGGTGTCTGTGTACTAGTCGTTGTAGGTGTTTGTGTGCTGGTTGTTGTAGACGTTCCTATACTGGTTGATGTGGGTGTTCCTGTACTGGTTGATGTGGGAGTTACTGTACTGGTTGATGTGGGTGTTCCCGTACTGGTTGATGTGGGTGATACTGTACTGGTTGATGTGGGTGTTAGTGTACTTGTCACTGTAGGTGTTCCGTACTGGTTGATGTGGGTGATGCTGTACTGGTGGTTGTAGATGTTACTGTATTTGTGGTCGTAGGTGGTACTGTACTGGTGGTTGTAGGTGATACTGTACTGGTTGTTGTAGGTGTGACAGTGGTGGTGGTTGTAGGTGTTAGGGTACTGGTCGATGTAGATGTTACTGTACTTGTGGTCGTAGGTGGTACTGTGCTGGTTGTTGTAGGTGAGACTGTACTGGTCGTTGTAGGTGTTTGGGTACTGGTCGATGTGAGATGTCACTGTATTTGTGGGTCGTAGGTGGTACTGTGCTGGTGGTTGTAGGTGTTTGCTGTGTACTGGTTGTTGTAGGTGTGACTGTACTGGTGGTTGTAGGTGATAGTGTAGTGGTTGTTGTAGGTGTTAAGGTATGGTCGATGTAGATGTCACTGTATTTGTGGTCGTAGGTGGTAGTGTGCTGGTGGTGTAGATGATACTGTAGTGGTTGTTGTAGTGTGACTGTACTGTCGTTGTAGGTGTTAGTGTACTGGTGTTGTTGGTGTTACAGTACTGGTCGTTGTAGGTGTGACTGTGGTGGTGGTTGTAGGTGATACTGTACTGGTCATTGTAGATGTTACTGTGCTGGTTGTTGTAGACTGTACTGTAGTGGGGGTTGAAGGTGATACTGTACTGGTTGTTGTAGCGTTACAGTGCTGGTGGTTGTAGGTTCTACTGTAGTGGTTGTTGTAGGTGTGACTGTATTCGTCGTCGTTGGTGTATTGTACTGGTTGCTGTAGGTGTTACAGTACTGGTCATTGTAGATGTTACGAATTGGTCGTTGTAGGTGTATTGTGTGGTGGTGGTAGGTGTATTGTACTGGTTGTTGTAGGTGTTTGTGTACTAGTCGTTGTAGGTGTTTGTGTGATGGTTGTTGTAGATGTTCCTATACTGGTTGATGTGGGTGTTCCTGTACTGTTGATGTGGGTGTATGTACTGTTGATGTGGGTGTTCCCGTACTGGTTGATGTGGGTGATACTGTACTGGTGATGTGGGTGTTAGTGTCTGTCACTGTAGGTGTTCCTGTACTGGTTGATGTGGGTGATGCTGTACTGGTGGTTGTAGATGTTACTGTATTGTGGTCGTTGGTGGTACTGTACTGGTGGTTGTAGGTGGTACTGTGCTGGTTGTTGTAGGTGAGACTGTACTGGTCGTTGTAGGTGTTAGGGTACTGGTCGATGTAGATGGCACTGTATTTGTGGTCGTAGGTGGTACTGTGCTGGTTGTTGTAGGTGAGACTGTATGGTCGTTGTAGGTGTTTGGGTACTGGTCGATGAAGATGTCACTGTATTTGTGGTCGTAGGTGGTACCGTGCTGGTGGTTGTAGGTGATACTGTACTGGTTGTTGTAGGTGTGACTGTACTGGTGGTTGTAGGTGAGAGTGTAGTGGTTGTTGTAGGTGTTAAGGTACTGTCGATGTAGATGTCACTGTATTTGTGGTCGTAGGTGGTAGTGTGCTGGTGGTTGTAGATGATACTGTAGTTGTTGTTGTAGGTGTGACTGTACTGGTCGTTGTAGGTGTTAGTGTACTGGTTGTTGTTGGTGTTACAGTACTGGTCGTTGTAGGTGTGACTGTGGTGGTGGTTGTAGGTGATACTGTACTGGTCATTGTAGATGTTACTGTGCTGGTTGTTGTAGACTGTACTGTAGTGGGGTTGAAGGTGATACTGTACTGGTGTTGTAGCTGTTACAGTACTGGTGGTTGTAGGTGCTACCGTACTGGTTGTTGTAGGTGTGACTGTACTCGTCTTGTAGGCTGACTGTACTGGTTGCTGTAGGTGTTACGTACTGGTCATTGTAGATGTTACGAATTGGTCGTTGTAGGTGTTATGTGTGGTGGTGGTGGTAGGTGTTATTGTACGTTGTTGTAGGTGTTGTGTACTAGTCGTTGTAGGTGTTTGTGTGCTGGTTGTTGTAGACGTTCCTATACTGGTTGATGTGGGTGTTCCTGTATGGTTGATGTGGGAGTTACTGTACTGGTTGATTGGTGTTCCCGTACTGGTTGATGTGGGTGATACTGTACTGGTTGATGTGGGTGTTAGTGTACTTGTCACTGTAGGTGTTCTGTACTGGTTGATGTGGGTGATGCTGTACTGGTGGTTGTAGATGTTACTGTATTTGTGGTCGTAGGTGGTACTGTACTGGTGGTTGTAGGTGATACTGTACTGGTTGTTGTAGGTGTGACAGTGGTGGTGGTTGTAGGTGTTAGGGTACTGGTCGATGTAGATGTCACTGTACTTGTGGTCGTAGGTGGTACTGTGCTGGTTGTTGTAGGTGAGACGTACTGGTCGTTGTAGGTGTTTGGGTACTGGTCGATGTAGATGTCACTGTATTTGTGGTCGTAGGTGGTACTGTGCTGGTGGTTGTAGGTGATGCTGTACTGGTTGTTGTAGGTGTGACTGTACTGGTGGTTGTAGGTGATAGTGTAGTGGTTGTTGTAGGTGTTAAGGTACTGGTCGATGTAGATGTCACTGTATTTGTGGTCGTAGGTGGTAGTGTGCTGGTGGTTGTAGATGATACTGTAGTGGTTGTTGTAGGTGTGACTGTACTGGTCGTTGTAGTGTTAGTGTACTGGTTGTTGTTGGTGTTACAGTACTGGTCGTTGTAGGTGTGACTGTGGTGGTGGTTGTAGGTGATACTGTACTGGTCATTGTAGATGTTACTGTGCTGGTTGTTGTAGACTGTACTGTAGTGGGGGTTGAAGGTGATACTGTACTGGTTGTTGTAGCTGTTACAGTACTGGTGGTTGTAGGTTCTACTGTAGTGGTTGTTGTAGGTGTGACTGTATTCGTCGTCGTTGGTGTCATTGTACTGGTTGCTGTAGGTGTTACAGTACTGGTCATTGTAGATGTTACGGAATTGGTCGTTGTAGGTGTTATTGTGCTGGTGGTGGTAGGTGTTATTGTACTGGTTGTTGTAGGTGTTTGTGTACTAGTCGTTGTAGGTGTTTGTGTGATGGTTTTGTAGATGTTCCTATACTGGTTGATGTGGGTGTTCCTGTACTGATTGATGTGGGTGTTAGTGTACTGGTTGATGTGGGTGTTCCCGTACTGGTTGATGTGGGTGATACTGTACTGGTTGATGTGGGTGTTAGTGTACTTGTCACTGTAGTGTTCCTGTACTGGTTGATGTGGGTGATGCTGTACTGGTGGTTGTAGATGTTACTGTATTTGTGGTCGTTGATGGTACTGTACTGGTGGTTGTAGGTGGTACTGTGCTGGTTGTTGTAGGTGAGACTGTACTGGTCGTTGTAGGTGTTTGGGTACTGGTCGATGTAGATGTCACTGTATTGTGGTCGTAGGTGGTACTGTGCTGGTTGTTGTAGGTGAGACTGTAGTGGTCGTTGTAGGTGTTTGGGTACTGGTCGATGAAGATGTCACTGTATTTGTGGTCGTAGGTGGTACCGTGCTGGTGGTTGTAGGTGATACTGTACTGGTTGTTGTAGGTGTGACTGTACTGGTGGTTGTAGGTGAAGTGTAGTGGTTGTTGTAGGTGTTAAGGTACTGGTCGATGTAGATGTCACTGTATTTGTGGTCGTAGGTGGTAGTGTGCTGGTGGTTGTAGATGATACTGTAGTGGTTGTTGTAGGTGTGACTGTACTGGTCGTTGTAGGTGTTAGTGTACTGGTTGTTGTTGGTGTTACAGTACTGGTCGTTGTAGGTGTGACTGTGGTGGTGGTTGTAGGTGATACTGTACTGGTCATTGTAGATGTTACTGTGCTGGTTGTTGTAGACTGTACTGTAGTGGGGTTGAAGGTGATACTGTACTGGTTGTTGTAGCTGTTACAGTACTGTGGTTGTAGGTGCTACCGTACTGGTTGTTGTAGGTGTGACTGTACTCGTCGTGTAGGCGTGACTGTACTGGTTGCTGTAGGTGTTACAGTACTGGTCATTGTAGATGTTACAGAATTGGTAGTTGTAGGTGTTATTGTGGTGGTGGTGGTAGGGTTATTGTACTGCTTGTTGTAGGTTTGTGTACTAGTCGTTGTAGGTGTTTGTGTGTGGTTGTTGTAGACGTTCCTATACTGGTTGATGTGGGTTTTCTGTACTGGTGATGTGGGAGTTACTGTACTGGTTGATATGGGTGTTCCCGTACTGGTTGATGTGGGTGATACTGTACTGGTTGATGTGGGTGTTAGTGTACTTGTCACTGTAGGTGTTCCTGTACTGGTTGATGTGGGTGATGCTGTACTGGTGGTTGTAGATGTTACTGTATTTGTGGTCGTAGGTGGTACTGTACTGGTGGTTGTAGGTGATACTGTACTGGTTGTTGTAGGTGTGACAGTGGTGGTGGTTGTAGGTGTTGGGTACTGGTCGATGTAGATGTTACGTACTTGTGGTCGTAGGTGGTACTGTGCTGGTTGTTGTAGGTGAGACTGTACTGGTCGTTGTAGGTGTTTGGGTACTGGTCGATGTAGATGTCACTGTATTTGTGGTCGTAGGTGGTACTGTGCTGGTGGTTGTAGGTGATGCTGTATGGTTGTTGTAGGTTGTGACTGTACTGGTGGTTGTAGGTGATAGTGTAGTGGTTGTTGTAGGTGTTAAGGTACTGGTCGATGTAGATGTCACTGTATTTGTGGTCGTAGGTGGTAGTGTGCTGGTGGTTGTAGATGATACTGTAGTGGTTGTTGTAGGTGTGACTGTACTGGTCGTTGTAGGTGTTTAGTGTACTGGTTGTTGTTGGTGTTACAGTACTGGTCGTTGTAGGTGTGACTGTGGTGGTGGTTGTAGGTGATACTGTACTGGTCATTGTAGATGTTACTGTGCTGGTTGTTGTAGACTGTACTGTAGTGGGGGTTGAAGGTGATACTGTACTGGTTGTTGTAGCTGTTACAGTACTGGTGGTTGTAGGTGCTACCGTACTGGTTGTTGTAGGTGTGACTGTACTCGTCGTTGTAGGCGTGACTGTACTGGTTGCTGTAGGTGTTACTGTACTGGTCATTGTAGATGTTACGGAATTGGTCGTTGTAGGTGTTATTGTGGTGGTGGTGGTGGTAGGTGTTATTGTACTGGTTGTTGTAGGTGTTGTGTACTAGTCGTTGTAGGTGTTTGTGTGCTGGTTGTTGTAGACGTTCCTATACTGGTTGATGTGGGTGTTCCTGTAGTGGTTGATGTGGGAGTTACTGTACTGGTTGATTTGAGTGTTCCTGTACTGGTTGATGTGGGTGATACTGTACTGGTTGATGTGGGTGTTAGTGTATTGTCACTGTAGGTGTTCCTGTACTGGTTGATGTGGGTGATGCTGTACTGGTGGTTGTAGATGTTACTGTATTTGTGGTCGTAGGTGGTACTGTACTGGTGGTTGTAGGTGATACTGTACTGGTTGTTGTAGGTGTGACAGTGGTGGTGGTTGTAGGTGTTAGGGTACTGGTCGATGTAGATGTCACTGTACTTGTGGTCGTAGGTGGTACTGTGCTGGTTGTTGTAGGTGAGACAGTACTGGTCGTTGTAGGTGTTTGGGTACTGGTCGATGTAGATGTCACTGTATTTGTGGTCGTAGGTGGTACTGTGCTGGTGGTTGTAGGTGATGCTGTACTGGTTGTTGTAGGTGTGACTGTACTGGTGGTTGTAGGTGATAGTGTAGTGGTTTGTTGTAGGTGTTAAGGTACTGGCGATGATTCTGTTTGGGCGTAGTGATGTCTGTGGTAATGTACTGTAGTGTTGTTGTAGTGTACGTACTGGTCGTGTGTAGGTGTTAGTGTACTGTTGTTGTTGTTGTTACGTACTGGTCGTTGTAGGTGTGACTGTGGTGTGGTGTGTAGGATACTTACGGTCATTGTAGATGTTACTGTGCTGGTTGTTGTAGACTGTACTGTATTGGGTTGAAGGTGATACTGTCTGGTTGTTGTAGCTGTTCAGTATGGGGTTGAGGTTCTACTGTGTGTGTTGTAGTGTGTGTATTCGTCGTCGTTGGTGTATTGTACGGGTTGCTGTAGTGTTCAGTACTGGTCTTGTAGATGTTACGGAATTGGTGTTGTAGGTGTTTTGTGTGGTGGTGGTAGGTGTTATTGTACTGGTTGTTGTAGGTGTTTGTGTACTAGTCGTTGTAGGTGTTTGTGTGTGGTTTGTATGTCCAACGGTATGTGTTCCTGTATGATTTGATGTGGGTTATAGGTACTGGTTGATGTGGGTGTTCCCGTACTGTTGATGTGGGTGATACTGTACGGTTGATGTGGGTGTTAGTTACTTGTCATGTAGGTGTTCCTGTAGTCGGTGTGTGACTGTTGGTGGTGTTGCTGTACTGGTGTGTGGTTGTAGATGGTGTTGTACTGTATTGTTGGTGTGATCGTTGATGTGGTACTGGTACTGGTGGTTGTTGTGGTGTGTACTGTGCTGGTTGTTGTAGGTGATGACTGTATGTGTCGTTGTAGTGTGGTTGGGTACTGGTCGTGAAGATGTCACTGTAGATTTGTGGTCGTAGGTGTACCGTGGCTGGTGGTTGTAGGTGATACTGTACTGGTTGTTGTAGTGTGGACTGTACTGGTGGTTGTAGGTGAAGTGTAGTGGTTGTTGTAGGTGTTAGGTATGGTGCGAGTGTAGATGTACTGTTTTGGTGGTCGTAGGTGGTGAGTGTGCTTGGTGTTGTAGATGATACTGTAGTGGTGTGTTGTATGGTGTGACTGTACTGGTCGTTGTAGGTGTTGATGTTACTGGTTGTTGTTGGTGTTACAGTACTGGTCGTTGTAGGTGTTACTGTGGTGGTGGTGTGTAGGTGATGCTGTACTGGTCATGTAGATGTTACTGTCTGGTTTGTTGTAGACTGTACTGTGTGGGGTTGAAGGTGAACTGTAGTGGTTGTTGTAGCTGTTACAGTACTGGTGGTTGTAGGTGCTACCGTACTGGTTGTTGTAGGTGTGACTGTACTCGTCGTTGTAGGCGTGACTGTACTGGTTGCTGTAGGTGTTACGTACTGGTCATTGTAGATGTGTACAGAATTGGTAGTTGTAGGTGTATTGTGGTGGTGGTGGTAGCGTTATTGTTTCTGCTTGTTGTAGGTGTCTGTGTACTTAGTTGTTGTAGGTTTGTGTGCTGGTTGTTTGTAGCGTTTCCTATACTGGTTGATTGTGGGTTTCCTGTACTGGTTGATGTGGGAGTTACTGTACTGGTTGATTGGGTGTTCCCGTACTGGTTGATTGTGGTGATACTGTACTGGTTGATGTGGGTGTTAGTGTACTTTCACTGTAGGTGTTTCCTGTACTGGTTGATGTGGTGATGTGTACTGGTGGTTGTAGATGTTACTGTATTTGTGGTCGTTTTGTGGTACTGTACTGGTGGTTGTATGGTGGTACTGTAGGTTGTTGTAGGTGTAGTGTACTGGTGTTGTGTAGGTGTTAGGGTACTGGTCGATGTAGATGGTACTGTATTGTGGTCGTAGGTGGTACTGTGCTGGTTGTTGTAGGTGAGACTGTATGGTCGTTGTAGGTGTTTGGGTACTGTCGATGAAGATGTCACTGTATTTGTGGTCGTAGGTGGTACTGTGCTGGTGGTTGTAGGTGATACTGTACTGGTTGTTGTAGGTGTGACTGTACTGGTGGTTGTAGGTGATAGTGTAGTGGTTGTTGTAGGTGTTAAGGTACTGGTCGATGTAGATGTCACTGTATTTGTGGTCGTAGGTGGTAGTGTGCTGGTGGTTGTAGATGATACTGTAGTTGTTGTTGTAGGTGTGAACTGTACTGGTCGTTGTAGGTGTTAGTGTACTGGTTGTTGTTGGTGTTACAGTACTGGTCGTTGTAGGTGTGACTGTGGTGGTGGTTGTAGGTGATACTGTATGGTCATTGTAGTGTACTGTGCTGGTTGTTGTAGACTGTACTGTAGTGGGGGTTGAAGGTGATACTGTACTGGTTGTTGTACTGTTACAGTACTGGTGGTTGTAGGTGTACCGTATGGTTGTTGTAGGTGTACTGTACTCGTCGTTGTAGCGTACTGTACTGGTTGCTGTAGGTGTTACTGTACTGGTCATTGTAGATGTTACGGAATTGTCGTTGTAGGTGTATGTGTGGTTGGTGGTATGTATGATTGTGTTATGTAGTAACTGGTGTTGTAGGTGTTTGTGTTTACTAGTACTGTTGTGTGTGTTTTATGTGTGGGTTTGTTGGTTGTTAGTTCCATACTGGTTGATGTGGTGATCTGTCGTTATGTGTTATGTATTGTATGGTGTTCGTACTGGTTGATGTGGGTGATCTGTTGTTAGATTTTGGGCTGTGTTGTATGGTGTGTGTGATACTGTACTGGTTGTAGTGTGGTGTTACTGTACTGGTGTTAGTGTCTGTACTGTTGTGTGGGTGATGTTGGTTAGGTTATGGGGTGTAGTGTAACTTGTCACTGTATTGTGGTCTGTACTGGTTGATGTGGGTGATGCTGTACTGGTGGTTGTAGATGTTACTGTATTTGTGGTCGTTGGTGGTACTGTACTGGTGGTTGTAGGTGATACTGTACTGGTTGTTGTAGGTGTGACTAGTGGTGGTCGTTGTAGGTGTTAGGGTACTGGTCGATGTAGATGTCACTGTACTTGTGGTCGTAGTGGTACTGTGCTGGTTGTTGTAGGTGAGACAGTACTGGTCGTTGTAGGTGTTTTGGGTACTGGTCGATGTAGATGTCACTGTATTTGTGGTCGTAGGTGGTACACGTGCTGGTGGTTGTAGGTGATGCTGTACTGGTTGTTGTAGGTGTGACTGTACTGGTGGTTGTAGGTGATAGTGTAGTGGTTGTTTGTAGGTGTTAAGGTACTGGTCGATGTAGATGTCACTGTATTTGTGGTCGTAGGTGGTAGTGTGCTGGTGGTTGTAGATGATACTGTAGGGTTGTTGTAGGTGTGACTGTACTGGTCGTTGTAGTGTTAGTGTACTGGTTGTTGTTGGTGTTACAGTACTGGTCGTTGTAGGTGTGACTGTGGTGGTGGTTGTAGGTGATACTGTACTGGTCATTGTAGATGTTACTGTGCTGGTTGTTGTAGACTGTACTGTAGTGGGGTTGAAGGTGATACTGTACTGGTTGTTGTAGCTGTTACAGTACTGGTGGTTGTAGGTCTACGTACGTGGTTGTTGTAGGTGTGACTGTATCTCGTCGTGTTGGTGTCATGTACTGGTTGCTGTAGGTGTTACAGTACTGGTCATTGTAGATGTTACGGAATTGGTCGTTGTAGGTGTTATTGTGGTGGTGGTGGTAGGTGTTATTGTACTGGTTGTTGTAGGTGTTTGTGTACTAGTCGTTGTAGGTGTTTGTGTGCTGGTTGTTGTAGAGTTCCTATACTGGTTGATGTGGGTGTTCCTGTACTGGTTGATGTGGGATGTACTGTACTGGTTGATGTGGGTGTTCCCGTAAAAAAAAATTTTTTTTTTTTTTTTTTTTTTTTGGTGTTCCTGTACTGGTTGATGTGGGTGATGCTGTACTGGTGGTTGTAGATGTTACTGTATTTGTGGTCGTAGGTGGTACTGTACTGGTGGTTGTAGGTGATACTGTACTGGTTGTTGTAGGTGGACGTGTGGTGGTTGTAGGTGTTAGGGTACTGGTCGATGTAGATGTCACTGTATTGTGGTCGTAGGTGGTACTGTGCTGGTTGTTGTAGGTGAGACAGTACTGGTCGTTGTAGGTGTTTGGGTACTGGTCGATGTAGATGTCACTGTATTTGTGGTCGTAGGTGGTACTGTGCTGGTGGTTGTAGGTGATGCTGTACTGGTTGTTGTAGGTGTGACTGTACTGGTGGTTGTAGGTGATAGTGTAGTGGTTGTTGTAGGTGTTAAGGTACTGGTCGATGTAGATGTCACTGTATTTGTGGTCGTAGGTGGTAGTGTGCTGGTGGTTGTAGATGATACTGTAGTGGTTGTTGTAGGTGTGACTGTACTGGTCGTTGTAGGTGTTAGTGTACTGGTTGTTGTTGGTGTTACAGTACTGGTCGTTGTAGGTGTGACTGTGGTGGTGGTTGTAGGTGATACTGTACTGGTCATTGTAGATGTTACTGTGCTGGTTGTTGTAGACTGTACTGTAGTGGGGGTTGAAGGTGATACTGTACTGGTTGTTGTAGCTGTTACAGTACTGGTGGTTGTAGGTTCTACTGTAGTGGTTGTTGTAGGTGTGACTGTATTCGTCGTCGTTGGTGTCATGTACTGGTTGCTGTAGGTGTTACAGTACTGGTCATTGTAGATGTTACGGAATTGGTCGTTGTAGGTGTTATTGTGCTGGTGGTGGTAGGTTGTTATTGTACTGGTTGTTGTAGGTGTTTGTGTACTAGTCGTTGTAGGTGTTTGTGTGATGGTTGTTGTAGATGTTCCTATACTGGTTGATGTGGGTGTTCCTGTACTGATTGATGTGGGTGATACTGTACTGGTTGATTGGTGTTCCCGTACTGGTTGATGTGGGTGATACTGTACTGGTTGATGTGGGTGTTAGTGTACTTGTCACTGTAGGTGTTCCTGTACTGGTTGATGTGGGTGATGCTGTACTGTGTGGTTGTAGATGTTACTGTATTTGTGGTCGTTGATGGTACTGTACTGGTGGTTGTAGGTGGTACTGTGCTGGTTGTTGTAGGTGAGACTGTACTGGTCGTTGTAGGTGTTTGGGTACTGGTCGATGTAGATGTCACTGTATTTGTGGTCGTAGGTGGTACTGTGCTGGTTGTTGTAGGTGAGACTGTATGGTCGTTGTAGGTGTTTGGGTACTGGTCGATGAAGATGTCACTGTATTTGTGGTCGTAGGTGGTACCGTGCTGGTGGTTGTAGGTGATACTGTACTGGTTGTTGTAGGTGTGACTGTACTGGTGGTTGTAGGTGAGAGTGTAGTGGTTGTTGTAGGTGTTAAGGTACTGGTCGATGTAGATGTCACTGTATTTGTGGTCGTAGGTGGTAGTGTGCTGGTGGTTGTAGATGATACTGTAGTGGTTGTTGTAGGTGTGACTGTACTGGTCGTTGTAGGTGTTAGTGTACTGGTTGTTGTTGGTGTTACAGTACTGGTCGTTGTAGGTGTGACTGTGGTGGTGGTTGTAGGTGATACTGTACTGGTCATTGTAGATGTTACTGTGCTGGTTGTTGTAGACTGTACTGTAGTGGGGGTTGAAGGTGATACTGTACTGGTTGTTGTAGCTGTTACAGTACTGGTGGTTGTAGGTGCTACCGTACTGGTTGTTGTAGGTGTGACTGTACTCGTCGTGGTAGGCGTGACTGTACTGGTTGCTGTAGGTGTTACAGTACTGGTCATTGTAGATGTTACAGAATTGGTAGTTGTAGGTGTGTATTGTGGTGGTGGTGGTAGGCGTTATTGTACTGCTTGTTGTAGGTGTCTGTGTACTAGTCGTTGTAGGTGTTTGTGTGCTGGTTGTTGTAGACGTTCCTATACTGGTTGATGTGGGTGTTCCTGTACTGGTTGATGTGGGAGTTACTGTACTGGTTGATATGGGTGTTCCCGTACTGGTTGATGTGGGTGATACTGTACTGGTTGATGTGGGTGTTAGTGTACTTGTCACTGTAGGTGTTCCTGTACTGGTTGATGTGGGTGATGCTGTACTGGTGGTTGTAGATGTTACTGTATTTGTGGTCGTAGGTGGTACTGTACTGGTGGTTGTAGGTGATACTGTACTGGTTGTTGTAGGTGTGACAGTGGTGGTGTGTTGTAGGTGTTAGGGTACTGGTCGATGTAGATGTTACTGTACTTGTGGTCGTAGGTGGTACTGTGCTGGTTGTTGTAGGTGAGACTGTACTGGTCGTTGTAGGTGTTTGGGTACTGGTCGATGTAGATGTCACTGTATTTGTGGTCGTAGGTGGTACTGTGCTGGTGGTTGTAGGTGATGCTGTACTGGTTGTTGTAGGTGTGACTGTACTGGTGGTTGTAGGTGATAGTGTAGTGGTTGTTGTAGGTGTTAAGGTACTGGTCGATGTAGATGTCACTGTATTTGTGGTCGTAGGTGGTAGTGTGCTGGTGGTTGTAGATGATACTGTAGTGGTTGTTGTAGGTGTACTGTACTGGTCGTTGTAGGTGTTAGTGTACTGGTTGTTGTTGGTGTTACAGTACTGGTCGTTGTAGGTGTGACTGTGGTGGTGGTTGTAGGTGATACTGTACTGGTCATTGTAGTGTTTACTGTGCTGGTTGTTGTAGACTGTACTGTAGTGGGGGTTGAAGGTGATACTGTACTGGTTGTTTGTAGCTGTTACAGTACTGGTGGTTGTAGGTTGTCTACGTAGTGGTTGTTGTAGGTGTGACTGTATCGTCGTTGTAGGCGTGTTATGTACTGGTTGCTGTAGAGTGTTACTGTACTGGTCATTGTAGATGTTACGGAATTGGTCGTTGTAGGTGTTATTGTGGTGGTGGTTGGTGGTAGGTGTTATTGTACTGGTTGTTGTAGGTGTTTGTGTACTAGTCGTTGTAGGTGTTTGTGTGTGGTTGTTGTAGACGTTCCTATACTGGTTGATGTGGGTGTTCCTGTAGTGGTTGATGTGGAGTTACTGTACTGGTTGATTTGGTGTTCCTGTACTGGTTGATGTGGGTGATACTGTACTGGTTGATGTGGGTGTTAGTGTACTTGTCACTGTAGGTGTTCCTGTACTGGTTGATGTGGGTGATGCTGTACTGGTGGTTGTAGATGTTACTGTATTTGTGGTCGTAGGTGGTACTGTACTGGTGGTTGTAGGTGATACTGTACTGGTTGTTGTAGGTGTGACAGTGGTGGTGGTTGTAGGTGTTAGGGTACTGGTCGATGTAGATGTCACTGTATTGTGGTCGTAGGTGGTACTGTGCTGGTTGTTGTAGGTGAGACAGTACTGGTCGTTGTAGGTGTTTGGGTACTGGTCGATGTAGATGTCACTGTATTTGTGGTCGTAGGTGGTACCGTGCTGGTGGTTGTAGGTGATGCTGTACTGGTTGTTGTAGGTGTGACTGTACTGGTGGTTGTAGGTGATAGTGTAGTGGTTGTTGTAGGTGTTAAGGTACTGGTCGATGTAGATGTCACTGTATTTGTGGTCGTAGGTGGTAGTGTGCTGGTGGTTGTAGATGATACTGTAGTGGTTGTTGTAGGTG
>CM065742.1:5628267-5639639 GCA_033310375.1 Conus canariensis | reverse complement strand
TGGTCGATGAAGATGTCACTGTATTTGTGGTCGTAGGTGGTACTGTGCTGGTGGTTGTAGGTGATGCTGTACTGGTTGTTGTAGGTGTGACTGTACTGGTGGTTGTAGGTGATAGTGTAGTGGTTGTTGTAGGTGTTAAGGTACTGGTCGATGTAGATGTCACTGTATTTGTGGTCGTAGGTGGTAGTGTGCTGGTGGTTGTAGATGATACTGTAGTAGTTGTTGTAGGTGTGACTGTACTGGTCGTTGTAGGTGTTAGTGTACTGGTTGTTGTTGGTGTTACAGTACTGGTCGTTGTAGGTGTGACTGTGGTGGTGGTTGTAGGTGATACTGTACTGGTCATTGTAGATGTTACTGTTCTGGTTGTTGTAGACTGTACTGTAGTGGGGTTGAAGGTGATACTGTACTGGTTGTTGTAGGTGTTACAGTACTGGTGGTTGTAGGTTCTACTGTAGTGGTTGTTGTAGGTGTGACTGTATTCGTAGTCATCGGTGTCATTGTACTGGTTGCTGTAGGTGTTACAGTACTGGTCATTGTAGATGTTACGGAATTGGTCGTTGTAGGTGTTATTGTGCTGGTGGTGGTAGGTGTTATTGTACTGGTTGTTGTAGGTGTTTTGTTACTAGTCGTTGTAGGTGTTTGTGTGATGGTTGTTGTAGATGTTCCTATACTGGTTGATGTGGGTGTTCCTGTACTGATTGATGTGGGTGATACTGTACTGGTTGATGTGGGTGTTCCCGTACTGGTTGATGTGGGTGATACTGTACTGGTTGATGTGGGTGTTAGTGTACTTGTCACTGTAGGTGTTCCTGTACTGGTTGATGCGGGTGATGCTGTACTGGTGGTTGTAGATGTTACTGTATTTGTGGTCGTTGGTGGTACTGTACTGGTGGTTGTAGGTGGTACTGTGCTGGTTGTTGTAGGTGAGACTGTACTGGTCGTTGTAGGTGTTTGGGTACTGGTCGATGTAGATGTCACTGTATTTGTGGTCGTAGGTGGTACTGTGCTGGTTGTTGTAGGTGAGACTGTACTGGTCGTTGTAGGTGTTTGGGTACTGGTCGATGTAGATGTCACTGTATTTGTGGTCGTAGGTGGTACCGTGCTGGTGTTTGTAGGTGATACTGTACTGGTTGTTGTAGGTGTGACTGTACTGGTGGTTGTATGTGCTAGTGTAGTTGTTGTTGCAGGTGTTAAGGTACTAGTCGATGTAGATGTCACTGTATTTATTGTCGTAGGTGGTAGTGTGCTGGTGGTTGTAGATGATACTGTAGTGGTTGTTGTAGGTGTGACTGTACTGGTCGTTGTAGGTGTTCGTGTACTGGTTGTTGTTGGTGTTACAGTACTGGTCGTTGTAGGTGTGACTGTGGTGGTGGTTGTAGGTGATACTGTACTGGTCATTGTAGATGTTACTGTGCTGGTTGTTGAAGACTGTACTGTAGTGGGGGTTGAAGGTGATACTGTACTGGTTGTTGTAGTTGTTACAGTACTGGTGGTTGTAGGTTCTACTGTTGTGGTTGTTGTAGGTGTGACTGTACTCGTCGTTGTAGGTGTCATTGTACTGGTTGCTGTAGGTGTTACAGTACTGGTCATTGTAGATGTTACGGAATTGGTCGTTGTAGGTGTTATTGTGCTGGTGGTGGTAGGTGTTATTGTACTGGTTGTTGTAGGTGTTTGTGTACTAGTCGTTGTAGGTTTTTGTGTGCTGGTTGTTGTAGATGTTCCTATACCGGTTGATGTGGGTGTTTCTGTACTGGTTGATGTGGGTGTTACTGTACTGGTTGATGTGGGTGTTAGTGTACTGGTTGATGTTGATGCTGTACTTGTTGATGTGGGTGTTAGTGTACTTGTCACTGTAGGTGTTTCTGTACTGGTTGATGTGGGTGTTACTGTACTTGTTGATGTGGGTGTTCCTGTACTGGTTGATGTGGGTGATACTGTACTGGTTGATGTGGGTGTTAGTGCACTTGTCACTGTAGGTGTTCTTGTACTGGTTGATGTGGGTGATACTGTACTACTTGTTATTGGTGTTACAGCACTGGTAATTGTAGATGTTACTGTATTTGTGGTCGTAGTTGGTACTGTGCTGGTGGGTGTAGGTAATATTGTACTGGTTGTTGATGTTACTGTACTGGTTGTTGCTGTACTTGTTGTGTTCGGTGTTACTGTATTAGTTGCTGTACGTGTTTCTGCACTGGTTGTTGTGGGTGTTACTGGGCTGGTTGTTGTGGGTGTTATCGTACCAGTTGTTGTACGTGTGGCTGTGCTGGTTGATGGCGATGTGACTGTACTGGCTGTTGCAGGTGTAACTGTTGGTGGATGGACGGTTTGGTTGAAAACGGACATCGTTGGACTATTGTTTGGAACAAGACTGATTGTTTGAATTCGTGGAGTTGACATTGTTGGCGTAAACGACGTGGTTGTTGTAGCTGCTGGTGGAACTCTAGTTTGTTTGAAAATGGAAATCGTCGGACTATTCTCTGGAGCAAAACTGATTGTTTCAATTCGTGGAGTTGACGTCGTTGATGTAAATGACGTGGTTGTTATAGTTGTTGGTGGAGATCCAGCTTGTTTAAAAATGGACATCGTTGGACTATTGTTTGGAACAAGACTGATTGTTTGAATTCGTGGAGTTGATTTTGTTGATATAAACGATGTGGTTGTTCGAATTGTTGTTGCAGGTCCATTTTGTTTGAAAATGGACATCGTTGGATTATTCTCTGTAACAAGACTGATTGTTTGAATTCGTGGAGTTGATGTTGTTGATGTAAATGATGTGGTTGTTGTAAATGTCGCTGGAACTCCAGTTTGTTTGAAAATGGACATGGTTGGACTATTGTTTGGAACAAGACTGGTCGTTTGAATTTGCGGAGTTGGTGTTGTTGATGTAAATGACGTGGTTGCTGTCGTTCTGTGAAATATGGAAATGGTCGGATTGGTTGTCTTGGTGGTCTGGGAAGTGAGGGTTGATACAGCAGCTAGTGATAAAGAAGCCCGAGGTCCTGCATCTGTGTGGATGGAAGGAGTTGGTTGGAATGTGGAAGTCAATGGAGTTGCCGCATCTGTGCTCCGTCGTTCTATGACCGACACTGTGGGGTTGGTTACAACCGTTTTTGGAATGGATACCGTGGTCATTACGTCAACTGTGGATACTGGTCGTGTTCCTACTAAGGACACTGTAGACTTGACAGTAGGTGTTGCCGTACTGGTGGTTGTAGGTGTTCCTGTACTGGTTGTTGTTGTAGGTGTTGCCGTACTGGTGGCTGTAGGTGTTCCTGTACTGGTGGTTGTTGTAGGTGTTGCCGTACTGGTGGTTGTAGGTGTTCCTGTACTGGTGGTTGTTGTAGGTGTTGTCGTACTGGTGGTTGTAGGTGTTGCCGTACTGGTGGTTGTAGGTGTTCCTGTACTGGTTGTTGGCGTAGGTGTTCCTGTAGTGGTGGTGGTTGTAGGTTTTCCTGTACTGGTGGTTGTTGTAGGTGTTACTGTACTGGTTGTTGTAGGTGTTACTGCACTGGTGGTTGTAGGTGTTCCTGTATTGGTGGTTGTAGGTGTTACAGTACTGCTTGTCGTAGGTGCTACTGTACTGGTCGTTGTAGGTGTTAGTGTACTGGTTGTTGTAGGTGTTACTGTACTGGTTGTTGTAGGTGTTACTGTACTGGTTGTTGTAGGTGCTACTGTACTAGTTGTTGCAGGTGCTACTGTACTAGTTGTTGTAGGTGCTACTGTACTAGTTGTTGTAGGTGCCGCTGTACTGGTTGTTGTAGGTGTTACTGTAGTGGTTGTTGCAGGTGTTACAGTACTGGTCGTTGTAGGTGTCACTGTGCTAGCTGTTGTAGGTGGTACTGCACTGGTCGTTGTAGGTGTTACTGTACTGGCCGTTGTAGGTGTTACTGTACTGGTCGTTGTAGGTGTTATAGGACTGGTCGTTGTAGGTGTTAAGGTACTGGTTGTTGCAGGTGTTACACTACTGGTCCTTGTAGGTGTTATTGTACTGGTCGCTGTAGGTGTTACTGTGTTGGTTGTTGTTGGTGTGACTATACTGGTCGTTGTAGGTGTTACTGTACTGGTCGCTGTAGGTGTTACTGTGCTGGTCGTTGTTGTAGGCGGTGCTGTACTGGTTATTGTAGGTGCTACCGTACTGGTTGTTGTAAGTGTTACAGTACTGGTTGTTGTAGGTGTCACTGTACTAGTTGTCGTAGGTGTCACTGTGCTGGTTGTTGTAGGTGACACTGTACTACCTGCTATCTCCCGTACAGATAACGTTGACTGATGCTCCTGTACGGCAGATAAAGTTGATTGAGGAGTTTGTTCCACAACAGATAATGTAGACTGAGGTGTTGTTTTGGTGACAGGTGATGCTGATGGTGGAGTTTGTCCTGCTACAGATAACGTAGATTGAGGCGTTGTCTCTGTTACAGATGTTGTAGATTGAGGAGTTTGTCCAACAACAGATAACGTAGATTGAGGCATTGTCTCTGTAACAGATGATGTTGATTGAGATGTTGTCTCTGTTACAGATACTGTTGATTGAGGAGTTTCTCCCACAACAGATAACATAGATTGAGGCGTTGTCTCTGTTACAGATGATGTTGATTGAGGCGTTGTCTCTGTTACAGATACGGTTGATTGAGGCGTTTGTCCCACTACAGATAATGTAGATTGAGGCGTTGTCTCTGTTACAGATACTGTTGACTGAGGAGTTTCTCCCACAACAGATAACGTAGATTGAGGCGTTGTCTCTGTTACAGATGATGCTGACTGAGACGTTGTCTCTGTTACAGATACTGTTGATTGAGGAGTTTCTCCCACAACAGATAACGTAGATTGAGGCGTTGTCTCTGTTACAGATGATGTTGATTGAGGCGTTGTCTCTGTTACAGATACTGTTGATTGAGGCGTTTGTCCCACTACAGATAATGTAGATTGAGGCGTTGTCTCTGTAACAGATGATGTTGATTGAGGAGTTTGTCCCACAACAGATAACGTAGATTTAGGAGTTTGTCCTGCTACAGATAACGTAGATTTAGGTGTTGTCTCCGTAACAGATGATGTTGATTGAGATGTTGTCTCTGTTACAGATGATGTTGATTGAGGAGTTTGTCCCACAACAGATAACGTAGATTGAGGCGTTGTCTCCGAAACAGATGATGTTGATTGAGATGTTGTCTCTGTTACAGATACTGTTGATTGAGGAGTTTCTCCCACAACAGATAACGTAGATTGAGGCGTTGTCTCTGTTACAGATACTGTTGATTGAGGAGTTTCTCCCACTACAGATAACGTAGATTGAGGCGTTGTCTCTGTAACAGATGATGTTGATTGAGGCGTTGTCTCTGTTACAGATACTGTTGACTGAGGAGTTTCTCCCACAACAGATAACGTAGATTGAGGCGTTGTCTCCGTAACAGATGATGTTGACTGAGACGTTGTCTCTGTTACAGATACTGTTGATTGAGGCGTTTGTCCCACTACAGATAATGTAGATTGAGGCGTTGTCTCTGTAACAGATGATGTTGATTGAGGAGTTTGTCCCACAACAGATAACGTAGATTGAGGAGTTTGTCCTGCTACAGATAACGTAGATTTAGGTGTTGTCTCCATAACAGATGATGTTGATTGAGATGTTGTCTCTGTTACAGATGATGTTGATTGAGGAGTTTGTCCCACTACAGATAACGTAGATTGAGGCGTTGTCTCTGTAACAGATGATGTTGATTGAGATGTTGTCTCTGTTACAGATACTGTTGATTGAGGAGTTTGTCCTGCTACAGATAACGTAGATTTAGGTATTGTCTCCGTAACAGATGATGTTGATTGAGACGTTGTCTCTGTTACAGATACTGTTGATTGAGGAGTTTGTCCCACTACAGATAACGTAGATTGAGGCGTTGTCTCTGTAACAGATGATGTTGATTGAGATGTTGTCTCTGTTACAGATACTGTTGATTGAGGAGTTTGTCCTGCTACAGATAACGTAGATTGAGAGGTTGTCTCTCTTACAGATGATGTTGATTGAGGAGTTTGTCCCACAACAGATAACGTAGATTGAGGCGTTGTCTCCGTAACAGATGGTGTTGATTGAGATGTTGTCTCTGTTACAGATACTGTTGATTGAGGAGTTTGTCCCACTACAGATAACGTAGATTGAGGCGTTGTCTCTGTAACAGATGATGTTGATTGAGGAGTTTCTCCAACAACAGATAACGTAGATTGAGGCGTTGTCTCTGTAACAGATGATGTTGATTGAGGAGTTTCTCCAACAACAGATAACGTAATTGAGGCGTTGTCTCTGTAACAGATACTGTTGATTGAGGAGTTTGTCCCACAACAGATAATGTAGATTGAGGCGTTGTCTCTGTAACAGATGATGTTGATTGATGAGTTTGTCCCACTATAGATAACGTAGATTGAGGCGTTGTCTCTGTAACAGATGATGTTGATTGAGGAGTTTCTCCCACAACAGATAACGTAGATTGAGGCGTTGTCTCCGTAAGAGATGAAGTTGACTGAGGCGTTGTCTCTGTAACAGATAATGTTGATTGAGGAGTTTCTCCAACAACAGATAACGTAGACTGAGGCGTTGTCTCCGTAACAGATGATGTTGATTGAGGCGTTTGTCCCACAACAGATAACGTAGATTGAGGCGTTGTCTCCGTAACAGATGATGTTGACTGAGGCGTTTGTCCCACAACAGATAACGTAGATTGAGGCGTTGTCTCCGTAACAGATGATGTTGATTGAGGCGTTGTCTCTGTTACAGATACTGTTGATTGAGGAGTTTGTCCTACTACAGATAACGTAGATTGAGGGGTTGTCTCTGTTACAGATGATGTTGACTGAGGAGTTTGTCCTACTACAGATAACGTAGATTTAGGTGTTGTCTTTGTAACAGATGATGTTGATTGAGGCGTTGTCTCTGTTACAGATACTGTTGATTGAGGAGTTTGTCCTGCTACAGATAACGTAGACTGAGGCATTGTCTCCGTAACAGATGAAGTTGATTGAGACGTTGTCTCTGTTACAGATACGGTTGATTGAGGAGTTTGTCCCACAACAGATAACGTAGATTGAGGCGTTGTATCTGTAACAGACGATGTAGTCTGTGATGTTGTCTCTGTAACAGATGATGTTGATTGAGGAGTTTGTCCTATTACAGATAATGTAGATGAGGCCTTCTCTCTGTAACAGACGATGTAGTCTGTGATGTTGTTCTGTAACAGATAGGGTTGATTGAGGAGTTTGTCCTACTATAGATAATGTAGACTGAGGTGTTGTTTCCGTAACAGATGATGTAGTCTGTGATGCTGTCTCCGTAACAGACAATGTTGATCGATGAGTCTGTCCTGCTACAGACAGTGTAGACTGTGCCGTCGTCACAGAGGGAAAAGCGGATCCCTTAAAGACAGACAGCGTTGGACTGCTTGTCGAGTTGGTCGGTTCTGGTGGTTTAGGTGAGGGCGTTCCTGAGGTTGCACGACCACCGGCGACGGACACAGTAGGGGAATCTGAAAAAGGTGTTCTCGGAGAACTTGCTGTGGAAGACACTTGTGAATCCTGAGCCGCTACAGACAGAGTAGGGACGCCTGTAACAGGGCTAGCTGTCGGGACAGCTGTGGAATCATTCAGGACCGACAACGTGGAAGGCAAGGCTGAGGACGACACCGGTGTCGTGACAGCTCCAGCTGCGACTGAAATACCCGGAGCCGGCGCTGGGCTGGACTGTGACTCTCCTGCCACGGACACTGGTGGAACTGCCGTGGATGGAGAGGCTGTTGTTGCTTCTGGAGTAACAGACCTGTTGATGGGCACTGACAGCGTTGGCTGGACTACCTGGCGTTTAACTGCTTGTCGGTCACCTTGTACAGGACTACCACCTCCAGACGTAGACTTCTGACTGAAGGACCGATATCCAGCAACATACTGATCGCTGTTTTGTTCATCGATGTTGTATGGAGACATGAATTTTGGGTCGGCAACTTTATATTCAGTGATACGATCCTCGTCGTTGTTTTCAGTAGTGCCACCAGCAGAGAACTGAGCCAGGGTATTAGTGTACTTTTCAGACATTTGCTCTGTGTTCCTCTCACTGGTGTCATCTGCGCGATCTGAAGGTGGGCGAAATCTCTGGTGATTCTGCTGACGACCTGAGTCATCTTCATTCGTCCATGTTGGAGTGTCAGACTTTTGACCCGGATATCTTCTGTCAATGTGGTATCGTGGCAACAACTTGGAACCGCTGCTTTCGAAAATGTGCGTGTCTGGATTAGATCTGACAATTCCTTTTACTGAAAAATCACGATGAGCGTAACTTGCAGACTTCAGTTTCCTTGCTTCGGCTTGCTTTTTAGCGAATCCTGAGTCAGCTGGAATGGAAACGAAAATATCCGAACCCTTGCCGATGTTGTACGAGGGTGGGACGAAATCTGCCGAAGACAGCCGAGAACGTGTCAATGACGAACAGGAGCGACAGCAGAGGGATACACGTGAGAGATCGGCCAGACACCACCACAGTGAACATGGCAAATTTGGAACATCTCCATGGCAACCATGACCTGAAAAAAAATGAGAAGAGACCATGAAGTTCCAAAACTTTAAGAGCAAAACTAAACAACAAAACGTGAACAATAAAAGCATAATTCTTTATCATTGGAACGCGAGCTACATTACACAATTACGTCTCTAAAGTTTTATCTAGGGATATATAATAAACAGCGATAGTCACTGACAGGCTTTGAATCTGTCCTAATCCTTGGATTTGGATTATGTCAAAACATAATGCCTGAAAACCAGCTCATGCCACTTGAAAATCCCCTTTTCTTGTGCATCTGGTTTCTTGGTGCTGAACAAGCTGTACTACAGGCAGGCCCTACGAACGCTCAGCATTCGAATACTTACTAGTAAGTTGAAGCTTGTTCCCGACTCAACAGAGATTTTTAACTGGAACGTTTACATCAACGACTGGAAGAAATGCACGCGCCAACTCCCCTCTTCACTCTGTTACGAAATTTACATTAACCAGTCGACATTAACAGACTTGGCCGTCGAAAGCTTTCACTCACGGTAAGACTTTTCGTGGCGAACATTCTTAGTTGGTTACATGGGATTTTCTGAGAGCATTCTAGTGCCATATTACGGTTAAATTGCGAGCAGCTTTCAACTACCTCGTGTGTTCGGTGATGAAGCTGCGACATGCTTAGAACGCTTACATCGAAATATATTCAGAGGTTAGTGTACTTGAGAGAAATTCAAACCATTGCAAAACCACACAATCAGAAATTTTCGGCATTTTCTGTCCTTTCCTGCCTAACTGAACGCTAAAGAAAAATCGTATAAACTCTGGAACACAGCTAACGTATTCTTAGAAAAAATATCCTTGAAAAAAACTGATCCTATACTGACTTGGGATGTTTTCTTGAAGAATATGAAATAAAGATGGATTCTGATGTCCAACCATCTGTGTCAATGTATTCATGATATTTCACACTGGTTTCCACGTCGGCATCACTTAGTGTTGTGTTTGTGAAACAAACCTGAGCGTTATGGACTGCGTACCAAGTTCTCAGTGATGAAAAGTGACAAAGCTGTCCCAGATGATGTTCAGAAAATTGTCAACATATTTGTCAAAAACCAAATTTAGCGTCTAAAACTGTGCCTGTATATTTGCCTCCGCTCACCGTCTCAACAATCTGGCCATCAGTTAGGATGTTTGGCCCAGTGGTTGGCCTTTGGATACTCTTTTATTACATTTTACTCTTAAATTACAATTGTTGGCTTTTAATCTGTTATAAAACTATTTCCGATTCCCGTACACAATCACTAATAAACATTTACAATGATAATAAAGCCCAGCATAGACAGTTTCGTTGTCAAGATCAACGACTGGGTCAACTTGAAGGTTTTCAGTGAGACTGGCAGTCTTCCCAATGCAAACCGCATTTGTCATTTGCATTGCTGCAATTCCAAACTGCGCCAGTGCAGCTGCACTATCTTATTTCATACCAGTACAGATCGCTATTGCGATTTCTCCCGAGGCGATTACAGATCGCACCGGATTCTCATCTGCATCATCCTTAACGAAATCTTACTTTTGAAAAAAAGTACGTTGTCAGTCCTGTTTCAAATCACTTATCTTGTCTTTGGTAAATCTCATATCATTTTACAAAAATCTCATAATTGTTGGTAAGGCTGAATTGACACACATGATACTGATTGATTGCATGTGCTTTAGGATTCTTTTCTTCTCCGACCTCATCAGAGGAATTGTTGATAGTTTTTCTTCTCCGACCTTATCAGAGGCATTGTTGATAGTTTTTCTTCTCCGACCTTATCAGAGGCATTGTTGTAGTTTTTCTTCTCCGACCTTATCAGAACGAATTGTTGATAGTTTTTCCCTCCGACTTTATCAGAGGATTGTTGATAGTTTTTCCCTCCAAACTTTATCAGAGGAATTGTTGATAGTTTTTCCCTCCGACTTTATCAGAGGAATTGCTGACAGTTTTTCCCTCCGACTTTATCAGATGCATTGGTTTTAGGTTTTCTTCTCCGATGTTAAAAGAGGAACCGGTTGTAGCGTTTCTTCACCGACCTTCTAGGAGGAATTACTGGAGTATGGTTTCTTAACGGTTATTCATTTAAAAAAAGTTCTCATCATAATACACAATAGAACATCTATTAACTCATCATTGTCGTCGGTAATCTTAGACTGGTGAAACCAAAGTAATTGAGGAATGGCATTCCTCGAATGAATGGCCGCCATTTGATCGGATCTCAAAGTTTGCCATGCTAAAGAAACAAATCGCAATTTAAAAAAATCGTTTACTTATCTGACACTGAAAACATTACAAGCACAAATCCACACACACACACACACACACACACACACACACACACACACACAACACACACAGAGTTTTCCACAGGGCAACAAATACCTCTGACGGGGCAGCGCTTCGTAAGGCATCGTCCTTCCTGACAGCACTGAAACACACAGACACTCACAATGAGAGGAGAGAGAGAGAGAGAGAGAGAGAGAGAGAGAGAGACAGACAGACAGACAGACAGACAGACAGACGACAGACAGACAAACTCGAAATCTTTAATGAGGGTTAAATAGATAAGCTGGAATTTTTTTTACACTACGCCCTCAAAATAACAATAAATAAAAAGGAACAATTACATCGATTTGACAAAATTAAACACAGCAAAAAGAAAAACAACAACAACAACAAATGTTCATTTTCCCTTTTCTTTTCTTCCTTTCTCTCCTTTTAAAAAAAATTTAAATAGAAAATAGTAAGCAATCAGAGACAGAGAGAAAGAGACAGAGATAGAGAGATAGAGACAGAGACAGATGGCAAGCTGCAGATTCTTGTCCA
>CM065742.1:5600767-5623267 GCA_033310375.1 Conus canariensis | reverse complement strand
AGAGAGAGAGAGAGAGAGAGAGAGACTTTCACTGTCTCGTTTTCAAACTTATACAAGAAACTTAAAACAGCCATAACAGCTCGCTTTCCTCTGCCCACATGATCCTGGCAAGCAAGTAAAAAACTTAGGTTTTGCTGAAGAATATAAACCCAGATATTCATATGCGTTCACTACCGCAGTTTTAATATTTCCATGGAGCCATCTTTCACGTGACGACAGATACCCACCCTTTCTAAAAACTGTAACCTCAGTTTTATCCATGTTTACTTTAAGATGTAATCTGTGCGCAGCTGACTACAAATTGCTCAACTGGGCTTGAAGCCCTATAACAGTTTCAGATAGTAAAACAACATCATCTGCAAAAAGTAAAATTGAATATTTCAATCAAATCAAATGAAACACCATGCTTTCCCTTCTCAATAATCTTAAAGCTAACTCATTAATAAACAAAGACAACAAAACAGGATTACAAACATCACCTGCTTAACACCCTGAGTACATTTAATGTACTCGCTAAAACTTGCACCACACCTTGCTTTAGCTTTTCATACATGCTTTTAGCACATTTATGCAGTTTGCCTTTTGTACGATATTTTGCTAGTATTGGCTACGAAAGTTTTCTAGAAATAGAATCAGGCTTTTTCAGTCTATGAATGTAACATATACCTTACGATTATTTGAAACTGCTTCGAAACAGCAGCCAATAAAGTGAACGAATGATCGATCGTACAATAACCCTTCTTAAAACCTGCTTGGTATTATGTTGTTTCATTCGATCCATTCTGATAATCTCTAGTTTGCTTTGTAGATCCATAAAGCTTACAAGCTACATAACACAGGGAGATTCCTCTATAATCATCAGGATTATTTGTATCACTCTTTTTAAACAGGGGTAATATGATCAGTCTGGTCCAGTTCTCAGGATGAATTCCTTTCCCCAAAAGGATATTAAATGATTTTACAAGAAAATTAATACCAAGGTCCCCTAACTTTTTAAAAATTCACCAACAAGTCCATCAGGCCCTGCTGCTTTATCATTTTCCAGTTCCCTTGTTACAGATTGTACTTCATGCTTTGTAACAGGTCTGTCCAAAAAATCAGAATATTCCTAATCTAATAAAGCTTAGTTTTCACCAGTATCTGTATCAATGCTTAAATCCTTTTCCAACACGTTTTTAAAAATGGTAATACCATTGCTCTATAGTGATTCTATTCTGTTTCATGTGCTCATGTGTTAAATGCCTCTTTGACGTTTTCAAAACAAATCTTGCTGGCTATCTATTTCTTGAAACAGTCTATCATTGTGTGAGTTTTCTTTCCTATATAATAGACTTTTTACACTCTGGTCGTAATACAAGTATAAGTGTCGGTAATTTTTATCTAAGGTTTTCTTCCATACCCATAGTACCTCCTGACATTTCTGTTAGCTTGTGTGTAGCCTTGGTCAAACCAGTCATTCTGTCTTTTTGTCCTGTTCACACATACTCGTTTTTCCATACATTTACCAGCTTTTTTTTTAACAGCATTGATAAACAAATCAAGAGCGTTGTTTATGTGCATATCAATTAAATTAATGGCATGCAAAAACTTTTATTTCGTTTCATCTGAATACATCATATTTACGAAGTCCGAGGCGCAATCATTATTCCAAACAAATTATGAAGATCCTTCTTCTTTTCTTCCTTATGTTATCATAATAATTAGAACCTGATGCAGTCACATGAAATTCAAGAGGCATGCGGTTTGATCCCATCTGTTCTTTTACACAAAGATCACAAGAAGATTGTGTGAAATAAGAAAGGTCACAAGAAGCAACAAAGTAATCGTTCATACTATTACCAGATTCACTAACATCAGTAAAACAGAAATTGCCATCACCAGGATATACACCATTTAAAATATATAAACCCACATGCTTAGTAAGCTTTTGCCATAAGCATTTAAAACCGTATCTTAAGGTGACGTCTAATTCCAACAAAATGAAATTTATCAAACCATGAAAATGTTTTTGTTTGTTCAGTTAACTGCGGTGGAATATCAGCCGTTCGGCCGTTAAAGTCACCACTCATTGATATTGACATTTCGCCCTTGTTATTCAAATTATCTTTTACACAATACTCCAGTTAATTAATGTCATTATCAACAATAAACACAATAATACGGAGATTTTTCTGGGGGAATCTACGAACATATACGGAGAGAGAGAGAGAGAGAGAGAGAGAGAGAGAGAGAGGAGAGAGAGAGAGAGAGAGAGAGAGATGACTGACACTGACACAATTCTATTGCCATTAGCAAAAAGCCCTGTTGGCAAGGGGGTATCATGAGTCATATCTTGCAACAGCGACTCAAAAGGAAACAAGTGCAAGATTTCGCTTGTGATGTTACAAACTTTCCATACGTATAACTTACAAAAAAGGATCAACAAAACAAGCACCCATCCACCCACACGACCCCCCTCCCTCTCTGCACACACACACACACACACACACACACACACACACACACACACACACACACACACACATATACCATTCACATAGACTATCAGGTTACATTAAGTGATTACTACTGAGCCAAGGCACTTTTAAAAGCAAGTGGTTATCTTTCTCATTCGTTATATTCTTTTTACGAAAAGTGCTAGCCTCAGAGATATACTTCGCAAATTCTATCATAATATTTTCGTTTCCATTTGATAAAATCGCTATTAAATCTCTTCTTTGAGCAACTGATTCATTGAAAATTTTACAACCTCTGCGCTTATTGGCATATGCGGGACAATCAAACACAAAATGTACTTCGTTCTCAACACTGAGAGAGAGAGAGAGAGAGAGAGAGAGAGAGAGAGAGAGAGAGAGAGAGAGAGAGACAGAGAGAGACAGAGACAGAGACAGACAGAGACAGAGAGACGGACAGAGAGGAATATGTAATTCATCTTCCTTTGCACTTTGACACATTGGGCATGTTAAATCGTTTACTGTATGCTTTTTATATCGAATGCGATATATTGTCATATCAGTGACCCCTAGTCGAAACGTCGTCAAATGCCGCTTAATGTGTCTGTCTACATCCAACAGAAAATCGCTTTCACAATTTCAAGACCGTTTAAAAAAAAAGAGAATCTTTCACTTCGCCGCATGTAATTTTCCCAGTGTTGCCATCTACAATCAATCAACCCTTGACGAAATTCATTCGGGGATCTCTGTGCAGCTAGCACTCTCTGATTTAACCATGCCAACCCAAACCCGTTTTGGCATACCATTGCACGAACATGACCCATGTTTGTTTGCCCTTGGAATCTAGATTCAACACCATCCTGTAAGCTGTTAGCGGTAACCTACTTTCGTCAATTTGAGGGGTGGGGGAGGACGGAGGGAGAGAGAGAAGACCGGGAGGGGGTGGGTGGGAGGGAGGAGATGCCTAGTATTACATGTATTGACTGAATGTATGCTGTCATCATTGGTGCTGTGGGAGGTATATTATGAAACAAGACTGAACAAAAATTAGCGTAATGGATGGATATTTGTATTCCCTTATAGTATTTGATACTGCTGTCCTATGTACTTCATATGAAATTCAGTTCACACACACACACACACACACACACACATACACACACACACACACACACACACACATACACACACATGCGCGTATGGGCGCGCGCGCGCACACACACACACACACACATGGGCTGGCACGCACACGCACGCACACATACATACACACGCACACACACACATGGGCTGGCACGCACGCGCATGCACACACACATACACACGCACACACAAACACACACCTTCACACACACACATACACACGCGCGCGCGCGCACACGCACGCATTTCGCATGAGCGTGGGACACACACACACACACACACCACACACACACACACACACACACACACACACACATACCATAATGTGGAGACTGCAGGGCAGCCTGTAGGGCACCCACCAGCAGCAGAAGGTGAAGCCAAGGTAACGACGATGTGAAATGGTGCCTGCACTGGCTTCCTTTCAGGTACAGCATCGTTTCATCATATGCTGGTCACTTTTACATAACACTCCTGGCCACTCGGCTGACGGTCACGGGGTCAATTCTCGGCGTCTGAAAAAAAAAAAAAAGCAATGGTGACCAAAAAAAAAAAAGAAAAAAAGGGGGAAAAAAAACCCACAAACAAACAAAAATGATACCCTTATGAAACAAAAATAAACAAACAAAAATGATATCCTAATTTTTTTTTACTTGTCTTTAAAATCTGCATTAAATTAAAATTAAACTTCAAATAGAAGAAAACTTAAAAGAAAAATTTACTATGCCACCGAGCGAAGGAAACAAACAAATGACAGAGATAAACACGACACGTTTCGGCCTGTTTCAGTTTCTTCAGGCAGGAGGTACAACATTCATGGCAAAGAAAACAAAGAATGGACAGACAGTCACAGACAAACACGACACGTTTCGGCCTGTTTGAGTTTCTTCAGGCAGGAGGTACAACATTCATGGCAAAGAAAACGAAGAATGGACAGACAGTCACAGATCTGCTCAGGCAGGAGATACAACATCCAAGGCAAAGAAAACGAAGAATGGACAGACAGTCACAGATCTGCTTAGGCAGGCAGGAGATACAACATTCAAGGCAAAGAAAACGAAGAATGGACAGACAGTCACAGATCTGCTCAAACTGGGGGCACAATTGATGTGGAATGGAAACGAGGCTGCTGGGAAGGGGACGATGGGGGTTAAGATGATGATGATAATAATAAAAATAATGATAATAATAATGATATTAACAACCACGGCGGTGATGATGATAACAACAACAATAACAATAATAAAAATAATAAGAAAAATAATGATAATAATAATGATAATATTAACAACTGCAACAACAACAACGACGACGACGATGATGATGATAACAACAACAACAATAATGATGATGATGATGATGATGATGATAGAAATATTAGAAAATAATAAAGAGAGGATTACAACCACTTTTAGTAATAAAATGATACTAGTTATTGTGGTAGTAACAGTAACTATATCGCATTCCAATAGAATTGTTTTTCTTGATTTTTTCACTTTGTGAGACGGACAGAAAGGAAGACAGTGCCTCTGATGTGGGCGTTGAAAGATGAGGGGGGGGGGGGGGGGGGGGGGGGGATGTGTTTACATCCTGACCTCTCGCTGTGCTAGATAATGAGATAAGATAATGTTGCTTATAGCCCAGCCGACCGCAAGGGGCCACATCAGGGCTGTCCCCATGTTAAAATCAACTCACAAGTCATTAAAAAAAAAAAAAAAAAAAAAAAAAAAAACACCTTTCACACATCTCTTTAAATGACATCGTCTAGAAACGCACCAGAAACTTCGTTAAAAATCTTTCATCCGTAAAATCTTAAATCAGATGAAAAATGTTAATCTCTCTCAAAAACTCAAAGATCACGTCAGGCGGGACATCTCTGAACAGGATTTTCATGGACCCCGCTGTAAAATGTTTGTGTCTCACATCGTGCAAGTCCCAACACTCTAAAAGAATATGTTTCATTGTGAGTGGCACATGACATGGAATGCACCACGGCGCTTCTTCATTCTTTAAAAGGTACGAATGGGTAAAATACGAATGGCCGGTGTGCAGCCGGCACAGAACTGTTTCTTCTTTATGACCACCAGACGTAGATGGGAGGAACTCCTTAAGGTTTGGACGGATCTGAAAGAGTTTGTTATCCGTCTGTGTGTTCCAGTCCTCCTGCCAGAGGTCTCTCACATAATCGTTAATTTTGGGTTTCAGATCTGAGCAAGGGATATAAATATTGGACAATTTCTCTCTTGTGGCATTCTTGGCTAAACGATCAACCATTTCGTTCCCTCCGATGCCAACATGACCAGGAACCCAAGCCAGAATAATGTTGTAACCATCCGCTTTCAACTTGCTAAAAAGCTCAAAGAAATGTAATAGTTCTGGATGCTGAAGGTTGCGGCCAGCTATGGCCTCCAAAGCTGACAGCGAATCTCGCTGTGCTAACATCGGGTAACGAACCAGGTGTCAGGAAGACAAAGTACTATGGAATCATGAACCATCAGCACAGATGCCAGACAGCCAGCCCTCAGTTCATGAACAACCCTTGTAGTCTGTACTGTGCACTATGCAGCCAATCAACATGATTTCATAATTACAATGGGCTACAACATTAATGCCTGATAAACGCAATGTACACAAAAAACAAAAACAAACACCAAACAAAGCAAGAGAAGAAGAAGAAGAAAAGAAAAGAAAACAATTCCGCTTGATTTGTTGCGGTGAACGATAGTAAGCGACTAAAATTCTAATAAACTGACTGTTCATTTTGCCACCGATGTAAGTTGAGAAGTCACGCGGATTTTGTTATTAAACATTGCTGGATTCTAGCGAACTAAATTTTACACGATTTACAATGTGGGCGGCCATACAACGTACTTTGAATACCACACATTGTAGTGTTGATGATATTTACTACGTGGAAGACGATCGTGCGATATTAGTTTGCTGTGCAAAGTTTGTGTAGATCTGATAACAGTGTGACATCCTCTTCGCATTGTGCTTTGGTCGTGTTTTCCACAGACAGAAACCCCCCTCACCTTCCCTGCCCCAGAAAAAAAAACCCTAAATGAATGACAGTGAAGTCAAAGGTCAACTTCATCGTGGATATACTAGGTGACCAACTCCCACAAAATGATAGATAAGTCGGATTTTGAACTTATTAAGATATGTATATCAAAAGAAAGAGGAGAAAAAGATCTTTCCAATGACATATAAAGAATTTCTGTATGTTAAAAAATGAAAAGATTATGACCCTTCAAAGAGTCCCGTTAACACGGCAGCCATTTTAAGAAAAATGGCTTTAAAGTTTCCCTATTTTCTCCAACAATTTTTCCTTAGCAACCAAGGTTTAATTTTGCTGTAAACTTATGAAAATGTGGGAAACCATCAAAATAATCATTGCAAACACTTTAATAATTGAATGTTATCCCCAGTCAAATATATATTAGTGTATTAATGGCTGTTCAGGGCGTTGGAAAATGAAAAAAATCTGAAATAAATGTTAGCGAACCGCCCAGAGAAACGTGGACAAACGAGTCACAAGACAAAACACAACGCGTTTCGACCTCTTAGGTCTTCTTCTTCTGGCGAGAAACAAACGAATAAAATAACGAAAATTCACTTAGCTTTGATCGCTTCAGATCGCTTCAGAGTCCTTGCGCTGAACTCTGAAGCGATCTGAAGCGATCAAAGCTAAGTGAATTTTCGTTATTTTATTCGTTTGTCTCTCGCCTGAAGAAGACCTACGAGGTAGAAACGCGTTGTGTTTTGTCTTGTGACTCGTTTGTCCACGTTTCTCTGGGTGGTTCGCTAACATTTATTTCAGATTTGTTTAGATTTCCGCCTGCAGTCGTCTCACTTTGCAACTAGAAAAAAATCTGATTTTCTTATGTAATAGATACTTTTGTTTTTAATGTCATCTTAACACAGATACACTAATCACAATTGATTGAATTAATATGTATTTTCTAGTTTCATTTTGCCCAGCGTTTAAAAAAGGTGGGTTCTTCGAGGGAAAAAGGTAGCTCTCTGACTCTGTGCGTTAACATACCGGACTCACGATTCATGACATCCTATGATAAAATCAGCATATACTCATAATTAACTTATGATAAAATCAGCATATACTCATAATTAACTAACATACCTTATCAGAAAACAAATGCTTGTGTATTATTCTTTCTTCTTCCTTTTCAGTTGCCATGGGTGGAATATCTCTTGTCCTCTCACACACGCACACGCACACACTATATCCCGACGATCAAAACCTGTGCTCCCTCTCCTCTCCACAAACATGCACACACACACACACACAATATGTTGGGCCATCAGCAGCTGGAATGCATTAAATGATCATTTTGATTTGCATGCAGTCAGCCTACAGGGAAACTGTTCTGCCATTTGCAGATCTGGCAGAGGCTGCCCATTGCAGTTCACATCTGTATCTGTTGCATACGTCGCTGTCACCACATTTTTGGCATTATCGCGACGGCATTATACCTGACAGATCTGCACTTTCTTCATTTCATACAACTGGCTCCTCATTTTCTTTTTCATCTTCGATTTCGGGTCGAACAGGCTGAGACTGACACACGCCGGTCGAAGTCGATGGGGAAATCCCATCGTCAGCTTCGCTGTCAGTTTCTTCGTTGGAATCGAAATCAAAGTATTCCTTTTCATTGCTATTGCTGGTGGCGAAATATTCGTTTATAAGGCCACTAATTCCCTGGCCTTCATAATCAAAAATATTTCCTGATTTTGATGAATTTAACAGCGTTAGAATACGTCGATCCATGATGGTGATTTTTCGGGTGAAGCGACGACAAAGGCAAAACGCAATAGATTCCATTGAGCTGTGACCAATGAAAGGCAGCGTCTCTGCTGTTAACAGCCGAGTTACTAAGGCCATTTCAGTATTTGATTGCTGATTGGTTGGAAGGCTTTCTTTTGTGTACGACTTTGAATGCCTCGTAGATGCCTTCTGATTGGTTTATTTAAAAAAAAAAATGTGTACAGATTCTTAAAATAGACACACTGAGCTTTCGAATGATGTGCGGCATGCCAGGGGCTCTGCGAGGGATGTGCACACGATTATCCGTTGAAAATGAGTAACTTTTCGCAATCAGTGCTGCTTAAAATTGATGACATGGAGTGAAAAAAAATCATTTAATCACATTTCTAGCTTAATTTAGGTAAAATCAGTGAAACATGATATGCTTTAATGGTTTTCCTATGTGTTGGTGCAAAAATCTCATTTTACCCCAAAATGACCCTCACCACTCTTTGTTGCCCGCAGCGGCGGTCAGCCCTGCGCGACTTATCTATCATTTTGTGGGAGGCCGTCTGAATTCCTCAGTTAACACTCGAAACAACACGCACTGCACCACACAAATCCAATTTTCGCCGTGTCAGCAATGATATCTCTCGTTTGTTCGCACACTGCACTTTGGCTGTTTGATATGTTTGCCCTAATAATAATAATAATAATAAAAACTGATCACTTGAAACAGTACTCTGTTTCAGTTATAGTCGTCACTGGCATTTGGAGATCAAAACTCTAGACTGTTTCCAGTTAAACTGAGTATTCATCCCATTTCTGAGTTTCGTTGTTCGTTTTTTGTTGTCTGTCATCTCTAGTCATAGTCTCCCACAACAATGAGAAACTAGATATGAACATCTTGAATAAATGTGAACTGACCAATCTTTCTTTTCACAGCTTTTTCTGACATATTGGCAGCAACAGATTTTTCCCTGTTTAATCGTTGTTTTGGGGGGGAAAATGGCGATCGCTTTCACAATTATTTGACGATGTTTGTCTAAAATTACACGGTTAGTTTCAAAACGATGTGACTGAGGGCGTTCGTTTTCATTGTCCTGAATGTTGTTTGTTTTGTCTGAAGAAGACCCAAGAGGTCGAAATACATTGTGTTTTGTCCTGTAATCTGTTTGTCTGTATCTGTGGCGGTAACCCCTTTTCTTTCTAAATTAAAATGATACAATCATCACAATCATCTAACGATGTTAATACAAGATTACATTTGACGATGTTTCTCTGAACAAGTTTAAAAGGAACAAATATAATTATTCCGCCGGACACAAGGCAAAACCAAATTACAAAACAAAACATTTGTAATTTGTCTTGTAATTTGTTTGCCCCTCTTGTTCAGCGGAATGATATATTTTTTTTTCTTTTGAATTTGTTACAATTTCCGCCTGAAGTCACCTCCCTTTGAAACTGATCTTGATCTAAAATTTCACAGTCATTGTACGACGTTTGTTCCCCGAAATCACGATGAAACACTTGGTCAAAGAAGAAAAAGTTTGACAAAACTCGTTTACCTGGGTGATGTCGACAGCGAAACCAGCTGCTGTGTTACAGTCGTCCAGACTGGACCAACTCTGGGCCCAACACTTGGGGCCGGTGTTTGAATCTGGTCACCAGTTCTCGTGACCCCGGTCAGTGTGGGTCAGTGTGTGGTCAGTTCGCACCTCACACTGAGAGCTGGCTCAGAACGTGGGGAGGATAGAGATGGTGGTGGTGGTGGTATTACTGCACGTGTTGCCATGTAGATTAACCCACTGTTCACTATCCCGCTGGTAGGTGGGGACGTATGCCTGCTGATGTTTTTGCGCATTTACTTGTGGTTGTCAAGTCAAGTCAAGTCAAGTCAAGTCAAACCTATCTTTATTGAGGGCTGAAGACTAAGTTGTCAAGCTTTTTTTCTCTTTTTTTAAAAATTATTATTATTATTATTTTTTTTTTTTTAATATAAATTCCTGCCCTCATAAGAAGTAAGAAACAAGCATGGCATACAACGAGAAAAATTACAAACGTTTTCCAAAAGCACGCGACGTCTACCATACAAATATGTACATTGCTCTTATTATCACATATAAAATAATGATAAACTATTGTTGGAACATTCATTTCAAATGCAGAGAGAGAGAGAGAGAGAGAGAGAGAGAGAGAGAGAGAGGCGTTGAATGACGTGGACAAAAGAGTCACAAGACAAAACACTACGCGTTTCGACCTCTTAGGTCTTCCTCAGGTAAGACACAACATTCAACGCCTTCTTCCTTGCGCTGAACTCTGAAGCGACCAAAGCTAAGTGAATTTTCGTTGTTCTATTCGTTTGTGTCTTACCTGAAGAAGACCTAAGAGGTCGAAACGCGTAGCGTTTTGTCTTGTGACTCGTTTGTCCACGTTTCTCTGGGCGGTTCGCTAACACTTATTTAAGATTTGTTTTAAGGTTGTGTGAGTTCAGCGGCAGATTACCGAGTCCAGTGTTTGAGGCAGAGTACAAGACAGACCGACTTGCGACGGCCACCATGGTGTAGTGTTAGCATTGCGGGGTGCGGGCGGGCTGTGAGATAGGTTGGTACCAGTCCAATCAGAGAAATTTTCTGTGGGATTTTCTCACAGACCAATCAGAGACATTTATCTGTGGGATTTTCTCACAGTCCAAACAGAGACGTTTATCTGAGGGATTTTCTCACAGTCCAATCAGAGACATTTATCTGTGGGATTTTCTCACAGATCAATCAGAGACATTTGTCTGTGGGGTTTTCGCACAGTCCAATCAGAGACGTTTATCTGAGGGATTTTCTCACAGTCCAATCAGAGACATTTATCTGTGGGATTTTTTCACAGTCCAAGCAGAGACGTTTATCTGAGGGATTTTCTCAGTCCAATCAGAGACATTTATCTGTGGGATTTTCTCACAGACCAATCAGAGACATTTATCTGAGGGATTTTCTCACAGTCCAATCAGAGACATTTATCTGAGGGATTTTCTCACAGACCAATCAGAGACATTTATCTGTGGGATTTTCTCACCGTCCAATCAGAGACATTTATCTGTGGGATTTTCTCACAGACCAATCAGAGACATTTATCTGTGGGATTTTCTCACAGACAATCAAGACGTTTATCTGTGGATTTCTCATCGTCCAATCAGAGATATTTATCTGCAGGATTTTCTCACAGACCAATCAGAGACGTTTATTTGTGGGATTTTCTCACATCCAATCAGAGACATTTATCTGTGGGATTTTCTCACCGTCCAATCAGAGACATTTGTCTGTGGGAATTTCTCACGTCCAATCAGAGACATCTGTCTGTGGGATTTTCTCACAGTCCAATCAGAGACGTTTATCTTTGGGATTTTCTGACAGTCCGATCAGAGACATTTATTTGTGGGACTTTCTTAAAGTCCAGTCACAGACATTTATCTGTGGGATTTTCTCGCCGCACAATCGTTGGTACCATTCCGATCAGAGACATTTATCTGTGGGGATTTTCGCACAGCCCAATCAGAGACGTTTGTCTGTGGGAATTTCTCACCAAACAGTTGAGTGCTATGGACCCCGGTGTAAGGCAGATCACACAGTCGAGTTCCACCCACTGACTGGATGGGTGGATGCAGCCATCCGGTACAGTGGTGAGTGTTGGACACAGCAGTACAGGAGGTGGTCATTGTATGATGCAGCTGGCGTGGTACACAGCAGTACAGGAGGTGGTCATTGTATGATGCAGCTGGCGTGGTACACAGCAGTACAGGAGGTGGTCTCATCAATGTGATTATGATGCAGCTGGCGTGGTACACACAGCAGGATCAGTATGATGCATGGCTGTCAATCAATGTCATGTATGATGCAGCTGGCGTGGTACACAGCAGTACAGGAGGTGGTCATCAATGTATGATGCAGCTGGTGTTGGACACAGCAGTACAGGAGGTGGTCATCATTGTATGATGCAGCTGGCGTGGTACACAGCAGTACAGGAGGTGGTCAGCATTGTATGATGCAGTGGCGTGGTACGGTGGGCTGTGGGTCAGTGCGTTTCTGAGCCTGCGAGACTGAAGAGTGCTAAAGAGACTTCGGCCACAGCCAGGCCCTCCCCTAGGCACACGTGTCCTGAGCGAGCCCTGGAAGATGTCATGTCATGCATGCAGGACTTGAACAGTAAGTCCGACGGGATGAAGAGTGATTTCGATGGGATGAAAGAGGACATGGAAGAGTTAAAAGGGACGTGTGCACACCCTCGAAAAGATGTGTGGTCTTTAAGACATGAAGTCTTGAACTAAAGCGTGAGAATGAAAAAGATGCAGGAACGCAGTGACTGGCTGGCTGAGAAAGTCTTACAATTAGAAGTTAAGGCCGATGATTTAGAAGGCCAGTCAACAAGAAACAGCATGATGGTTCATTGTATCCCCAGGAGGGAAAAGGGAACCAGGCAGGACTGTAAGGAGCTCATTCAGGAACTTCTCAGCGATAAAACAGGAACCCAGACTCCCCCATCACAGGTTGCAGCACGTTCTGTATGGACAAGGACAGACCTCTGGGTGCCAGGCGCAGACCGCAAGGAGCATGGATGTTATCAAGGGGAAGACTTCTCCCGGCGAGTGAGAGAAATTAGGGGGGAAAAGGTTATTCCACACTTGAAGTTTGTCAAAAATGCGGATAAAGTTTCTATGGTTTTTCATCATTTTATGATTGAAGGCAAGAAGTAGTATTTGGATAAAGAAGACAAGCTCAAACGGCCAGCCTAATCATGTTAACGTAACTCACTGAAACTACCTAAAAAAAAGAAGTAAATATGGGAAGGGGGAACATATGAAAGTATGACACCAGTAGATCGTGAATCCTCTGAAAACAAACAAACAAACAAACAAAAAAAAACTTCACGTGCAGGTAGAGCGTTGGCATGTGACACAGTTGTGTCGGTGGCAGGCGCGTGTAGCCGTGTTCACACACGCAATGTGGACGTCAGTAAACACGTGTATGTAACACAGGTAGATGAACTGAACCTTCAGAAAAAAATTTGATAATATTGATATTACTGGCAATGAACATGATGTTTTCCCCGAAGCTGGAATGTGGCTGCCTTAATGGCGGGATAAAAAAACGGTCATACACACAGAACTCCACTCCCTTTGTTGGGTAGATGGGATTAATCCTTGCCTGTCTATACAGGGAGTGTCTGCAGGAATATCAGCCTGTGTACGTGGAAGAAGGAAGAAGAAGAAGAACATAATGTCCATTTCACCAACTGTTTTTCAAAAACTTGTTTGTCTGGTGACTTGTCTGATCATTTCATGGATGGTAGCTCTTCACTTCCTTGTTCGTTTGTTTGTACAAATCACGGGAAACAAACAGGATTATCTTCAGATCTAGTTGTAAAGTGAGGCGACTGCAGACGGAAACCTAAACAAATCTGAAAAATAATTCATTCTGCCCCCCCAAAAAAAACGTAGATAAACGAATCACAAGACAAAACACGACGCGTTCCGACCTCTCAGGTCTTCTCCAGGCAAGATACACAGCACTCAGGACAACGATAAATGAACGAGCAATCACTTATCTTCATCCAAGTCGGCGCAAGAAACTATCAGACAAGTCACCAGATAAACAGGTTTTTGAACAACAGTTGTTGAAATGGACATCATGTTCATTACCAGTAATACCAATACGCCCATCTGGCGCCGAACTGGATGAAGATAAGTGATTGCTCGTTCATTTTCGCTTCTTCAGTGTTGTGTATCTGCCTGAAGAAGACCTAAGAGGTCGAAAGGCATCGTGTTTTGTCTTGTGATAGTTTGTCTACGTTTTTTGGCGGTGCTGTATCAAGAACTTTTCAAAAATGGTTTGGTGAAGAATGCACAGAACCCAATTGGTTGACAAATGCACAGAACCCAAATTGGTTTGACAAAGAATGCAGGGAACCAAATTGGTTGACAAGAATGCACGGACCCAAATTGGTTTGACAAGAATGCACAGACCCAAATTGGTTTGACAAGAATGCACAGAACCCAAACTGGTTTGACAAAGAATGCACAGAACCCAAATTCGCCTACTGTTTTCCTACCATCGTGGCCCCTTCTTCCGGCTTTCTTCTGAAAACTTTTACAACCGTTTTTTCTTTTGTAGCAGCTTAGAACATACCAGCTGTTTGTTATGTGGAAATGAGGTAGTGAAAGTTGTACACGTTGTCTGGAGTGGACACTAGCTGACCATTCGGCGATGAAAATGTGTCAGTGTTTATTTGTTTATTCTTTTATTGTTGATTTATTCATTATTTATCTATTAATGTATATTATGTATTCATTTATTAACCTATTTATTTATCATTTTTATTGCTTATTTATTAACTTATTTATCTATCTATATATCCATTCTTCCTTTGTTTATTTATCTGTTTATTTTGGGTATCACTGAAATGATTCTCATACGTTTTGTTACTTTATTTTTAATCTGGGGGTATAAAATTTGGAGGAATGTCAGGCACTCTCATCACGGTGTGATGTCAGAAGCTTCAGATGTCAGCAGGCCAGCAACCATGTCACAACTCTGCATTTTGCTGTTTCTTTTTCAGGACGTGATTTTCTTTTCTTTTTTTTTTTTCTTTTAATGGTCTGAATTGTTTTATGTTGTAAATTTTTGTCTTGCACGAGTCTGACAGTCCTGAAAAGGGTCTATGTGGTCGGCTGGGCTGTAGTGATCACATGAAACTTGACGCGCCTTTCTGACGATGGCAACGGCGTGGTAACAACGTGGGTTGGTTTTTCCTTCAAGGGGGTGTAACCCTGTCTGTCCAACGACAGTCCTCATGAACTCTCCACCCACACCACATGTTTACCCAGATCGAAGAGATAAGTGACTGGACTGTTCATCCTTTGTTTCCATTGTTTTGAACGTTGTGTGTCTTCTTCTCTTTTTTAACAATTGTATAAGTTGTATGAATGAAGAAGTAGATATCAATATCATCGAAGTTAAAATCTCCATGCATGGAATAAGCTTCGAAGTGGCAAAGTTTCTGGCCCATACACTCTAGCTTCCGATATTTCTCGTACATGGTGTTCATGTCAAAGTTTTACTTCATTTTTAGAAATATTTTTCAATTGGAGTATGCTCTGAATGTTGGTCGAAGGTTGTGATCTTTCCATTGCTTAAAACGTGAGTACTGAATACAAATATATTGCTATTGATTGTACTGTGCTGTTGAAATGAAAGACTAACCAAATTCTTCAGTGCATTAGATGCAGTCCCAGAAACTCAAGCAGGTTTATGTGAGAAACACAGTACAGTAGATAATATTTTCTTTCTTCTACTACATAAGCAAAAGTATCTTACAAAGAAATGTGACAAATTTTACACTCTTTGTTGACTTGTCTAAGACCTTTGACTGCATGACAAAATGAGTTTACTACTTTTAATGTTAGAAAAAAAACAACTATTCCTGGTAAACTATTTCAGTCATTACAAAACATTACAAGGAGCTGAAGGTGGTTTAAGAGAGGGGACAAATTTGACTTTGACTATGTTTTGGGTGTCAGGCAGGGGTGTGTCTTCAGCTATCTATTGTTTACAATTTTCCTTTCTAAGTTGATGAAGATCTCGACAATTATGGTACGCATGTAATGGATATATATGGTACGCATGTAATAGATATATGTTTATCCGCTTGTTTACGTATGCTGATGACGTCGTTGTGGTCTCAGATATAGTAGCAGACTTTCTGAAAAAGGTAACCTATCTGGTACATCTCTGCAGTGGAGGGCGTCTTACTTTGTAATGAATACAATTAAGTATTTTTTTTTTCAGATTTGTGCTTTTCTAAAGAATCGTTAAAATAGTACTATGTAATTAGAAAAAATGCTAGCGCACTTAAATTATAAATAGTTGAACATCATTGTAAGTCAATATTAAATTGATAGAAATGTTCTGAATATTCAGGGAGGAAAGGTGCTAAAAGCTGTCGCTGAAGTGAATAGATCATTAGTTAGATTGCGAAACCTTCCTACATCTACTGCATTTAACAGTTTAGATACCAATTATGATGCAAAAATCAAAGCAATTGTGTATTCTTTTTAAAGTGCATGGAATCAGTACCAGTGCTAAGAAGATTTCTCTAATCTTGGTAAATGTAATGGATATCAATCTCCTACTGATGGTTCTTCCCGAAGAATAACTGAAAACTGCTTGATATGTCCGAAAACAAGTTAAAAATGATAGATGATGCTGTATAGACATTATACTTCAGAGAAAAAGCTGGGTAAGACACGTAAGAAAGTTTCAAAACGAGGTGACTGAGGGTGGAAAATGAAGCAATATAAAAAAAAAGAAAAAAGAAACGGTGTTAGTTCCATCACACGGTACAGACAAACACACAATGCATTTCGACCTCTTGGGTCTTCTTCAGGCAAAAACAAACAACATTTAGGACAATGAAAACGGAGAACGAGAAACCACCTATCTTCTCAGATTTGGCACAAAATGCTGTAACAAAGTTCTATTGTACACACGGTTTTAGGGCTGTGTGGGCAATGGACAGTGGGCATATTCTGCCTTCAGACAGCTCACTCCAGACTCAATAATTACAGGACGCTAGATTACTGCCAGAAGTGTAACGATTCCACTTTGTCCCGCCCGGACTACGCAGACCGTCAACCGAAAATGTACAAAGCAAACTACTCGTATAAAATGTACAAAGCAAACTACTCGTATAAAATGTACAAAGCAAACGACTCATATGAAGTGAAGTCACTCGAGTTTGGTAAAATCGTCTACTGTTTTAAGAAATAGTTTACGTGTGAATCAAGTGTCACGTTTATAGGAACTCGATAATTAAACCAGTTCTACGCAGGTGTGAGGGCCAACAAATCGAAAACGTTTGTCGCATTTTGTTTTAAACCATTTTGTTCGGGAGCAAGTAGATTCAGTTATGTTACTGTAGATTTCCGTTGAATGTTAAAGTTACAACTTTAGAGTATGAACACCAAGGCAAATTGAATGTCCAAAGTTGGTAGACATGACAGTAAATGCCCCGGAGTGAGCAAATGATGTGCATCATTTCTGTTGGAGGATGAATAAAACAATAATACAGCTAGTTTCAAAGTGAGGTGACTGCAGGCGGAACTTGAAACAGATTTAAAAGAAAGAAAGAACACTATTCCGCTGGACAAAAAGGACAAATAGATTATAAGACAAAACGCACTTTGTCTTGTAATTTGCATGTCCCTTTCGTCCAGCGAAACAGCATTTTTTCTCTCTTTTAATATTATGATACTGCCGTTTACATGGGTCACATGGTCTACCATTGGTGTTCTCGTTATTGTTACATTGCAGTATGCATCATGTATAGGCACACATCACAGACAAATTTCATGAACTTTATTTCCATTTCAAACAAACTGAGATCATTGTAAATACCATGATCAGCATCAAACATGTTTTCCATCAAACGATCACATTAAGCTTCTTGCTGGTAAAAAATAGTCAAGAACTTATCTTTTCTAATCCAAATTGTATCACAATCTTAAAGGTCAACGATAACAACAACAAACAGAGATGATGTTTTACTCACTTAAAAATTAAGAGAACTAGATACAGAATAGAAAAAAAACAACCTGTAATTCCCGATCGATCACAGACGACCCCATTGTAATTTTATTGCCATTGAAATACGTTTCCCTCTTTCCAATTCATCATCCAGGCTGCTTCTCTGTCCCCAGTCCTTCTACCCCATCCCTGTCACTCCGCATCTTATCATAGGCTCCTCAGCCACACCATCCTCCACCTTCTGGGCAGTACGTCCTAGGGAAGCTATAACAGCGCGAAGCAGTCCAGTGATGCTAGTCAGGCGTGGAACGGTCACAGCCGGGTGCTTTACAGTTTGGGTTCTCCAGCCACAATCTGACCTTCGATGCCGCACTCGTCTTGGCCACGCAGGATTTTGAAGAACCCTGTGATAGAAGACACAAACGTAGGAAATAAATGGATTGAAGGGAAGAACCCTGTGATAGAAGACACAAACGTAGGAAATAAATGGATTGAAGGGAAGAACCCTGTGATAGAAGAAAAAACGAGAATTAATGGATTGAAGGAAAACCTGTATAGAAGACACAACTAGGAAATAAAGGATGAAGGAAAACCCTGTGATAGAAGACACAAACGTAGGAAATTAATGGATTGAAGGGAAGAACCCTGTGACAGATGACACATACGGGAAGAACCCTGTGATAGATGACACACACAGATATTAAGATTGAAGGAAGAACTGGATAATGGACACATACGGGAGAACTGTGATAGATGACACAACGTAGATATAATGATTGAGGAAACCTGATAGTGACATACGAGAACCTGTACGATGACAATAGGAAGAACCCTGTGATAGATGCACAACGGAAGAACCGTGTAGATGAACAAACTAATAATGGATTGAAGGAAGAACCCTGTGAAGAAGACACATACGAGACCATGTGATAGATGACACAACGTAGAATTAATGGATTGAAGGACGAATCTATAAGTATGACAATATAGCAAGTAATGGAATAACGCATAACCTTTTGAACTATGACGCATACAGAAGCGAGTCAATGGAGTGTATTGTGTAATCCTGTGACATACGACACATTCGGAAGTGAAGTGAAGAATCTTGTGAAATTTGACGCATACAGGAGCAAATTAAAGGATTGAACTGAAAAAAAAAAGTGGTAAAACTGATATAGAACATATAACAGCTGATTAATGAAGTGATAAGCAAATCAATACAGTGAATTACAGAACTTATCAAATGACACATATTCAATGAAATAAATAGGTTGGTGGGGACATTGTGTATGAGACCTCTGGTAAATGGATTGATTTCAAGAGTCATCGGACAGGTAACAATGACATTTGTCTAACAAGAAAAGTAAAAGCCCCGTTAAGAGTTTTACATCCTCTCGTGAAAAAAGTCGTTATATAAACATTTCTGAAAAAGAAGAGACAGAGATGGGAAAGGAATACCAATCAGCTGCGATCATGTATGCTTCTCAAAATCACCTACATAAGGGTTTTCCGTTGTAAGTTCGAAGTTCTCTTTCTTGTGTGTGTGTGTGTGTGTGTGTGTGTGTGTGTGTGTGTGTGTGTGTGTGTGTGTGAGAGAGAGAGAGAGAGAGAGAGAGAGAGAGAGAGAGAGAGAGAGAGAGAGAGCGAACGAATTTTATTTTAAGAGGGTAGTGGACTAAGCATGAATGCTTTTTTACATCCAGCCCAGAGAGAGAGAGAGAGAGAGAGAGAGAGAGAGAGAGAGAGAGAGGAGAGAGAGAGAGAGAGAGAGAAATTCATCTGCACGCACACATATATCTGTCAATATGTGTGTATACACACACACACACACACACACACACACACACACACACACACACACACACACAAGAAAACACACCCGCGGAGATAGACACACGTTAGTAACACTCCCCAGAAACAGGCACTTGAACTGATCAAATTTCCCAACCGTCCACTTACCGGAATCGCCCCAATCAGGGTTCCAGGAGTTAGCCACCAACCAGTATTTCTCTCCGTTCTCCACGCCGTAGCCCAGAATCTTCACAGCATGGCCACCCAGAGCCGACCCCGAGGTGTGCTTGTAAACACCTGCAACACCAACACGCACCTGCTTTCTTTCCTTTGTTCTTTGTTCGTGTAGTTTAAAAGAAATATTTATAAACATATTTGTATCTCTTTCGACACCAATTGAACCCAAATACCTCTGCTAGGCTTAGAAGGAAGGGTGGATCACAGCACCATTTCAAAGGATGCTACTGTCATACCAACAAATGGTTGAAGAACGGAAAGCCTAATATCAATGTATTGTCCTGTGCGTGCATGCAACTTCACGTGAACACAGCACAGGCTTCCAAGGGTGCTGCGGGCTAAGTTCTTTTTACCACGTCAGTTCCAGCTGGACCACGGAAACGAGCGATTCCGACAATTGCCGAGCCCGTTCGAGTGGACATGAAGTCGGCCGATCCCGATCAAAAACTTCGTCTGCATTGTGCGCGGATACTTCGAAGGCAGAGTGGTGAGCTCGTACAGATGAGTACAAACTTGAGGAAGGAGAATCTCCGCTCGCCGTCCACGCGTGATCGCATCAAGAGGTCAGTCGGTAGCCTCCCTTGAGACTTCGGTAAAGTCCGTACGCCTTCGGAATGCTGTGTTCGGGCGTCCAGCTGGAACTGACGTGTAACAAGTGGGGTATTTTTTGCTCCCATAAGAAAACCTAACACAGAGTAACTTTTATTCAAGACTGGCACAGCCTTTTAAACTTGAATAAAGTCAGACAAATACATAGACGAACAATCTAATAGTGGGGGAAAAACAAGCGCAGGCCAACAACTTAGCGCGTGGCGGGGCTCCCAGCTGGTTCTTTCAGCAGTTGAGGACAGTACTTCTCTGGGTCCCACCCGCACCTTCGGGTGTGTCTTTTTCTTTCTGATATCGATGTAAACTACAACCGTCTTCCTTCAGCGCACTGAAAAGTACCGAGGAGATTGGAAAGTCGATAATTATCATTTCATGAATCCTGTACTGTGAGCACATGCTGAGATCTCCTTTTTCTCCGCTTGATGTAGAGTTCAGAGCAGCATTTGCTCCACCTTTCTATGATGTCTTCTTCCCGTGCCAGACTCTTGCAATCTTTCACCTGAATGGTGCTGACTTTAAAACAAACTATCTTTGAGGATGCTCAGAAGATTTACAATAGAAAAAAAAAACACACACAAACAAAACAAAACAGAACAACACACACACACACACACACACACACACACACACACACACACACACACACCAAAAATCATCAACGGTTTGGTCATAGACCGTCTTCAGGACTGATGACATCGAATGACAGGCAAATAAATGCGTTTAGATAATGACATAAAAAAAAAATGTACCTAAACCGACGAATATGTTTAAAGGTGTGCGTGCGTATGTGCGTGTGTGCGTGCGTGCGCGCGCGCGTATGTATGTGATAGGGGCAAAGGAAAGCGAGAGGCAGATAGAGGCAAAAGGCAAACAGAAATAAAGATAGAAAAAAAGAAAGGGAGAGTGTGGCAGAGGAGGAGACTTTAGTTTGGAAGGGGGCGCTTGAGGGTGTGTACGAGGGGAAAAACCGCGGGAGCGAAGGGTGCGTGTGGTGAAGGCGTGGGGGTGGGGGTGGGTGGAAACTCTTACCAAAAATAGGTGCATATGGATTGCCCATATATGCATGTGTCTATGTGTGTGTATGCATACCTGGATCGTGGATATGGTGTTTGGGGTGTATATGTTATACTCTGTATGTTATGTTACAGATATGTTATATATGTAGGTGGGGTGTGAATACAAAGACGGTTGGGAGGGAGGGGGGGGGGGGGAATTGGGGAAGGGCGGGATGTAGAGAGAGAGAGAGAGAGGGGTGGAGGAGAGGCTGGGGGAAAGAAAAGAGAGGGCAAAGAGCTGGAGTGATTCAATCTTAAAAAAAAAAAAGGTCAGATGTGGGAGTTGAGCGCAACACACACACACAAACACGCACGCACGCACGCACACACGCACGCAAACACACACACACACACACACATGCAACACACACACACACACATACAAAGACACACACACACAACATGCAACACACACACATGCGCGCGCACACACACACACACAAACACGCACACACACATGCGCGCGCGTGCGCGCGCGCACACAACACACACACACGCACACGTGCGTGCGCGTGCAGGCCTACTGACCTGTCTTGTAATGCAAGAGTCATTGTACACACACACTCACACACACACACAAACACACACACGCAGACATATACTACTAAAAACAATTGAAGTACTACCCCTAATTTTTGTATGCAATTTTTAAAAAGCTCTGATAAACCCATTTATATTGATAATTGAATAAACTCTGCTGGATAAGCTTACCCGGTTCTCAAATACTACTCCTCGTGCATTTTTGTTATGTTAAAGTCGGTCAGCAGTTATCTACCGCGTCGCATCTGAGGCAAAAAAATCCCGAGAAATTATCGAACTTGTGTCGCTCCCAGATTTTGACACAGACACAGCAAGAAAAAAAAAATGTGATGCACGTGAAA
>CM065742.1:5593267-5595767 GCA_033310375.1 Conus canariensis | reverse complement strand
ATAATATATGTATGTATGTATGTATGTAAAACACACACACACACACACACACACACAAAACCACACACACACAACACACACACACACATAATGTTTATCCTCATTGAAAGAGATGCTGTATTCGGCCTCACACTTCTTTACGCATTACAGTCATGTTGAAGTATCGTTCAAATCCATCTACCCCAATCACCCCAAACACACATACGCTCTCACCATAGCGTTTGTCCTCGTTGAAAGAGACGTTGTAGCCGGCCTCACACTTCTTCAGCCATGTTAAAGTATCGCTTAAATCTATCTACCCCAAACACTACACACACAACATACATACTCACCATCGTGTTTGTCCTCGTTGAAAAGACGTTGTTGCTGTCCTCACACTTTTCAAACATGGCAGCCATTAAGTATCGTTTAAATCTATCTACCCCAAACACCACAAACACACACTCAAACTCACCATAATGTCTGTTCTCATTGAAAGTGACGTTGTATTCGGCCTCACACTTCTTTAGGCATTAGAGCCATGTTCCCGTATCGTTTAAATCTGTTTACCCCAAACACTCCAAACACACAAACGCTCTCACCATAGTGTTTGTCCTCGTTGAAAAAGACGTTGTAGCCGGCCTCACACTTTTTCCAAACATGACAGCCATTACATATTGGTTAAATCTATCTACCCCAAACACCCCCAACACACAAACTCACCACAGTGTTTGTTCTCATTGAAAGTGACGTTGTTTTTCGGCCTCACACTTCTTTAGGCATTAGAGCCATGTTCCCGTATCGCTTAAATCTGTTTACCCCAAACACCCCAAACACACAAACGCTCTCACCATAGTGTTTGTCCTCGGTGAAGGAGACGTTGTAGCCAGTCCTCACACTTCTTCTCGCAGCGAGGGGTCTTGGCGTCTCCCTTGCAGGGCTGCAGTTTGCCCGTCACGTGGTGGTCACAGGCCGGGATCAGGTAAGGCTGGCACCCCTGTCATCCACACACACACACAACAACACACCCGACGACACACACAAAACACACACCACCACACACACACACACACAGAAACACACACACACACACACACACACACACACACACACACACACACACAAGTCAGAGAAAAGCGACACACACACACACACACACACACACACACACACACACACACACACACAGAGTCAGAGAGAAAGCGACACACACACACACACACACACACACACAACACACACACACACACACACACACACACACACACACACACACACACACACACACACAAGCAGGAAAAGCGACACACACACACACACACACACACACACACACACACACACACACACACAGACACACACACAAACACACACACACACCCACACACAAGTCAGAGAGAGAGAGAGAGAGAGGTTATTCCTTATTCACCTCTCTGTCTCTCTCTCTCTTCTTCTCTCTCTCAACCCTGAGTCTTGTAAAGAAAGACAACACCTGCAGCTCTCTTTCATCACGTTACAGACCTCGTTCATAACAGAACTCAGACACCATAGAGAAACACTGAACAGATGGATGAGAGGGGTTGTTCTGACAAAGTTGTTCTGCTCGAGTTTTTGTGGGGGTAACGGTTGCTCAGATGAAACCCCCCCCCCCCCCTCCCGACCTAAAATCATAGTTCATTATGATCTATCAGATCAGATGACAAGGCTTGATGCCGGCTGTCATGCCGGACTTTGTCAAAGGCTTTGGTGAAGTCAATGAAGATGGAGATCACGTTAGACTTCAAGGTGCTTCCCTATCAGTAGTCTGATGTGGAGAAAGTCCAGTGAAATATTGCAGACCTGATATTTGAACAAAAATATTTATCAGTGGGCGTGGGGACCGTGGAAGAGGCAGTGGAGGCGAGAGAGATGGCGGGGGGTGGGGAGGGGGGAGGGGGGGAGAAGTTTGCTCCCCGTTGTCCTGACCCCAGTCTGTGCGTGTGTGTTTGTGTGTGTGTGTGTGTGTGTGTGTGTGTGTGTGTGTGTGTGTCTGTGTGTGTGTGTGTGCGCGTGCGCGCGGCCCTGTTAGTCCGTCCGGCAGTCCGTCATCCCCTCAATCCCCCAGTCAACAGACAGACCGACCGACCGACCGACGACAGACAGACAGACAGACAGACAGACAGACAGACAGACAGACACTGACCTGTGCGCTTTTGTACTGCCCGCCTGTCACCACGCCATCCTTGTCAAAGTAGGACCATGCGCCAGCGGGGAACCCTCCGTTACACCTGCACCAACACCACACCAATGTAGCATTGTTCCCACACCACACCAATGTAACCTTGTTCCACACCACATCAATGTAGCGTTGTCCCCACACCACACCAATGTAGCATTGTTCCCACACCACACCCATGTAGCATTGTCCCACACCACACCAATGTAGCATTGTTCCCACACCCACACCAATGTAGCATTGTTCCCACACCACACCAATGTAGCATTGTTCCCACACCACGCCCATGTAGCATTGTTCCCACAC
>CM065742.1:5545767-5588267 GCA_033310375.1 Conus canariensis | reverse complement strand
CACCACCCATGCTTCATGCTGCATAGCAGTCATCACCACCCATGCTTCATGCTGCATAGCAGTTATCACACCACCCATGCTTCATGCTGCACAGCAGTCATCACCACTCATGCTTCATGCTGCACAGCAGTCATCACACCACCCATGCTTCATGCTGCACAGCAGTCATCACACCACCCATGCTTCATGCTGCACAGCAGTCATCACACCACCCATGCTTCATGCTGCACAACAGTCATCACACCACCCATGCTTCATGCTGCACAGCAGTCATCACACCACCCATGCTTCATGCTGCACAGCAGTCATCACACCACCCATGCTTCATGCTGCACAGCAGTCATCACACCACCCATGCTTCATGCTGCACAGCAGTCATCACACCACCCATGCTTCATGCTGCACAGCAGTCATCACCACCCATGCTTCATGCTGCACAGCAGTCATCACACCACCCGTGCTTCATGCTGCACAGCAGTCATCACACCACCCATGCTTCATGCTGCACAGCAGTCATCACACCACCCATGCTTCATGCTGCACAGCAGTCATCACACCACCCATGCTTCATGCTGCACAGCAGTCATCACACCACCCGTGCTTCATGCTGCACAGCAGTCATCACACCACCCATGCTTCATGCTGCACAGCAGTCATCACACCACCCATGCTTCATGCTTCATGACCCCAGGTCTTGGGTATCCCCTTTCACTTCGGCAGAAACCAGCTGTCGTGTGTATACACACAGTATCTGTGTCTCTGTCGCACATGGAGGTGCGGCGCGGGTACACAGACACAGACACAGATACGTGCGCGCGTACAGGCGCGCGCTCGCGCCACACCACACACACACACACACACACACACACACACACACACACACACACACACACACAAGCGCGCTTGCGCGCTGAAAAAAACACACACACATACAGAGAGAGAGAGAGAGAGAGAGAGAGAGAGAGAGAGAGAGAGAGACAGACAGGACAGACAGACAGACAGATAGACAGAGACAGACAGACAGAGACAGACAGAAACAGACAGACAGAGACAGACAGACCGACATTGAGCTCCGGATATCACACGTTTGTCAAAACAATGCCCATCACAGAGATGACGATAAATCAAAAACAAGCTTACACACGTTAAGGACACGTTTAGATACGGTATCACTTTAGACATACACGTGTAAAGACAACAATGTTGTCGGATGCTAACTCGTTGACTGGAGAACAATGGACGGTGAGAAGATTACACAGATAAAAGCTCACGCCAGCAATCAGTCGGCTGTTCGTACGTGCTGTATCATTTACCCAGAGGTAGAGGAAGAGGTGTCAGGTCACTCGACAAACGATCACAACGGTACTAAGATGGCTATGGGTTATTCCTGTGGTCTCTACAATCTGTGAGTGGGAAGAAAAAGAAATCTGGGTGGGTGAGCAACAGTACGTGTGTGTGTGTGTGTGTGTGTGTGTGTGTGTGTGTTGTGGTGATAAGACACGGGCGGCTGATAAGGTCAGAGGTAAATGACAGTCTTCTCGAGTACCAATGACAAGGAGGTTGACATAAGTCGGCGAATCTGGTACCTCCCTTTCCTTCGGCCCCTCTCCCTTCCACACACACACACACACACACACACACACACACACACACACACACATACCCCCCCCCCCCCAACACACACACACAAAAGACAGTGTTAGTCAGCTGCTTTCCGTTATCTAAAGAGCTAAAATGCAGAAAGGTGATCTTCTCCAATGGTGACCAGCCATTACTTTCCTCTCCGTGCACCATGAAGAGTGCTGTCCTCTGATTGGTACACAAAACGATCGGAATGTTCACTCTGATAAAACAACCAATGGCAGCGCACACATGTCAGCTACCACAGCCAGGTCAAACGGACACAGCTAATGTAGTCCTAGGATTAGCTCGGTTTTTATCTAAACTCTCTCTCTCTCTCTCTCTCTCTCTCTCTCTCTCTCTCTCTCTCTCTCTCTCTTTTATGAGTGTCAGTTAGTAATGAACATCATTTTTTGTCATCAGCCGCCATACTGTAATAATCATTGTCGCGGATTCCCGGCTGGGAGGTCTTGGGTTCGATTCCCCTCAGAGCCATGTGTTTGTAGGATTTTTCCTACCCCTACTAGTTCCTACCCGGGGTTGAGTTTTTTGTGGGCTCAGATGGGCAAACTCGGACCACACTTCTGAATTCCATCCACTTAATGCACGCGTCTTTGAGAGAGAGAGAGAGAGAGAGAGAGAGAGAGAGAGAGAGAGAGAGAGAGAGAGAGAGTTGCTCAGATTTCATGACCAGCACTGCAGGTACCAGTATCTCTTGGGCCTGGCTGACGCTGGGATATATCGTGAAAGGAAGCATGGACTACAGCCCTGTCACGCAATCTTGGTCCGGAATGGAAATCAATAGGATCATATTCATTTTCCAGGGGGCCGGAATAGCTCAGTTGGTAGAGCGCCGGACTCGTGATCCTGGGGTTGCGGGTTCGAATTTCGGTACAGGGGGATCTTTCCCTCGGAGTTTGCATTGGTTCTGACTCCATTCCCCACACAGTCCTTCGTATGAGACTATAAACCGAGGTTCCGTGTGTGAATGTACACATAACGTCTTGCACACACGTAAAATCCTATCACCAACTTTCGGAAGAGAAGGCCAGTTTGGCCGTTGGTATGGATGACACGTTACACATAGCATGCACCTTCCCCGAAGATGGAGTATGGCTGCCTTAATGGCGGGATAAAAAAACGGTCATGCACACAAAACTCCACTGCCTGTACAGGCAGTGTCCGCAGGAGTATCAGCCTGCGTACGCAGAAAGAAGAAAAAGAATATTCATTTTTCTTATCCTCATCTCTCAGCATCAAGTCTCATGTTCTATGGCTCTCTCATGCCCTGCTCTCATGGTGACCTCAATTTCGATTTCCCCTCCACGTCATTCCCCTTAGTGAGTTTGAGTTGAAGTCGCCGGAATCGGCAAGTTCATGGAGAATGTCGTTGAACGGATGTGGTGGCGCCCTCCGGTAGGGGTGGGTGGATGGGTGGGGATGGGGTGGGGATCACTCGCGCTGGCTCTGCGACTAATCAAGCGTCGTTGTCAGTAGGGGGCTTAGTAGGTGGTGTCCTGCTGGAACAGAACAGGCGCCACTGAACACCACCGAAGTGACTCGGCAGCAGTGCAGTGTCTCCTCTGGTGGGTTGCCTCACGGCGACTTAACACTGACTGCACCTTGTGGACTGCCGGTGCCAGGGCTGCAACGGAAGTGTCCCGGGTGTGGTCGTCGACGGGGGTGTTTGGGGGGCGGGAGGGGAGGGAGGCGTGGGGGGAGGGGCAGAGCTGGAATGGGCGACGTGATGGTAATGCCACTGAAGTGGAACAGACGATGAGGTGGGGGGGGGGGGGGGGGGGATGGTTTTGTCTATGTCTTAGGAGATGTGACTGTCACTGTGAAGCATGCGAAAATAGATGTCCAGAAACACAAACGAAAATGAATACCAAAATGTTTTGACAAATGCAGAGACACACATACACCTGTCTGAGATACGCTTGTATGTGTGTATGAATGTGCATAGAGAGACAGAGATAGATAGATAGATATGTAAATAGGTAGATAGATAGATAGATGGATGGATGGGTAGACAAACAGACAGACCGATAGATAGATAGACAGACAGACAGACAGATAGATGGATGGATGGATGGATGGATAGACAGACAGGTAGATAGATATTCCATTAAGTTTTGATTTTAAATATATTGATATTCCATTAAGTTTTGATTATATATATATATATATATATATTATATCATATATATATATATATATATATATATAATTATACACGTTAGTAATAAAATTATAATGAAAGGAACACAAAGAACATTTTGTTCTAACTCCGACTTTCCCTTCAGTATGGGCGGCTCAGAGAAAAGAAGTCTTACCTGTCAGCGAGTTGTGTCACCTGGCCAAAGGGTGTGACGTGGCACGGCGAAGGGAAGTTTTATATCGGGAGCTGAGGAGGGGGCGTGTATCCGGGTTATCTGGTCAGCTGAACAGTCACACGCCGCCTGTCATAGGGTCTCGCCATGTGACAGTCATGTGAGGACAGAAAGCTGATGGCAGCAGGATCAGTGTGGTGGCCACACGCCACAATTAGGATTCTGCACTTAATCACTGTACAGTCCATGTAAACCTTTTTGAGACCAACCATAACTTTGAGCCAGTATCTAATGTTGAACTGATAATTGATCAAAAGAACAACTCCCCACCAATTATTTCCCTTGTTTTGAGGGGGATCTCCACAGATGACATCACATACAATCTTCCCCTTAGTTGACATCCCTTTTGAGTGACGGAATAGCCCAGTGGTAGAGCGCCGGACTCGTAATCTTGGTGATCCTGGGGTTGCGGGTTCGAATGTCCGCCGGGCCGTTTCGGCACAGAGGGATTTTCCCCTCGGAGTTAACATTGGTTCTGACTCCATTTCCCATACAGTCCTTCGAATGAGACTATAAACCAAGGTTCCGTGTGTGAACGCACGCATAACATCTTGCACACACGTAAAATCCTGTCACCAACTTTCGGAAGAGAAGGTCAGTTTGGCCGTTGGTATGGATGACACGTTACACATAGCGTGCACCTTCCCCGTAGTTGAAGTATGGCTGCCCTTAATGGCGGGATAAAACAAAAAACAAAAACAAAAACGGTCAAACACGCAAAACTCCACTCCCTTTGTTGGGTAGATGGGATTAATCCTTGCCTGTCTACACAGGGAGTGTCCGCAGGAGTATCAGCCTGCGTACGCACAGACACAGAGACAGAGACATCACTTTTCAGGTCTTTGCACTCACCCATAACCTATCTTTGCGCCAGGTGGAAGCCCCCTAGTAGACCCATCTCTTTGATTTCAGTCTGTCTGCTTTGGACCACCTGGCTTGTACCTTGGTGGCCATATGAAAGAAAACGAGGAGAATCAACTTTCAAAGACAATGAAAATTCTCAAAGCAGTCTAATTGCGCCAGTCTATAAATACTCGGCTCCTTAAGCGAGGCCTTGGTGCATTAATCTTTGGCGTGCAGTCTGTAGTGTGATAACCGTTTAGCTATTCCGTCATCTGAGGTCATCTGAGGTCTAATCATATTCAGAGCTCTGGACCAGTCACAGAAATGAGGTCAGGATCAGCATGACCCACAACTCCACGCAGACAGTGAAACCAGAATGACGAATTAAAAAAAAACACAAACAAAAACCAAGCTGAAGGAATGCCACATGTCAGCTGAGGAATGCCACATATCAGCTGAAGAATGCCAGATGTCAGCTGAAGGAATGCCACATGTCAGCTGAAGGAATGCCACATATCAGCTGAAGAATTCCACATGTCAGCTGAAGAATGCCACATGTCAGCTGAAGAATGCCACATGTCAGTTGAAAAATGCCACATGTCAGCTGAAGAATGTCAAATATACTCACTAATCAACCAGCATACATACCAGTAAAACACACAGTTTTTATCAAGAATAACTCCAATTGTTTTCACATTGCTCAAAACAGTATGTCCTTGTAACCAAATACTGTAAGTGCTAAGAAAGACAACTTAAACTCATAACAATAGGGCATAAACTCGCAACAATAGGGCTATCCCTACACATTTGAAAACAGTGACTACAGACTACACGATCCTAATCCTTTTATTTCTCTCACACTCAAATATTCAACAGCTCAAAATGCTGGCATTACAATTTCCTTTATACCTGCTCTCACATTATTTTTCTGTGGATGAAGAAGCGGACAATGTTCTCACTGTACACAAGCCCTCTGTGCATTCTTCAGCTGACGTGTGGCATCCTTCAGCTGACATGTGGCATCCTTCAGCTGATATGTGGCATTCTTCAGCTGATATGTGGCATTCTTCAGCTGATACGTGGCATTCTTCAGCTGACATGTGGCATTCTTCAGCTGATATGTGGCATTCTTCAGCTGACATCTGGCATTCTTCAGCTTACATCTGGCATTCTTCAGCTGACATATAGCATTCTTCAGCTGACATGTAGCATCCTTCAGCTGACATGTGGCATTCTTCAGCTGACATATAGCATTCTTCAGCTGACATGTAGCATCCTTCAGCTGACATGTGGCATTCTTCAGCTTACATCTGGCATTCTTCAGCTGATATGTGGCATTCTTCAGCTGATATGTGGCATTCTTCAGCTTACATCTGGCATTCTTCAGCTGATATGTGGCATTCTTCAGCTGACATGTGGCATCCTTCAGCTGATATGTGGCATTCTTCAGCTGACATGTGGCATTCTTCAGCTGATATGTGGCATCCTTCAGCTGACATGTGGCATTCTTCGGCTGATATGTGGCATTCTTCAGCTGACATGTAGCATCCTTCACCTGACATGTGGCATTCTTCAGCTGATATGTGGCATTTTTCAGCTGATATGTGGCATTCTTCAACTGACATGTGGCATTCTTCAGCTTACATCTGGCATTCTTCAGCTGATATGTGGCATTCTTCAGTTGACATGTAGCATTTTTCAGCTGACATGTGGCATTCCTTAAGCTGACATGTGGCATTCTTCAGCTTACATCTGGCATTCTTCAGCTTACATCTGGCATTCTTCAGCTGACCTGTGGCATTCCTTCAGCTGACATGTGGCGTTCTTCAGCTGACATGTGGCATTCTTCAGCTGACATGTGGCATCCTTCAGCTGATATGTGGCATCCTTCAGCTGACATGTGGCATCCTTCAGCTGACATGTGGCATTCCTTCAGCTGACATGTGGCATTCCTCAGCTGACATGTGGCATCCTTCAGCTGATATGTGGCATTCTTCAACTGACATGTGGCATTCTTCAGCTGACATGTGGCATTCCTCAGCTGACATGTGGTACTCCTTCAGCTGACATGTGGCATTCTTCAGCTGACATGTAGCATTCTTCAGCTGACAGGTGGCATTCCTTCAGCTGACATGTGGCGTTCTTCAGCTGACATGTGGCATTCTTCAGCTGACATGTGGCATCCTTCAGCTGATATGTGGCATCCTTCAGCTGACATGTGGCATCCTTCAGCTGACATGTGGCATTCCTTCAGCTGACATGTGGCATTCCTCAGCTGACATGTGGCATCCTTCAGCTGATATGTGGCATTCTTCAACTGACATGTGGCATTCTTCAGCTGACATGTGGCATTCCTCAGCTGACATGTGGTACTCCTTCAGCTGACATGTGACATTCTTCAGCTGACATGTAGCATTCTTCAGCTGACAGGTGGCATTCCTTCAGCTGACATGTGGCATTCCTTCAGCTGACATGTGGCATTCCTCAGCTGACATGTGGCATTCCTCAGCTGATATGTGGCATTCCTCAGCTGATATGTGGCATTCCTCAGCTGACATGTGGCATTCTTCAGCTGACATGTGGCATTCTTCAACTGACATGTGGCATTCTTCAGCTGACATGTGGCATTCTTCAGCTGACAAGTGGCATTCCTCGGCTGACATGTGGCATTCCTTCAGCTGACATGTGGCATTCTTCAGCTGACATGTGGCATTCTTCAGCTGACATGTGGCATTCTTCAGCTGATATGTGGCATTCCTTCAGCTGACATGTGGCATTCCTTCAGCTGACATCTGGCATTCTTCAGCTGACATGTGGCATCCTTCAGCTGATATGTGGCATTCTTCAGCTGATATGTGGCATTCTTCAGCTGACATGTGGCATTCTTCAGCTGATATGTGGCATTCTTCAGCTGACATGTGGTATTCTTCAGCTGACATGTAGCATTCTTCAGCTCACATGTGGCATTCTTCCGCCACCATTGTACGCATGGAACATGAGCCAAAATAGCCAAATGGCATTTGAAAATATAAAGTGGAGAAAATTGTTATTTCCTTCTTTTTGTACTCCCAGTTCTTATAGAACAGGGAGTACTTTAGAATGGGAACGAAGAAATGTTCTGTGTGTGTGTGTGTGTGTGTGTGTGTGTGTGTGTGTGGTGTGTGTGTGTGTGTGTGTCCGTCCGTGGTCAAAATGTGTTCCACTCGCTCCAGACAAAACTACTGGGCCGATCTTTCTGAAAATTTGTAGGTATGTTCATTATGGGTCACGGATGATGCCCGATGTTTTAGTTTACCGTTATAGCTGTTACTAACGGCTGTAACGGCCTGTGACGGTTTTTCTTCTTTATGGAACATCTCAGTAAGTACTTGGCCGATCTTTGTGAAAAAATTAGCAGGTATGTTCATTATGGGTCATGGATGATGTCGATGTTTTAGTTTACCCCGTTATAGCCGTTATTAACAGCTGTAACGGTTTTTCTTCTTTATGGAATATCTCAGTAAGTACTTGGCCGATCTTTCTGCAAATTTGTAGGTGTGTTCATTATGGGTCACGAATAATGCCCGATGTTTTAGTTTACCGTTATAGCTGTTACTAATGGCTGCAACGGTTTTCTTCTTCATGGAATATCTCGGAAAGTACTTGGCCGATCTTTGTGAAAGTTAGCAGGTATGTTCATTATGGGTCACGAATAATGCCCGATGTTTTAGTTTACTGTTATAGCCGTTACTAACGGCTGTAACGGCCTGTAACGGTTTTTCTTCTTCATGGAATATCTCAGAAAGTACTTGGCCGATCTTTGTGAAAATTAGCAGGTATGTTCATTATGGGTCATGGATGATGCCCCATGTTTTAGTTTACTGTTATAGCCGTTACTAACGGCTGTAACGGTTTTTCTTCTTTATGGAATATCTCAGAAAGTACTTGGCCGATCTTTGTGAAAATTAGCAGGTATATTCACTATGGGTTACGGATGATCCGTGATGTTTTAGTTTACCGTTATAGCCGTTACTAACGGCTATAACTGCCCGTAATGGTTTTTCTTCTTTATGGAATATCTCAGAAAGTACTTGGCCGATCTTTCTGAAAATTTGTAGTATGTTCATTATGGACGACGGATGATGCCCGATGTTTTAGTTTACCATTATAGCCCTTACTAACGGCTATAACGGTTTTTCTTTCTTTATGGAATATCTCAGAAAGTATGTGGCCAATCTCTCTGAAAATTTGTAGGTATGTTCATTATGGGTCACGGATGATGCCCGATGTTTTAGTTTACCCAACGGCTATAACGCCCTCAACGGTTTTTCTTCTTCATGGAATATCTCAGAAAGTACGTGGCCGATCTTTCTGAAAATTTGTAGGTATGTTCATTATGGGTCACGGATGATGCCCGATGTTTAAGTTTACCGTTATAGCCGTTACTAACGGTGCATAATGGTTTTCTTCTCTATTGAAAATCTCAGAAAGTTCTCGGCCGATCTTTCTGAAAATTTGTATGTTTATTATAGGTCACAGATGATGGCCGATGTTTACCAGAATAGCCATTACTAACGGTTACACCAGCCCAAGACGGTTTTTCCTCTTTATGGAATATCTCATGCGTATTCAGGACAAACTGGGAGTATGTTTATATGCTTTGCATCTAGTTTGTTTTTACAATTCAGTATTGTTCTTTGCTCTTATAATTTCTAAACTGATTCTGGTTGGATAGTAATTTTCTAAGGGCTCTGCATTGAAGACATACCAATCACAAAGTCAACTACCTTTTTACATGCCGAGACAATTCCTTTGACAATTTCTTCTTTTTTTTTTCATCCATCCTGCAGCATTTTACTTGGTGGTTTTGTTTCCTCCGATTGTTTTTTGTTGAGTTTTCTCCCCTTGGAACTACCATATTTAAAAAATCTTCCACGCTAGATCACTGCTTTCTTTGGTTCTGCAAAGTGACCTATACACAACCCAAACACATGAAGTCTCTGAGGCTTGTAAGAAGTCTGCAAGGTAGAAAACTGTGGATGACTTCAGCATTTCTGTCCCAGTTGTACTGCTCAAGTTGAAGTACTACCAGCTGCAGCAAACAATTAAAGGTATTATGTGTGTTTGATGGTGTGAAGATCACAATTTGTTGACCTCTGCAAAAGCTTGATCATGGCAGCCACTAAAAACAAAATCCTCTGGCAGACTAGAGCAAAAACTATTAAAAAAATGTCTGGAATTCTAGCTTCCGGCATGTCCACACACACCCATGAATATTGTCAAATTTGTAAATGTGTGCCAGCATATATCACATGCAAAGAACAGAGAGAGAGAGAGAGAGAGAGAGAGAGAGAGAGAGAGAGAGAATCACAAAAGAAATTCCAACCTTGTTATCAACATTTTCACTTTAAAACAACCTTCCATCCACTTTCCAGTATCCGTGACATGTTTATTATGACAAAGAAACAATGAACACAGTCAGCAATACCACTAGTTTTTGTACCAACAATTTCCAGACAAACTATTTGACAGTTTCTCTCGTTTCTGACACCAAGGTTGGCTCCTCCTATGTTATACAAATCAGACGAACTAAACACATCTAGCAGTTACCCTTGACAGGGTTCCTACAGACTCCCAAGAACAAAATTCAAGGAGTTTTCCAGGAGTGTTTTTTCTATTTCAAGGCTACAATACTTGCGTACAAATTGAAAAAAGAAATGACAGTTTGATATTTCTGTGTTAAGGTTGATGAAAAAGATTATTTAAAAACAAATTTTTTTTGTACATAGCAAACAACAACAAAAATTTGTTTTCAAATAATTTTTTCCATCAACACAGAAAAATCAACTGCCATATCTTTTTTCAGTTTTTATCAGAGTGAGTGTGCCAATACACCACACATTAGAACATTAACAAACCCAGACTCTTTGTATTAAATGCCAAAACACTAAAATCAGCAAAAATATGTCAATTTGTAAGAGAACATACAGACTATACATGGTGTATAAGAGACTGGTTGGAGGAAAAAAAAAAGAAAAAAAAACTAGTTAAAAAAAAAAAATTACAAACATCGTCGAGTGCGTTAATACCAAGGGAGATAATTTGTAACTTCTTCAAAATTGATAACGTTACAAATTACCTCCCTTGGTAACCGCAGACGGCAATCCAGGATTGCGACAATGTAAAAATTTGTTTTTAAATAATTTTTCATTAGCCTCAACGCAGAAAAATCAAACTGCCATTTCTTTTTGCCGCTTTAAACATTTTTGGAGCTGATGGCTTGATTTTCAAAGGTTTTCAAGGAGGTTTGGTCAACAGAACCACATTTGATTGATTTTCAAAGGTTTTCAAGGTCTTGAAATTGACTGTCAGAATTCAAGGAGTTTCAAGGAGCGTATGAACCCTGCTTGACATGTGCTATGTAGTTAGTATTATGCTTTTTTTTTTTTTTAAAATAATTTTAACCTAGTTCCACCTGTGCAGAATTAAAGAATGAAAAAGGGTGTTTTGCCTGCTTTAAAGCTGCAAACCTAGTCTTACCTAAAGAACTTGGCTCTGTCTGCCTCTCTTCTCCATCCACAGAATTCTCTTCCAGATCATGATGCCCAAAATGTTTTGACAGACTTGTTGATATCTCTATATCACTCGTTTAACAACTATGCATGCTGTTGAATCGAAACTGAAACTGAAGTTTCACTCAAACTCTGTGTGCGCAAATGCGAGCTTGCATGCCTGTGTGTGTAAGTGTGAACACACACCCTGCTGTCTGATTCTCTGATTTTTTATTAAAAAAAAAAAATCTCACGATAAAATGGAAGAAGCACGAACAAAGAAATATCTAAAAACACAGTATCCATTTGCCAAATGTGGAGTGCTTGGTTGGTTTCTCTGTATATTTTTACTTTATAAGAAACAAATACACTAAAGTTATCAGCTATAACATGATGCAGTTTTTGTTTACTGGTTAGTAACTGATAAGTGGACACATAAGTATATCAGGAAAGTATCAAGCACTGTCATGCCATGACATAAAAATCGTTTGAAGGCATTTCACATTTCATGCACTTTACACCACAATTTCCACTGTTACTTGACACATTCTATTTAAAAAATGCAAGTTCAAAACAAATAACAAGTACAGTTTTTTTTTTCTTTTATGCTTGTCCACTTTGCTTCTTTTGCTCACAGAACAACTTCAACCAAAAAAACTGGCATCTGCTGTAAACTGGACACCTCCTCAAGATCCTACGATAAAAAGACTTAAGTGTGCAACTGACACAAATATACTTTATTTACTGAAAATACAGACCTACAAGAATGATAATGACTTGTCCACAATGCTTTTCGTCGCCATCACACCTTTCAGCCAGTTTCTAATTCCTTAACACCACCCCTCTATTTGTTTTCAATCTTCTTTTCTACTTCCCCTTTTGAACCATAATTTGAAGTCTACAGATCTTTTACTTCCCGTTTTTCTGTTTCTTACTATTAATGATTCTTATTCCCCTTCTAAGTTGATTTCACAGCAAAAATACATCCAGGAATTTTTACCACTCACCCCTCTTTCACAACACATAATGTTTTGAATACCCGTCTTTCACATCAACCATTCTGTATCGCACATATCCTATATAAATATACACAATCATATACATAACACATGCCACAAAAAAAAAATAACCAAAAGCACATGCTCAGGCAAATACCCATGTACCTACAAATGCAACAAAGCGCTCATTACCATCACCCACTTTGACAGAAAGCAGAGGCTCCATATGATTCTATTGTTCCTGCCTATAATCGATTTGACACAATGACGGAAGGAGGCTCTAGGTTCACTGACATTTCTCACAAAATTTCAAGTGTTCAAGAGTAATGCACACATATTCTGAAATTTAATTAACTATCTTAACCATACAGGGAACTAAAACAGAAGCAAAAAAACATTTTCAAAATAAAAGAATACTCTTAAAGCACATGTCTAGGCTACAATGCCTCATTCAAAATTCTCCTTGCCTCCCTTGGATAACTCTGACACTGTCTGCTACAGGTTAATTAGAATCTGACTGAGATTCTCCTCCCTGTCTTCCTCATGGAAAAAATGATCTGTTTAATCTTTCTTTAAAAACTGGCAGTAATTCATGAACATTGAATGGTTTTTTTTTTGTGGAGATTCCCCCAAAATAATGCTTTTTTTTCCAATTCTCAAAGGGATCCATGGCCTGACACTGGATTTCAATTTCATAACGAGGACCGAGACTGAGGAAGCAAATCAAACTACTACAATCACCACACAATCACAGCACTCAATACAAGACCACCTGCCAGCAATCAGTGAAATGTGACAAGCTTGAACTGAGACATTTCTCCAGACACTTTCTTCTTCGTTCTCACATCACTAATCACTTCACATTAGAATCATTCTGCTCATAAAATCAGAAAAATCAAACACAAATGCATTAATATTCTCATTTTTTAACATTCACACTCAATACCCGCTTTCTCCCTGTACTTTTTCACTGCTGTTTTCTCCCCACACACAGGCACATTTCTCCTTCACACAAGTCACAACCACCACCATCACTTTTCTGCCTCTTCTCCTTCTTCCTCACTACTACTGTCCCCTGATTCCTGCAAGCATTTCTCCACCACTGCCGACAGAGACTTTCTGGAAGCGTGGGGCACCGAAGACGAGGCATTGGCCCGCTCTTCCTGAGCTTTGTCGAAGAAATAGTCAAAGCCAAACTGGGAGTAGCCCTGCTCCAGTACCACGTTGCATTCCTTTCTCTCCCTGTCGTACCTCTGGACCTGTTCACACCAGACACAGTGCTGACATCTGAGTACATGTTCACTCATGATCAAACTTTACTCTGAGTACATGTTCACTCATGATCAAACTTTACAACAGTACTGACACTGATTATGATAATGACGTTTTACTAATGCTCAGCTCAGCACATATTGCTTTCAAAATATAAACAATAATCTGTGAAGGCAGATGTTTGCTGACAATGCTGAAAACAGAAGATAAAAAACGAAAACTTCCTGTTTTCTATTTCATTAATGACCTTGCAGCAGTCAAATCTCTATCAGTCTTTTCAGCCAAGTAACATGTTATGACTGAAAGTAAAAAGAAAATGCTGATCTGAACAGACGACAGGGTGAAAAAAAAAGGGAAGTAAATAACAAAATTTCCATTCTAATCACACACAGTAGCTCCTTTGTGGTGAACCTAAGGTAAAAAACAGAAACCTTTGTCCAACTCTATAAGTCCCTTGTGTTGCCAATCCTTGAGTATGGTCACGCTGTATGGCAGCCAAGATTCAAAACCCTGTATGCTGACCTGTAGGATGTTCAAAGGCGAGCAACACACTCATTGGCCCCCTGAAAGAAAAATCATATCCAGAGCGCCTAGCAGCACTAGAACTGCCTAGCCTGAGAACACCGCAGACACAGAGGCGACATGATTGACACTTTTAGTTTGTACAGGGCTTGTATGACACAGACAGACCACAACTCCAGCTCCACTAAGGTAGAGACACTAGAGGGAACTCTCTAAAACTAGAGAAAAGACATTGCAGACTGAACATGCGTTCCAGCTTCTTTGCGCAGAGAGTGATGTCCACATGGAATGGTCTTCCAGACAATGTGGTGAAGGCCCAGAGCATTAGTGCCTTTAAAAGAAGACTGGATGCCCACTGGGAAATTCTGCCAAGCAAATCTGACCCCAGCTGTTATAACTAGACTGCTTTTGCCATGCCACGCACGCAAGTCTAGTTTTGAACAGGAGTGGTGAACAGGCCTTGTAAAGAGGCCTCCAACACCCAACATATCAAGTAAGTATCAAGTAAAAAGCAGGCCAGCTTTCAGAGTTCTTCCCTACTGGACCTCAACAGCTGGGCACAGGAAGTGATCTGAATCCACCAATGTACCAGGCTGCATTCTTAAAACAGGACTGATGGGAAATGATTTGTTTCACCTTTTTCTTCTTTTTTGATTTGTCACTTGTTACTGTAGGTTGCAGACCTGCCAAATCTCATACATGTCTGAAAAGAAATTTCTGACAACTGCGATGATTAATGAATTCTATGCTGCAAGGAATCCTTTACTTTCAAAACAAGCATTAATGAGAGAGACGCCTTCACTCTGCAGTCAACAGCACTCAAGAAGCTTGGAAAATACTGCCTCTGCCCTCAGCATGTTGAAACTGCCTTCGTACATGCCACTGCCTATAAAGCTAAGACAACAGAACTGTCAACAGACATAGAGTGGTTAGATAGTTCTGCACCTAGTTCCTGTCCCGTTCAACATCAAACCTGAAGAAATCACAGCGCCCATCATCCATGATGCACACTGGAAACTGACCACATACAGGAAGATTACTTACTCAAATATGAACTTGTGTCAAAACTGTTTCTCCTTTTCAGCCTTATGCTAACTGACAAAAACACCATTCAGCTTTGTGTTTCGACATCATGGAGACTATCAGTCACTGGCTATATGCACAGTCATTCAGCAGGTTTGAAGACCTGTTTAAACAAACTCCACTTGTTTCTTTTTTACTACTCTTTCTTCCCCTTTGTCTCCTACAGCCTTATTTCTGCACCGAGCGTACTACTGTCAGAATCTGGATATGCAAATATGTGAAACACCCCCCCCCCCCTCCCCCCCCAAGTTCCTCAGTAATGTTTACCCGTTAGAACAGTCAATGTTTTTTCTCTCCAGAGAATGAGGGGTTTTCTTTTTTTAAACAAAAAACCAACATCACTGTTACCTGTGCACTGAACTCCGCTCCCTCTCCCTGTATATCAAGTCCAGTGATTTCGTTAAACAGCTTCTCCGGACTCAACACTTCGTGGACCCCTCTCTTCTGGAAATGCTGTTCAAGTAAACAGAAACTGAAGTAATCTGTGTGAAAAACATTGTTCTGTTTGGAGACAAATAATGTCTGTATTACATACTGAGAGAGAGAGAGAGAGAGAGAGAGAGAGAGAGAGAGAGCAAGAGAGAGAGAGAGAGAACAGAACTGGGATGAGGAGAAAGACCAATAGTTTTCTCCATTCAACATAACTAAAGGCAACCAATGGACACTTTTGACCATCCATACAATAAAAAACGTACAGCATATGTCTTTGAGTAACACACTGACTTGTTCATATGGAAATCCGCTTCACGTACTGTGTTGATAAACTGAGACAGTAGAACAGTTGTCAAAGAGAAAACATATACGACCCATGATCCTGATCCATTAAATAAGCAACTTCATAAAATTTACAATGTAACAAATTTTTTTTTTTTTAATTTTTTTTTACAAAATATGATATGCTTAGATGATGTAATGTCCTCATCTCCACATGAACGAAAAGGGAAATGTCTCAAGCTTTGATAAAGAAGTCCAGTGTGTTAATCAGAACATTTACCGTAGAGATGTTGGTGCAGTCCCGGAACAGGAAGTTGTAGGCCTGGGGATGGGTCAGGTCCACCGCTTGCGACACATCAATGACATACACTGTCCCATCATGCCACAGCAAGTTGTAGGCGCTCAAGTCCGCATGCACCAAAGCGCACTGCTTGTGAAGCGTTTTCATTATCTGCACAGCAAAACCCAAATCCCATGACAACCAAAAAGGTCCTTTCCAATTATGTTGATCAAGCGCAAGGCTGATGGCTTGTGTCGCAGCACTTAAAACACCAGGTCAACACCTCAGCGACTGTATGAGTCCTTATCAGACCATCATATCACCTTGCAGCCCTTAGTTTTTCTTCCTTCAAACATAATATCACTCTGAATTTTCAAATATTCCCACTTAAAATACAATTGAAAAAAAGAAGAAAAGAAATAAATGTGACACAATTAGCCAGCAAATAATTCATAAAAAAACCCTCCTGAACCAAAGAAAGAAAAAGAAAAAGAAATCATTCCTTTCTTTGTTAACCATCTTAGCAATAACTAATCGATATGACACACGCCCACTTACAAATACAAGTTTATCTGTGCAGACATGATACACGTTTTCTTCAGAAATCTTCCTAAGCAGAAGTACCCAACAATCCACAATCTCCGATCTGGCTATTACTCTGTATTCACCAACTGTATCATAACAAATTCAGAATGAGACAGCAGTAACTGCCAGTCAGATTCTAATCAAGCCCAGCATACTCCACCTGCCCTGTCCACAGCAGATAGAACCTTTTTTTTCTTCTTCAAATTGCGTTTCATTACAGAAACATGAAAACATACAGGAAAAAAACCACACCATTAAGTCCACACAGTAATCACTTGAACAAGTACATGATCATCTGCCACTGAATTACATACATTGGAAAAGAAAGACATCATAAAAAGAAACAACCAACCACACATAAGCAAACAAAAAAAACAGAGAGAGAGAGACAGACAGAGAGAGAGAGAGAGAGAGAGAGAGAGAGAGAGAGAGAGAGAGAGACAGACAGAGAAAGAGAGAGACATAGACAGAGAGAGAGAGAATACCAAGCAGATGTGACCTGGAAAAAAAAGGAGCCATTTACTATGTTATATCTAACACCAAACTACGGCAGCTTTGACAGAAAACAGCAGGCAGACCCCACCTCCACAGTCTGGTCATAAGCGTCCTGCTGGTCAGCGGCGGACAGCTTGGCATCCTGCAGCTTGGGGGCCGGCTTGTCGCCCCCAATGAAGGACATCACCAGCACGTGTTTCTTCAGGGTCACCACACGGGGACAGGGAACCTTGAACTTGTGCATCCTGGAACAGGAGCCAGTTGGATTCAGTCTTGAATCATGCTGGACTTGGGGACATGTCAGGCGAAGACTTCACTGTTTACAGTGCAGTTTATAGAGTAGAACTCCAGAAATTCAGTCTTGAATCCACAACATCTGAATCAAAGCCCTGCGCTCAATCCCAACAATGAGGTGAGTTCACATTCATGACAAACTAACACAGCTCAAATGGTCCATAACTGCCTCTAGGAAAATCATGGTTACCATACAAAACATTCAGACACTTTATCCTCAGTGTACCTATGTCCTTCAACGACACATTATTCACTGAAATTTAACACAAAATCTATGCCAAAATTATTAGCTGGAAAACCAAGCGAGACAAAGAGAGAAATGTACTCAACCCTATAGTATGCTTTATTGTCTTTAGAGATCAGGCAAGCCAACAACCTAAAGAAAAACAAAAAAAAATGAAAATGCAAGAGAGAAGGACAAGGTGTGTGTGTGTGTGTGTGTGTGTGTGTGTGTGTGTGTGTGCGTGCATTTGTATGTGTGTTTCCTATCTATAGATATGTATGTGCATGTTTGTTCTGTCCTCCTTTCACCTATACCTGTGTTACATTGTCATGTGCTTTAAACCTCTCTGATACTCAGCCTCCTATTCCAGCCATCTCCTCCCTACCTGTTCAGATTGGCCACCTCTTTCATGGCCCATATCTTGATGATTTTGCGAGGGTTCTGCTTCTTGTAGTCATTGCTGGAAAAGCGATGGTCACCATGGACGTACTTCTCCCTGGTGCGGAATTCCATCAGAGTTGTCTTGAACACCTTCACCGCCACTTTCTCTGGCATGTCCACTCCCTCTTTGCTGTTAAAATGCAATGAACATGACAAGCATGTTAACTGTAAGATCTTTCACTGAGGGAATAAAAAGCACATCATCAAAACAGCCAGGCGGTGTTCAGAAGTAACACATTGACGCCCAACAACAGTTCAGTCAGTCAAAAATGAATGACAAACTATGGACAAGAATTCAATAGTTGTGCCGACTGTGACTGAAAGATAAACACAACCATGCAAACCAGTAACAAACTGAACGTTTCTTTTTTTCTTGTCTTTCTTCCTTTCTCAGCTGGAGGTCCCTGCCGCATTATCAGCGAACTTTCAGCCTGCGAGACCATTTGTGAATGCACCCTTAATGCAGCCACAGTCCTTGGTTGGAGATGTCGTCTTCACACTACAGCAGTTTGACTGAATTCTACTTTTCGGCGTTATCCATCCCATTCCATTAGCACATAAACCGTCTGTTCTTGGAAAGGTGGGTTGGTATGTAACATGCATGGAAGTTTTGTTCACCCTCGTGTTCATGCACTGTTCATGCACTGGAGCTCACTGTAAAATCTGGTGCAAAGGACTGCAAAGGCACTGACAAAATAAGTCTACAGACTGAACATCTACGTTGTCTTGATTCTCTTAAGTACGCCGTCAAGTCCATGAAGGGTGTTTTTTTGCCTTTAACATTTTAGAAACATTCATTTTTTGGCACAGCATTTAATGACAATATTTAGCAGTATAGTATAGTCAACAAAACTGCAGCATACTATGCATAAAGGCACAGAGCTTGGCGACTCTGTAAAACCAACAACAACAACAACAAACGCCATCCACACCAATCAACAGGCAGACCTGTAAGCATGTAATCCCACAGAGAAGCAGTCTTTGCTAATCTTTACCTTCCTCCTTTGCCTTCAAACACTGCAGACTCCTTGCCCTCAGCAAAGCAGCCGCCGATGGACTCCAGGAGGCCACTGTTCACCAGTTTGAACAGCAACACTCTGGTTTTGGAGTCAACAGCTTTTTCCTGTCACCACAAAAAGGACAAACTGGATTAACATTCCATCACATGAAATATACACAGCATTCCTTTGAAGCAGTGCAAATGCTATCACTGTTCACATGATGTAAAGTACACAGTGAAAAGCGCACTCAACATTTCAAGTTCTTCAACTTCCCAAGAACCAGAAAGCGATGATGAAAGAGAGAACTGCATCTCCATGTCAGTTTCCCTGGGTTGCTTTACTGACAGTCAAACAAATCAAACAAACCCTTAAAAGGCTGCCAAGGATACGGTCAGAACAGAGTGAACTGAAGAACAGAGTGAACTGAAGAACAGAGTGAACTGAAGAACAGAGTGAATTGAAGAACACAGTGAATTCATGAACAGAGTGAATTGAAGAACAGGGTGAACTGAAGAACAGAGTGAACTGAAGAACAGAGTGAACTGAAGAACACAGTGAATTCATGAACAGAGTGAATTGAAGAACAGGGTGAACTGAAGAACAGAGTGAATTCATGAACAGAGTGAACTGAAGAACAGAGTGAACTGAAGAACAGAGTGAATTGAAGAACAGAGTGAACTGAAGAACACAGTGAATTCATGAACAGAGTGAATTGAAGAACACAGTGAATTCATGAACAGAGTGAATTGAAGAACACAGTGAATTGAAGAACAGAGTGAATTCAAGAACACAGTGAATTGAAGAACAGAGTGAATTCAAGAACACAGTGAATTCATGAACAGAGTGAACTGAAGAACAGGGTGAACTGAAGAACAGAGTGAATTGAAGAACAGGGTGAACTGAAGGACAGAGTGAATTCAAGCCATTCTCACAAAAGGGTATTTACAGGCAAGCACACACTGCATAACAAGCTTCATTTAAAAATGTATCGTACTGCCAAATACTACATTTACAATATTGTCATCTCTCATTTTTGAATGACCTAAGTGGGTCATGATAGTTTGTTCTGAAAACAGAACCATTTGTATTGCTTGCCTAGAGGCATTTTGTGTGCTGATTCACACTCATCAGTATGACCAAGCCCTGACACAGTCAGTCCTCCCTTGGCATTGGAAGGAGATACAACACTCATTAATTCTGTTGCATGCTGACAACCTAGGATCCACAAACAGAATCCAACAGCATCTCAGAGCAGCAGGTAGAAAAGTAAAACAATAAGAAAGCAATGTAATGATATTACATGCATTAAACTAATTTTTTTTTTTTAGAGGCTACACATAATATTGTTAGCAAAGTTTGAGGGTTAGATGGTAGAAAGGGGGACAGCTAATGAGACAGTAAAGAGACAGAGTAGCTGGAGAAAGAGACCAACAGAGAGAGAGAGAGAGAGAGAGAGCGAGAGAGAGAGAGAGAGAGAGGGAGAGAGAGAGAGAATGACAATGACTCTTATTTTATAACGGTAAAAGTATTGGCTTAGTTAGCCATTTTTCATACTTGCCATTACTATTCTACGAAACTAATACTAAATGATATGATGTATGCATTATTAGAGAGGGAGAGAGAGACAGCAGGTCCAACAGTTAACCAATAAACGAAATCAGAGAACAGACACAGACACTTGAAATGAGAGGGAGAAAAGAAAAGCCAGCACAATCCAAGTCACCAAGCAATCTGCAAACAATGCAGAGCAACTCACAGCGGTGGAATGTTCCTTCTGCTCCGACTCTCTGGCTCTGCGCTTCAAGTCCGTCACGGAATGCATCTTCAGTTTGTTGTAGACCTTGTTGGGCAGCTGCATGTCCATCCCTTCCCCGTCACCACTTTCAAACTCAGGGGGGAACTACACAAAGGTCAGTCACACGTTACAGGTCTACCGGGTGCTAGATTTTACAACAAACTTGATTGGTCACACCGTATGAAAGGTGTGTATTCAATGGTATTTCTGAAAAGAAAAAAAAATATCATGTTGTATGAATCAATAAAAGACTACAAACATATTACTGGGTTAAAACATCTGGATTTCTTGTGATCTTGGGAGATAAATATCATACAAAACCATCTCCTTTGTTGTTTACCTTTTCAACTATGTTTTATGAATGAAAAACGAGATCCAAGATAAACGAAAAACAGCGATCAGAAAATTTCACTCACTAACATGATTTTAAAGAATAAATACATGAAAAGAAACTACAAATGTTCACTTTAAATACCTTGTGAGCAGTACTTTTTAAAGCTGGCACAACATTATTCAAATGGCCCCCCCACATCCCTCACCTCTCCGCCCCCCCCCCCCCCCCCCCCCTTCCACTTCTGTACATACACATATTCAAGGAACTGGAGGCATCAGGGTCTGGATCTTGTAACCCCCCCCCCCCCCCACCCCCTCTATTACTCTCTATCTATCATTAAAAAAAAAGGTTTAAAACACTGGGCACCACTCCACACGTCTGAAGGGCTCACAGTTTGACACAGGATATGCAAAAGTTGAATAATAATAATAATAGTAATAATGATAACAAATGATGTTCACCGGTGACCGTCAAGGTGTGCGGTCGCATTTTCTCGCTCCCATTATTGCCGTGAGAATACATGCAATGTGATTCGTCGTAGAATACATGCAATGTGATTCGCCGTAGGCTATCTGGGTTTATGGAGCATGCAAGAGAGCAGTGAACAGTGAGTGTTAGGCTGTGAGAATCAGTTGTAGGCCTACAGAAGAATTATACACTCCTCTGTCGTGTAGACCTATGACATTATGACAACAGAATTTTCACCCTTTTTTTCCAGACAGTGGGAAAAGAAAAACATTGTGCTCCACAGACAGTAACTGCTCAACGGACAGTGAAGATTCAGAAGAAAAGAAAAGAGAGAAGGAAGGTGACAGCAAGAAACTAAGACTAGACATCATCAGTGCTACAGAAATGGAAGAAGTCAACAGCACCCTCAGCAGTATTGTGCAAAAGCTAGCTACAGTCAGTACCAAGGAGGACATTGAAGAGTATGAGGTCTGAGCTGAGGAAAGAGATGACACAGCTGACAGAGAGATTCGATCGACGGCTAGATGTCCCTGAAAGTAGCCTGTTCGACCTGCAGAAAGATCGAGACACTCTGACCCAGGAGGTGCAACAACTGAAGGCCGAGAATGCATCCCTAAGGTCCAAGGTGAAGGCCAACCACAAGGAGACCCTGACGCTGAGGAGCGCACAGAACGACCATGAGCAGCACGGGCGTTCTTGGAACGTTCGTGTCCACGGGCTGAAAGAGGCAACCAAACCGATGTAGGAGACAGCGGCCGACAGCATCAAAAAGCTGTTCTCGGAGAGGGTGGGTGTGGCCATCAGTGCCACAGACATTGAAGTCGCGCGCCGTGCAGGCAGATCGGGGGGGGACCGACAGGGGGTGTGGGAGGGAACAAGCCGCATCCGGTTCTGGTAAGATTTTTTTCCAGACAAAAGAAAAAAGGTGTTAACCAATCGCAGAAAACTCAAGCAAACAGGAATTTCAATCAGTGAGGATTTGACTGTACTGAACCTCAAATTACTGAAACAAGCAGCCAATCACTCAGCCACAAAGACAGCATGGGCATCAAACGGCAAAATCATTACCAAACTAAAAAATGGAAGGACTGTCAGATTGAGCATTGAAAATGAAGTGAACTCCTTCCTCCAAAAGGAAATGTCCCGTTGAGTCACCTATTTGGACAGAAGTAATTTCTTAAAAAAGTATGTTTTCTTTGTTTTGTGCTTTCTTCATTTCCTTAAATACTCGAGTTGTTAAGGAAAACAGTGTGAAGATGACATTTGTTAACGTCGTTTTGCGCATTAATACATTTTTCATCAAGTATGGACCATGAAACTAATACTTTGTACTTATGCGATGAAAAAAAATTGCAACCCTATAGACGGCTCTCTTTGTACACATGATTATGTCCTTTGAAATACCAATCAAACTGTTAATCAGTTGATATGCTTTTCATTGTTTGAAATAGGTTAATTAATCCCAGTACTATCCTGATAAAGAGGGGTTTGTATGATTTGATTGAGGTAGGCGCAGGTATGGGAAAATGAGAGCCGCAAATTTCTATTCATTTGGTCTATTTATTCATGTATTATTTTCTAAAAACTTCCTTTTGCCCCCCCCCCCCCCCCCCCCCCTTGCCCCAACTTCAATTCTTATTCCCCCTCCCCCCTTCCTCCTTGCTCCCAAAATCGAAAGCAATAATTATGCACTCATGAGCATGATGGTGGAACTGTGTGTTTTGTTTTCTAAAAACTTCCTTCTGCCCCCCTCCCCTCCCCCTCTCCTCCTACCCTCCACTCTCTCTGCCTCCACTCCCATTGCTATTCCCCTTCCCCTCCCCGCTCCTGAAATCGAAAGCAATAATTATGCACTCATGAGCATGATGGTGGAACTGTGTGTGTTTTGTTTTCTGAAAAACTTCCTTTTGCCCCCCCCCCCCCCCCCCACCCCCACTCCCCCATCGCTATTCCCCCTTTCCCCTCCACCTCCCTGCTCCCGAAATCGAAAGCAATAATTATGCACTCATGAGCATGATGGTGGAATCGTGTGTGTTGGTAGGCCTGTGTCTGTGTGTGTGTGTGTGTGTGTGTGTGTGCGTGTGCGTGTGTGCGTGTGTGCATGCGTGTGCAAAGGCACCGGCGTGTAGGAGTGTGTGAGTGTGGGTGTGTTTGGGTATCGGCGGAGGGGCATAAGTGTGTATGTGTGTGAGGGTGAGATGCTTGCAATCTTTTCGTTGAACAGCGTTTGGTTTTGCTGTTGTTGCTATTTGGGCGGGGGGGGGGGGGGGGGGGGGGGGGGGGGGGGGGAGGGGGGGATGTCTGTTTTTGTTGTTGTTTTTTGTTTCGCTTTTTGTGTTTTTTTTAATTGTTTTTTTTTTTTTTAACCTATGCAGGCATTGGACAATGGTTCTAGTATCGATTTACAGCCTTTCTGACAATGGTGGCCAGCAAGGATGTGGATTTTGCCAAACAGACTTTGAGTGGATGTGTGGAATGCGAATGAATTATTTTACATGTTGAGTGTTGCAAGCAAAAACACTTAAAACATGATTCTATTGGCTTTGAAATGAGTGGGTTGGGTTGTTTTTTTTTTATCTATTTTTTTGGGGGGGGAGGGGGAGGGGGCGGTGGAGGGGTGGGGGGAGGGAGGGGTTAAGACTATAAGGTAGAAAAATAGGTAGAATACTTTCCGAACAACATGTTTGTATACTGGCATAATTTTGTACGGTACATGTGGAAGCATGACTCACATTTTTTGTAAAAAATTCATTGGGTATTGTGAAAGTTAAAGTTGGGACTTAACCTGCTGATACTAAGAATGACATAAAACAGCCTTTTCTTGGGTGATTGGAGGATTGCAGAGGCTTGTGAATGATTATGCTCAGTACACTGGTGTGCATAAGGTGCAACACAAAACCCTTTTTTTTGGGGGGGGGGGGTAATAAGGTGCCAAGAATGTATGACCTATCATTATTATGACAACTGATTTCTCTTGATAATTATCTTTGCTACAATTGCGATTCGGAAAACAGTGATTTCAGTTTATGTTGAGGATTATAATATTTAAGATGCATGTCTTTCTACTGGCTTGCTAATAACATATACAAAACTATTCTACATGTGCAATCGAAGTGGTTATAAACTCATACCTATTGGTCAATTACCATCAGTGCCAGTATTGATCAGCATCATCATCATCATCGTCGTCGTCATCATTATTAGTACTAGTATTGCTCCGACTGATGTTGCTGCTGATGCTGCTCAATCTCGTTTTTCAACGTGATCACGATTACACACCAATATTAGTAGTATCATTATTTCTATTGTTATTGCTATTATCATCACTATTATTTTCATTATTATTATCATTATCAGTATTACTATTACATTATCAGCAGTAGTAGTTGTAGTGGTGGTAAAATTAATATTGATATTAACACCCTACAGTTGATCTCCGTGTTCCCTATCCATCAATCTAATCCGAGTGTCCTTAAAATTCACTAGTGCACTATTTATGATTGTTTTTTCAAAGGCACTTTGCTTTGAGTTGAACTGCAGACTGATGTACTTGCTTTATGATTATTTAATGATTTCATGAGTGCATACATATTGTTCTTTTTGTTTTTCTACCAATGTAACGAAGCCAATATTCTTCAGTCACTAGAGCTAAACGTGGAAAAGACTGTCCATGAACAGGTGTAGGTGCCTGTGCATGTGGGGTTTTGGGGTTGAATCATGTGTGTGTGGGATTATGTGCGTGCGTGCGCGGATGCCTGCATGCGTGCATGTGTGTGTAAATAAGTGCGTGTAGTGTGTGTGTGTGTGAGTGTGTGTGTGTGTGTGTGTGTGTGTGTGTGTGTGTGTGTGTGTGTGTGTGTGCACGCGAGCAAATGAGTGTGTGTGTGTGTGTGTGTGTGTGTGTGTGTGTGTGTGTGTGTGTGTGTGTGTGTGCGTGCGAGAGAGAGAGAGAGAGAGAGAGAGAGAGAGAGAGGAGAGAGAGAGAGAGAGAGAGAGAGAGAGAGAGAAAGAGATTTGGTTTCATAATGCGTGAACACTAAGGCCGCAATGGGTAAAGACAAGGAATGTCTTTTTTTTTGTGGCGTAAGATCTGTAAATGATTTTTACTGTGGAGTGCATATTTAAGAAGCCTCGCAGTTCTTATCTTTTTGATGAATGACTACATTTTTTTCTGGAGAGTAAAGTATGTTTAGGAATAAGAGTGCTAGCACATGTATGTGTAAATATTGCTGTGTGAAAGGGTAAAAATAAGGATGTTTTGAGGTTGAAGGAAAATGCATACATACTTTATTAAAATGCCTTCTAAATAAAAAACAACAACACACAAACAAGAACAGTTAATCTTTGTTCCTTTTCATTAGGGGAAGATAGGGGTGGGGATGGAGGGGGAAGGCGGGGGCTGGGTGGTGGGTGGGATGGGTGCTACCTCCATCAGCCGTTCAGCATTCTTCCTCCCACATATCACTTTGTCATGTTTGGTGGTGATGTTCTTCCCTGAGCCAGTGTACCCTTTGTTACCAATGACTGGCCTCTTCTCTTCTGCACACAGTGACAGACAAAGACATACCTTAGTACAGAAACATCAATACGCAGCAGTCAATGGAAAACTGGATACTACAAACGGCAAAGATGATCAATGTCTATTCCTAAGAGCTGCAAATCTAACTGAAGTATTTCAATTTCCATCAAAGTTTTACATTCTTTATATCCATTACACCTTCACAAAAATCAACAAGCACTCAAGAATCAGTGCCATAATTTCTGGGCGATCAAGTGCCCAGCTATGTAAGAAAAAGCAAAATGTCTAAAAAGTAAAAACATGTTTTAAAAACCTGCAACAATATAAGAGTAAGCAAAATACTTATAACATCAAAATGCTTTACATTTTTGTGTTGTTTTTTTTTTTCTTGCTGCAAATTCAGCCCACCTACTTCATTTCAACACACTCACTCACCCCATTTAGTTTTGGCAGGCAGATCATCATCTTCATAGTCTTCCTCATCTTCTTCCTCATATTGTTCATGGTGCGTTTTGTAGTTTTCAAAAGAAACAGTCACTGAAAAAAAGAAAAAAAAAGGTGATAGATGGAAGGAATAGAGTGGGGTGGGGGATTCAGATCTTATCCATGTCTACTTCTTTCTTTTTTTCCTTTTAATTGCAGAAGTACTGACTTGATTGATACTGTCTTGTTTCACATCTACTGAAAAATGAGTGCGTACACCAATAATATTAAACAACTAATTTAAGTCTCTTTATTCATACACTGCCTTTGGCTGCAAAACTATCATACAGACATTCCTTACAAAATTTTTTTAAAAAGTAAAAAGTTACAAAAAAACAATGTAAAGTAACAAAAAGGGCTGAAAACTTAAAGCATCATTGAACGTTATTCAAGTAAATGCTGATTCACAAATTTGATACCACACTATTTGGATCTAGGAGGAAATACAGTAACTGAGTAACTGTCATCTCTCTTGGTGCATTAGGACTAAAGTAGATTTCTGATTGGTTGAGTGCAGAGCATTTGCCTGCTGAGCTAGTGGTTGAGTTCAAACCACTTGTGCGGCTGGATTTTCACAGCTTGAAAATTCTGTGCACCCAACTGGTACCTGATTCAGGTCAGGAAATAATAAGATTACCAAAGTACAAAGATGGACCCTGCCTTTCCATAATGCCATGCACAGGACATGGTGAACTTCTAACCGTTCACGGTCCAAACAGCCCTAAGGTTATGGGGCTTAAACCTCAACACAGTGCTCACGTCCTAACAGCCATCAGACTATGGGGCTTTAACCTGAACACAGTGCTGAAGCACTGCAGAAAAGGTCAACGAGAAGACAGTAACCGAGTTCACCATGTCAAAAGTGGCAAACTTCATATTCAGCATGAGTCAGTGATAAAATCCAGTTCAGTATAATGTTCAAATAATGAGGAAAAAAAAAAGACCGTATTCTTGGACATCATTTGCTGACTTCTGCTGGTTTCACTGACTTTGTGAAATCACAATCATACATACACTTGATCAAAGACACACAAAAATCACTATGATTGATTTGACCTGAGATTATTCCCCAACATCATTCAGTCATGATACTCACACAAATGTTTACAAAACCATCTGATATTCTTCAAAACCTTTCCTCAATTTCTTCTTACGTAGAGGAACACTTAAAATCAGTATATATACACATAAAAAAAACAACACAAACCCTTCTCACCTTTGTTGGTGCCATTTAACTTTTTGGCCTCTCTGTCTAACATCACGTTGTGCTCTTTGTCAAACTGTAGCTGCATCATGCGTGCAATCATTTCATCATCTTGCGTTTCAGTGCTCAGTACTCCTGCTGCAGCAAAGATTGCTGCTATGTCATCTTCAGTGGGTGGTCTGAGCACGCCTTTTGCTTTCTGCACACTGACATTTGAAGAAAGAACAAAACTGTTAGTCATCAGTCAGATAGTTTGATTTGATGTGTGTGAAGTTGTTGTCCACATAAATGCGCATATTCGGATAGTTCTTCACATATGTGCCATATATCTAGAAACATGAAACTCTATACACTTTATACAATGCTTTTTTTTTTTCTTCTATTTCTTAATCCAATCTTGCACATACTAAGTAAACAGTCTAGAACTCCTATAAAATGATAATAATGCATCTACTATAACTGATAACTTAATTAAAGTGTGACTTTAAGACTGAAACATTGTTCATTTCTTGGACTTGCAACAGCCTGGATGACCCCAGCTATTCCATGTTAAAACTGATAAATTGATAAACATTTACTCTTTATCCATCATTCTTCTTTGCTTTGCGCCATCCCATTCCCAATCAAGACCAAAAGACTGGACAGAAAGACACTCAGTTTACAGAATGTCTGAGAGACTCTTATTAAAAAAACAAAACAAAACAAAAACCACAGACAAAAAAACAACCGACCCACAAAACAGACTGGGCCTAAAAGAAGCAAAACTTGGTTTGGTAGGTTTGGCACACATGAATGAGAATCAGTATGATCTTGTATCAAAAATCATATTATTTAGATCCTCTTAGGAAAAGTTGTTACTTCACACATCCAAGGTAAAAATCAAAAGTGAAATCATACAAAGTTAATCTAACCTGAACAAAGGTGATTATGACTTAATCACAATGAGAAAACTGGCCAGGGATGACGACTGGTCAGTATGAACTTTAAACACACAGAGCTGGGTTGGATCCAACTCACACAGTCCTGTATCACTGACATAAAATCTAAGATGACAGTTAACAAACTTCAGCTCGACAATGAAAGAACTGAAATGATCTTCTTTGCACCAAAAGACTTCCTTTATCTGACTGTATCCCAAACTCTATCAAATTGGAAAATTGCCTTATTCAGACTTCTTGATCTGCACAGAATTTAGGTGTTGCCCTTGACTCAGCACTTTCCTTTCAGTAACATGTTTCCACAGTCTGCCATTTCGTTACTTTGAGCTTCGCCGAACTGGTTCTGTTGCTGCATCTTCTCTCTGTTGATGCCACAAAACCCCTTGTTTCTGCCTTCATTCTATCAAGACTTGATTACTGTAATTCTCTCCTTGCTGGCTGTCCCCAGAATCTTCTCAGTCGTCTCCAGAAAGTACAGGCGTATGCTGCTCGTGCGATTCTCAGACAACCCAGATCTTCTCATGTCTCTTTCTCTTCACTGGCTGCCTGTCAAAAAACGAATATCTAGACAACAGTCTGTCCTTACTCTGCTTTAGATCTCTGAAAGGCTCAGCTTCTTCCTACCTTTCTGATCTCCTTCACCTCTATGTTCCTTAGACTAGTTCTGGACAGTTGTTGTCTTCTTCTAACGACAACACTCTACTTAAAAATCCTTGATTTCGAACGAAACCCTAGGCCATCGCTCTCTTTCTTTTCTGGGTCTGGTTTAAAAAATTTTTTTTTTTTAATAAACTCCCAATATCTTAGTGTAGTTCAGAATCTCTGTCTTTTTTCAAGGCATCTGAGCAACTTTCTTTATTTCCCTTTCCCATCAACTTAATTCTGCGACTTGTGTGTATGTTTTATGTGCATGTGTGTGTAGTGTGTGTGTGTGTGCGCACACGCGCATGTGCGTGTGTGTGCATGCATGCTGTTGTATGTGTTGAGAAACAATGTGTGTGGGATCATGTGGGGTGTGTGTGTGTGTGTGTGTGTGTGTGTGTGTGTGTGTGTGTGTGTGTGTGTGTGTGCACGCGCGCGTGCACACGCGCATGTCAGATGCATTCTTGTTTGTAGATGCATGGTACTTATTGCAATATTGATCTTCTTATTGGTTTCATTTATGTTTTCTTTAATCTTTTCTCTATTTGTAAGTGCTTAGGGCTCATGTAAGGTTAAGCGCCATATAAATAATCATTATTAATTATTGTCTAGACTTGAAGATCTTTATTACTTTAGAGAATGCCTGAACAGACAAGTGTATGTTCCTATGAGTAAGATGCTGACAAAAGGAATCAAGCAATCTCACACGTACAAAAACACCCCAAAGAAGATAGAAAAAAAACTTCTGAAAAACAAACTGTTCCTTCAAACTAAATCAGCTTGTGCTGATCTGAAGTAAAATAAATTCATCATCGGAAAAAAAAATTGTGAAAAAGGTTGCTAGTAACTCGAAACAAAATCCAAAGTCCATTTGGAAATGTGTACAACTAGAAAAACCAAAGTCTATGTAGAAACTGGCGTTGTTAAGTGAAATAGTGATAGTCTAGCAGTAGATGATCTACATAAAGCAAAGTCTCTTAACATCTTTTCAATTGTATGTTATACTGTGCAGAAGAGAAAGCTGAAATTAAATTGTACTAGGGCGTAAGAAATGTTCAAAATCTAACACATTAATCTGTGACAAAAAAAAAAAAAAAAAAAAAAAAAAAAAAAAAAAATTTACCCCAACTGCTATTACAAAAATTGCAAGCATTAGATCTTTACAAAACTTGTAATTGTTGTATGTGGAATGTCGGCACAGCTTTATACATAACATTAACAGATTATGTCTGACACAACTTCTGGAGCTAATTGTAATTGAGCACATTACCAAAATGATGGATGAAGTAAAAGCAGTCGACATTATCTACCTCGACTTCAAAAGTGACGTTGACACAGCATGGCATGAGACTATTAAAAAACATGGCAGCATATATGGAATTACTGGTAGTATATGAATTTACAAGAAGAGTTTTGACAGGAAGGCTCAGGTTATAAGAATTACTCATATTTAAGTCTTCAGTGTTGAAATCCTTCTTCTAGATCTATATGTTTGACAAGGCAGTATTCTTCGACCTTTTACACTAGAGCCTTATTTATGTCCTTTTAGACTGTGTACAAACTAAAGCATGATGCAAAACTCTTTATGGATAATACAATCATATATATGAAAATGTTCAGGATTGCCATAAAATGCAATTTGATTTGAATAAACTGCCGGAAGAATTGAATGAACTGGACCTCTGTTTTCATGTGTCAAGAAGTAAAGTTGTTCTGATTTTCAAAAAGGTCCAGGGCTATTCACGGAATAATATGAAAAGTGGATAGGATCAGGATCTGGATCAGGATTTGGGGCGTTGTATTAAAACAACTTAGTCTAACACAACTGGCTTGTGAATTAATCCAAATCATGGATAAATATATATACATAAGAAGAATTCAAGTAAAAAAATGTCTAGTTTACCATCGTGTCCCAGGCACATTGTCCAATTAATTCATAAATTAAGGCTGAATACTTGGAACACTAAATATTCTCATGGTATTACTTGTGTCTGCAGAGAAAACATTTCTGTACGTCATCCTTTATTTGAATGCTCAGTGTTGACCACGCTCTATCAAGAGAAAGGTATTGAGATGACAAACTTTGATAACGTTAGTACTGTCTTATATGGTTCACATGTTGCTGAAATTGCCATGGTTATTTCGCAGTCACTGGTTGCAAATTTTTTTTTATAAAGATCAATTTTGTGTACCACTAGGGTATTACTTATGTAAGCATGCATACATCAGATGTGGGTTTGAAAGTACTAACGTGGATGATAAGTTAAGTGTGGAGGTTTTCTTTCTTTTTTTCATTTTCTTTCTTTAGTTAAGAGTCTAATATCATCTGGCGATGAAAAGACATTAAATAAACCACTGAACTGAACTGAACAACTGGATATAATACAACTGCTTATGAGATGAATGTTTGAGTGACTTTCAACAGCGTTTTATCATTTGACACTTGTAACCAAAATGATCTCAATATGTGAATAACATTATGAGTCAAACTAAAATAAATTCATCACGGAAAAAAAAGTGAAAAAAGTTGCTAACGTGTAAACAAAATCCAAAATCCTTTTGGAAATATGTACAACTAGAAAAACCAAGGTTTATATACTGTAGAAACTGGTGTTGAGTGCTGGTGTATTCGTGAATGTAATTTAACATTCTCCTCAATGACTCTAGCCACAGATTCTGTCTTTTTCATTTTTGGTGGTATGGATACCAAACAATATGTGTTCCGCTAGTAATAAAATTATGTATCAAACAAGTATATTGTTTAAAACATACCGTTTTATCAAGACATGAGAATGTTCTTTTTGTTTACAAAATACAGTTTTATCAAGATATGAGAACACGTGTTCTTTTCAGAAGTCGAATAATTTGATTTGCTTCTTCTTCTTCTTCTTCCTAAAAGACTGGTTCACTCAAAAACGAGTAGGTCACCAGCACGCATGTTAAAAAGTAAAATAAAATAAAATAAAGGTCGACTCAGCCTGTTGGCCCCTGGAGCAAAATTTGGCAACATGGGGTCACACACGATATAAAGCTAAAAGCAATGGCCAGATTCAGGCCCAGGTAACCATAAAATATCTGGGGAAGTTTTATAAAAGTCAGTCAATATGCAGATCTCAAGACTGTCGTATCAATTTGATTTTTAAATGAGACTGCATTTGTGGCAATCTTGATGGCACCCGGCAGTGAGTTCCACAGCCGTACAGAACTAGGATAAAATTAATGCAAGTGGCTGTCAATATTTGATGCAGGTATGGCATAAGATTGACCGCCACTCCTGGTGCTACTTTTATTCAATACTAGTTGTTCCATTGGGATATCAATTAGTTTAGCTCTGCCTTTGAAGAAGATATAAAGTTTGAAAAAAAGCTCTTCTCTCTTGTAAGGGTTTCCATTCTAATTTCCACATGTTCTTCCTAGTATTCCCCTTCTCTCTGATATGGTTCCCTGTTACCAACCGTGCTGCTCTCTTCTGAATCTTTTCGAGGTTATCAATGTCCTTTAGATCAGATGGTAAGGATCCCAGACTGAGCAACCATATTCCAGTACCGGTCTAACCAGTGTTTTGTAGCAGTCGTCTTTAACCTTTTTGGGGCAGTCGTTGATATTCCTGTATAAGAAAGCTAAGATGTTATTTGCTTTCTTACATACTAAATTGTAATGTTCTTTCCATTTGAGACGACTATCTATAATCACGCCTAAATATTTTACAGCATTGGTTTCTTTAAGAATAGTATTATGAATAGAATATTCTGATCTAGTTGGTGAGCGTTTATTACATATACGCAACACTTGGCACTTCTGGGGATGAAATTCCATTTTCCAAGTTTTTTCCCACTCTTGTAAACCGTTTAGATCTTCTTGTAGAATGCGTGAATGCTTCTGATTGTTCTATATACTAAGCTGTCATCTGCAAAAAGCCTTATAGTAGTTCCAGTAGAGAGATTTCTACTTATGTGATTTATATATATTAAGAAAAACAAGGGCCCCAGAACAGTTGCCTGTGGTACACCTGACAAGACTGGTTTACAATGGGATGACGACCCTTCCACAACAACTTTCTGCGTTCTCCGAACAAGGAATGATCTAGACCATTTTAGCAAAGAACCACCAATGCCGATGTGTTCTAATTTAAGCAGCAGGCCCTCATGGTCAACCTTATCAAAGGCTTTAGAAAAGTCTAATAAAATTGCATCTATTTGCTGTCTGTTGTTAAGACAGTTATTAAAATCATTGAGAATTGTTACAAGTTGAGTCTCACAACTCCTTCGCTGTCTAAAACCATGCTGGGCGTTATTTACGAAGTCATATTTGTCAAGATGGTCCATTATGCTACTATATATTATGTGTTCAAGTAGTTTTGCTGATATGGATGTAAGAGATACAGGTCTATAGATAGTTCTCTGCTTTGGTTTTGTCACCCTTTTTGAATAAAGGAACAATGCTAGCATCTCGCCACTCATCAGGTATTACTCCCTGGTCCAGTGAAGCTTGGTAAAGTAGTTGGTATACCTCAGTCAATTCATTCAATCATTGGCACATAATTTCATTGGCACATAATTTTAAGCGCTTGCCAGGAATGCCATCAGGACCAGTAGCTTTGTTTTCATTGATGTTGGTCAGTAACTTATATACTCCTGCTTTGCTTTCTTTGATATTTTGCATTTCAGGGAGTTTATCATCATCCTTTAGTCTAACGTAAATTAAAGGCTTGGGATTTGAGAAAACCGAACAAAACTGATTTATCACATAATGAATACGAGTGTCACTTGTCGTTGACTGAGAACAATCGAAGTCACACCAAAGAATAAAAAAAAAAAAAAAAAAACTTACTTTGGTTCTTCCGTCTTGGCTTGTGAACTTTGTTTTTCAGCGCCATCCTGGGCTTGCTGAAGGTGTTGGGCCAGCTGTTCACTCATAACATCTTCAAATGAACAGTGAACGACCGGAATATTTTGTGGTTTTCCCCATGGATTGGTAACTTGTGGAAATGCCATGATTATAGTTTTTCGTCTATTTCTTTCCTTTCAGCGAAATAAAATCGGTTACAACTGAGTAGTTCACAACCCGATGAGCTTTTAAATAAGTTCACAGGTTGATTATATACTCTTCCCCACAGCGACGAAGGTTGAGCAATGGCTTTATGTATTTTTAGAACTTCTCCCCACCTGCTTGCCTGATTTGGTGCAACTTCCGGTAGCAAAATATACCGGAAGTTCAGCTGGCTTGTCTAAATCGCAGCAGACGACAAACTTCTCTGCTGCGCTAGGAAGTGGTTGGGAGGAAAACATTGATGTTTTTAATGGTGAATATCGATTCCGCAAGTCTGCAAGATTTTTATGATTTCAATCGTAAAACTTAAGTGAAAAATTTGCAAACATATAAAAATTCCGTAATTTTATCAATATTTGCATTTATAGTTTTATAAGGATTTGGTTTGACCAAAAATAGTACGCCTTGCGGACGGGTCCGCAGAGCGTACTATGTTTGGTTTGACTTACGAAATAGATTTAATTGGTCGGCAAAACCGTGAAGACGAGGGTAGGGAGAGAGAGAAAGAGCGCGCGCGCGCCACACACACACACACACACACACACACACACACGCACACACACACACACACACACACACACACACGCACAGAGGTGCTCCTGTGTGGGTAAATAAAACCTAACACCAAGCGGAAAGCCCGGCGTGCTGAGGTTGTAATTCATGTTACAACGAAGTGCACAGGGGTTTACGTCCCATTTTCGAACACAGTTTGAACTAGTTGACCGGTATTTGTTTTGTTGTTGTTATTGGTTACAGTTGTAGTAACGGAGTACGGTCAGACTTCATCAATGTTCAGTCTGGAGTCCCACAAGGTAGCGTACTTGGCCCCTTCTTGTTTCTGGTCTATATCAACGACCTGCCAGATCAACTGACTGCCATGCCAGACTGTTTGCGGATGACACAGCAGCGAATGATGTGGTGGCATCACCGAATGACCAAGATCATCTACAATGGAATCTCAACCAACTCGCAGAGTGGGAGAAGAGATGGAATTTGGTCTTCCACCCAGGGAAATGCACCACACTACCTGTAACCCGCAGCAGGAAAGGTACTCCAGCCCCATTACCAGCTACACGGGCACACACTAGAAACAGTTAGCAACGTAGAGTACCTTGGTCTGACTTTCACCAAAGACCTCAGCTGGAATGAACAAATCAGCAATGTTTGCTCGAAAGCCAACAAGACCCATGGCTTCTTAAGGCGAAACCTGAAAATCAGCTCCCGGGGAATCAAAGAGACAGCATACAAGAACCTTGTGCGACCCATCATGGAATACGCTGCAACAGTCTGGGATCCTTACACAGAGGAGAACATCGACAAGATCAAGAACATACAGCGCAGAGCAGCTCGATTCGTCTTGAGGCGCTATTGCAACACCTCCAGCGTATCAGACATGATTGACGAACTGCGATGGCCCTCGCTCCAAGACAGACGACAGACTGCCCGCCTCACCATGCTATACAAAATCCGAAACGATATAGTGTGCATGAACAGCATAAAGGAAAAGATCGAGCCTGCAGTGGCCCGCCAGAGGAGAGGCCACGACCATCAATATAACCAACTGAGATGCCGCACGCAATACCAACAACAGACTTTTCTACCGAGAACAATCCGTGACTGGAACCGTCTGCCCCAGAGCGTCGTGCAGGCCACAACCATCGACACTTTTGTGTCAGGTGCCTCCAGACTCACTAAATAGTTGTTTTTTTTTTGTTTTTTTTTCGCCGGCCTCCTCCGAAGTGACAGAATAATCAACTGGTTGATTGCGGTCGCTTTCCTGGAAGAAGGGATTGGTGGTGGTGGTGATGGTGTGTGTGTGTGTGTGTGTGTGTGTGTGGTGTGTGTGTGTGTGTGTGTGTGTGTGTTTGATTTGATTTGATTGATTTAATTTAGAGTCTGTTCACAACGATGGTGATATTAGACTATTAATATATATATATATATGTATATGTATGTAAGTGCATTATATGAGTGTGTGAGTGCGTGTGTACGTGTGCGTGTGCGTGCGTGCATGCCCGCGTGCGCGCGCCCGTGTGTTTGTGTGTGTGTGTGTGTGTGTGTGTGTGTGTGTGTGTGTGTGAGAGAGAGTGCGTGTGGTGTGTGTGTATGTGTTTGTGTGTGTGTGTGTGTGTGTGTGCGCGCGCGCGCGCGCGCGGACACAAATACATGAAAGTTTGCCTATTAACGACCATAATAATTATAAACTGAAAAATCAATTACAACAAATGAATAATAACAGAACTTGATATAGCCTTTGCTATATCAATCATTTTGGGGCTGTCGTGTGTGTGTGTGTGTGTGTGTGTGTGTGTGTGTGTGTGTGTGTGTGTGACAGACAAAACTGATATATGCATAGATGACGAAAATTTACATTGTTCTTTACCACTTATATCATGCATCACCGTGTCTATGTGTCACCATGTCTCTATGTCACTTTTTCGTATCAGTGAGGGTTCTATGTATCACCGTGTCTCTGTGTTAGGGCTGGATGGGGTGAAACGTTGATTGACATTCAGACACAGTGACATGACCCGGTAGGAAGAAGCTGTAAGGAAAGCTCGACAGCAGATCTTCAGAGAAGCAACTGCCTTCAGGCAAGTATTCCGACCCTGAACTCCTTACACCCAAAGGGGGCCGTGCCGAATCCACGTTATGACTCCTATAGATAACGGCCTCAACTGCCAGATGTTTTGTTGTGTTTTCCTGGCTCTGCAACCTTATCTGGTGGCGTCTCAAGGCATTGCCTTTTTTAGAGGGTGTCCTATCCACATCGCTATTAGACGCCTGTTCTAAGTTGGGAAAGTTAGCCTTGTAAAGTTAACTTTTTTTTGTCCTCGATCAGATGCAGTTTGAAAATTTTTTTTCTTTTAGCTGCCTATGCCTTTGCCGTTATTTCTGGTCCTCTTCTCACCAGATATCGCGAGCTTTTTCATGAGATCATAGGCTGATGAGCTTCAAATCCCCTTGCTTCAATGCGAGTTCTTTGGTTGAAAGACCGATTCCCTCAAGCTAAGGGCTAGACTGACATACTTCTCATTCAGTCTTACTGATATGGGATCGCTCCGGTCTATTTTCATGTGGCACAATGAGTTCAATCAAAATCAGTCGTTTTGGAGTGAGTTGAGTACAAAATGCGGTCTCATGCCACACTTCCTGGTAATCTCTGAATAATTTTTCCACTCTGGAAGGTTTCCATACACTTTCAATCATCCACTGTAGCACCGCTTCCATGCTCGTAGTGTCGTGGCTGCTATTTCAAACGATAACTTGTCGTCTCCTGCCATGTAGAATGTCGACACTGGGAGCCTCTGGTGGTGAAATGTATCCTCTGGCAATGCTAACCGCGGATGGCGATCTCTTTAAGCACTGATTTGTGTCTCCATGTGTACCTTCCCTGAGTTGGCGCTGCTTTGCATGAACTAAGGACATGCTTGTTCCACTGCTTGTTTATCCCGACAGAGTGGACGTATACTGTCATCCGATTTCCCACATTTCGCCAGGTTTGAATTCGGTGACGGGAGGCGATATACAGATATGAAGATGAAGCTGGTCCTGAGAGCTGCCATGTACCGTATGTCGTTCCAGTTGAGACTTCTTTGGAGTGTTTTTTCCCACGTAGTCCAATGCCCCTGTCGGCCTTGCTAGACTGCCTTCTGGATTCTCTTAGCATACTCTTCAGTTTCTTAAGCTCATGTATTACATGCCTCTCCTTGCTTTTCCTTTTGCCTTCGACCACCACTTCATTTCCATTCGATTGGCTTCTTTGACTCTCTTTGTGATCTTCCATCTTCCACCTTCCGAGGCTCTTGACCAGTATTTAATCACTGTTCAAATGAGTTGGTTGGCTACGGTGAACACGACTGTTTCAGCTTCTTTTCCTTTCCACAGTTGTTTCTTTGTTTTGAAACTCATCCTCGATGAGGCAACTAACTTGTCTGACTGTTTCAGTATTCTGTGTGTTTCATCTTCCTTGGTGGAAAGAACTGTTGCATCACCCAACAGGCTAATTCCAGAGATCTGCTGAACATGTACGACTCGCGGCTGCTTTCAAGATGATATCAATTGCCAACACAAACAGTATTGAAATTGCGCAGCCTATTGCTATGCAAATTTCCAGATTGACCTACTTTGTTGTGTATTATTATCATTATTAGTATGAATACTTATATAGCTCCTACCCTCGACTAGAGACCAAGCTCTAAGCGCTTTACAATCCACACTCGTTTACACAACGGGCTGCCTACCTGGGTAGTGCCGACTGAAGAGCTGCCAGCTGGCGCTTCGTCATTCAGTCGTTCCCCGTGTCATCCAGTCAATGTCGTTCAATATCGTTCACTCAAGTTCCTTACTTCCTTCATTCTTTGCATTTCTCACGCAGGGTGCATGCTATGTTTAACGTATCATCCATACCAACGGCCAAACTGGCCTTCTCTTCCGAAAGTTGGCGATGTGATTTTACGTGTGTGCAAGATGTTATGCCTGCGTTCACATACGGAACCTCGGTTTATAGTCTCATTCGAAGGACTGTAAGGGAAAAGGAGTCAGAACCAATGTTAACTCCGAGGGGAAAAATTCCCCTGCACCGAAACGGCCCGGCGGAGATTCGAACCCGCAACCCCAGGACCACCGAGATTACGAGTGTGGCGCTCTACCACTGAGCTATTCCTCTGTGGAGAACCCCACCGACAAACCAAAATCCTAACAAACTCAGGGACACCCACAGAGGACAAAGAAACTCTGGGGCAGCAATTCAGGTAAACATATTCAGATCCTCGGACTCAGACTTGGTGCGGCCTGCAGCGCCAGAGAAAACATCAGTGAAAAGCCACCAACACTGGATGAGGTAGAGAAATTTGTTAAGAAAACTGGAATCAAACTTCGCTAGGACCCATTAGAATACACTACTTGCTGTATAAAAAATGTCCCAATGTCCTTCAGTGGGTCCGCAAAATGGCAAGTGACGCATAGATACGGTGACATACAGACATGCTCCCAAATGCTCTTAGAGGGAAGAAACGGTATGGAGAGCTTGACAGCAGAAGGGAAGATCTATTTTATCACCCCAGTGTTTTGGTACAGAACTCATGACGCTTTTAAGGGGCCAGACCACATCCAGGAAATAACTCCTGTTTATCTTTCTGTTGTCAGAAATGATTTGGTGCTGCAGTGTTTGAACCTGCAACTCCTGGAGGTTTGGCGCCTCAAGGCCAACTCACTTTGTGACGGATGCCTTGTCCACTTGAATTAAACTTCCAGACACTACTAACACGACTTCTTGTTATCGCTAAGTATCAGTTCACCCTATTTGTTTAAACAGATAACTTCAATTCATAAAACCAGAAAACTGGAGGCTTGGTGATATCAGAAATGGATTTCAAAGAACACATTCAACAATCTGATTCACGAGAGAGTGAATCAACCTTTACGCACAGTGACATCTTCCGTCTAAGAAGTTGCATCGTGGAGATCGTGGAAGATCTTAAACTGAGAAAGGTATCTCTCTCTCTCTCTCTCTCTCTCTCTCTCTCTCTCTCCTCTCTCTCTCTCTCTCTCTCTCTCTCTCTCTCTCTCTGTTTTGTTTGTTAACTTTTACATTTAACAGACTTGACTGAGTTGTCATTCGAAAAACGCAAATTCCTGAATAGTATTTTCGCATCTCAATTTGTCAAGGGAAAATTGTGCATAAATTGAAGGAAAATCATTGTTACCAAACAACTTCTGTCGTAAGTTTGAAGTTATCAATGCTATTGCAGCTGTGAATATCTCGTATTTAATGCCTGAAATCTAATGTTGCATTACACAACCAGAACAAACGTTCAACTGATTTTCATTCAGTCTTGCAGAACGAATTATATGATGTAGGTTACATTTTAAAGTTTACAACACACAAAGGAATTTGGATTCCGACGGTTAAAGAAACAGACTACAAATGTTTGTATTCATTAAAATTCTTATGGATTTTAGTCCGGAGTAACCATACTGTGTTCCAACTACTTCAGGATTTGGGATATGTTTTAGGCAGAGAATCATTGATCGTAGGACGTTGGACTGGTGCTACGCTCGTGACAGGCTTTCTCGGTGTAAAGTTGATCCTTAAAACTTCCTATTTGATAGAATCAAATACTGAATTATGAATATGTGTGATAGCGATAGTCTTTATAAAAAAATAAACTGTTTAAGTTTCAGTCGATGACCTGTGTATTGCCTGCCATTGCTTAGAGATAATGTCAGAAATGAGAAGATGCTGGCCCGTCTATCATCTATGCAACATGGCTAAAGATAACTACATTCATTTTGCTGTGATGTCCTGAGTACTCAATAGTGAAATTTGCACGCACGCACGCACGCACGCACGTACGCACGCATGCACGCACGAGGTCATAGCAAGTCGCCGTGTGATCAACAGACTACGTACAGGAAACATAATAGAATTACGTTCTACACTTTTTAGATTTCAATGATCTTATTGAAAATAAAGTCATGAAAAGCAGCCATCATCTACAGTCCTGCGTATCCCCACATAGACCTCTACCACCACCCTCTCCACACCTCCCTGCCATCCAGCATGCAGAAACATAATATACAATGCCACATGCACATATGAGTCGGCTAAAACATGCCTGCTCGCCATGTACATTTTCGCAGTATCTGAAGGCAGACGTCACACCTTCAGTTCGTTTGCTTTAATAACTGATTTATAAATATAGACCACAGATGTGATCTGTCTCTCTGTATCTGCGTGCGCGCGCCTGTATCTGAGTCGGTGTGTGTGTGTGTGTGTGTGTGTGTGTGTGTGTGTGTGTGTGTGTGTGTGTGTGCTCTCTCTCTCTCTCTCTCTCTCCTCTCTCCCACCACCACACACACACACACACACACACCCACACCCACCTCTGTCTCTCTGTCTCTGTCTCTGTCTGTCTGTCTGTCTGTCTCTTCTCTCTCTCTCTCTCTCTCTCTCTCTCTCTCTCTCTCTCTCTCGCTGTGTGTTGTGTGTGTGTGTGTTTTGTGTGTGTGTGTGTGTGTGTGTGTGTGGTGTGTGTGTGTAGAAATGATGATGTACATTATCAATTTATCCCCAGACAGTGGAGAAAGACAACGAAGAACGCATCAGCCTCCTTCTGGGTGAAAAACATGAACTGGAACGGAGTTTGGTACGACAGGTTCAATTCATTGCCCCATGTATGATTGACAAGCGTTACAGTTTGACTGGTGATTAGCCTGTACTGTTGTCTGAACTGTCATGATGAGAGAAGTATTCAGTATCTACCGGCAGTAATGGTATGTGGCAGGGAAAAAGAGCTTTCGCATGTCTCTGTCCTATGTGGTGACAGAAATGGACATATTTGAGATTGTGACTATTGCTGGTAATTGTCAAAGAAATCCAGTACAGTTAATTTGTAACGTTGATGTTGAATGTTGTGAAGGACATATTTGATATTGTGACTATTGGCAGTAATTGTCAAAGAAATCCAGTACAGTTAATTTGTAACTTTCATGTTGAATGTTGTGAAGGACATATCTGATATTGTGACTATTGGTGGTACTTGTCAAAGAAATCCAGTACAGTTAATTTGTAACTTTCATGTTGAATGTTGTGAAGGACATATTGATATTGTGACTATGGTGTACTTGTCAAAGAATCCAGTACAGTTAATTTGTAACTTTCATGTTGAATGTTGTAACTGTTTGTTTACCCAGAGCATATCGCATTCACACCACACGGGAGTTTGAATGTTGTAACTGTTTGTTTACCCAGAGCATATCGCATTCACAC